>JARJLG010000071.1:0-422006 GCA_029448575.1 Mycena maculata | reverse complement strand
CCGAGGGCACTCTCATCTGAGCCGGAGGGATTCCAATCGGAGATGGAGTCACCGGAGTTGTACCCCGACGGAGAAGCGGAACTGGCGCGGTATTTGGAACTGATGCTGAACGAAGACGAGGTATGGGATGAAAGACAATAGGAGATGGGGTTTGTTCCGATGATTGGCCGAGGGTAGGTGGTTGAACCGGAGTTTGACCGAGAGTAGGAATGTTAGAAAATAGTCGGGATTCCCGACGTTCTCGGTGTTGGTGTGTCGGAATTAAAGGGTTAGGGGCGGTATTGCCCGGTGTGAAGAGATTGGGATTGAAGTATGATCCAGACATGGCGAACCGAATAGGGGAGTTTGATTATACTGTTATATGTCGAGTCAGGCCAAGGCCGAGGAAGTCCGACCTCGGAGTTCGCGGTTTCTCGCAACACTACAAGGAATAGAGTGAGCGACTATTCAGGTCCGCAGTTCCGCACAAGACTATAGTCTGGAGTCACGGAGTTCGGAGCTCGGAGTTGAAGTCCGAATAGAGGATGAAGACAGAGGCTCGACCAACGCCGAGATAGCGAAGAAACAATCAATAATCAAACTGAAGTACAAAACATATCTAACTAGCTTTTTAAACTAAGTACGCTATTGTCTATTGAAACAATAGCGTGCGAAATATTGGTAAGTAAGAAACGTTAAACAATAAGGTAGCAAGGTGACTTAGTAAGGTTAAACAATAAAGGACTTCGGGCTTGGTAAGGACGCCCGAGAAAGAAGTCGGACTAGACAATAAGGCCTCGGAGAAATACAAGTCCGTCGGCCCGATGAGTAATCAGTGATTAGAAGGGAAACGCTCAGTAGACCTTCATAGCGTGAAAACCCTCTCGGGAATTGCCGGACCGGACCGGCCGGGCCGGCCGGTCCGACAAAGCACGGATATAACAGAGTCTCAAGTTGAGAGACGTGAAAGACCGGATGGATACTCCGAAGCTCCTTCGGAAGCCGAAGGGTATAGGACATAGAGCTGGGTTTGGCGATGACTTCGTAAGGTCCGAGATACTGCTCGGAGAACTTCGGAGTTGGACGGGTGGTTCGGATATGCTTCGCCAAGACGTAGGCCGAATCTCCGATGTTAAAGGTCGGACCGGGGTTGCGACGCCGATCGGCCGTGTCCTTGTATCGGAGTTGAGCGGAGGTGATCTGCTCTCGGAGGAATTCGTGAAGACTTTGAAGGTCGACGGCCATGTCTTTAGCGTAAGTGTTAGCCACATCACGCTCCGAATGAATGGTTAAAGCAGGATGGTAGCCCTTGTTCGCGAAGAAGGGTGAAACTCCGGTAGATGCGTTCGGAGAGTTGTTGTATGCGAACTCCGCCAGAGGTAATAGGCGGTCCCAGTCGTCCTGTTGGTAAGAAGTATACATTCGGATGTACTGTTCCAGGGTCTGATTAGCACGCTCGGTTTGCCCATCGGCCTCGGGGTGATACCCCGAAGTGAAGTGCAATTCCATGCTAAGCAGCTCGCCTAAAGACCGAAAGAACGCCGAGATGAACTCCGAACCCCGATCACAGGTGACGTGGGAAGGAACTCCGTGTTTTGAAAAGACGTGAATAAGAAAGAGTTGAGCCAGCTCGACTGAAGTGATGTGAATGGTACAAGGGATGAAGATTCCTTGCTTTGAAGAGCGGTCAATAATGACGAGAATGTTGTTGAAACCACCGGATAAGGGTAGTTCCTCGATGAAGTCCATAGAAATTGAGTGCCAAGGCCGAAGTGGGACCGGAAGGGGCTTCAAAAGCCCGTAAGGTTTGTGCCTAGGCTTCTTGTTGCGTTTGCACAAGACACAAGATAGACAGAACTCCCGAACGAAACTCCGAAGATCGGGCCAGGTGTAACCCCGACGCACAAGCTCCAAAGTCCGATTCTGTCCGAAGTGCCCCGAAAGGACGTGGTCGTGGTGGTATTGAAGAACTCGGACTCGGAGTTCGTCCGAAACTCCGTTGACTAAAGGCACGTAGATGCGTTCATCAAGTCGGAGAAGGCCTTTGTTGTCGATAGACCATCGGCCGGAGTCCGAAGCAGCATGTCCGAGTCCGATGACGGCCGCGGGGTCGTCTCGGAGATGGGCTAAAATGTCGGAGTGGAGCTGCTCGGTGTCCATAATGACCGAAGCCCGAAGGACTGGTTCTTCAAGATAAGTGGCTCGGAGTGACGCTGATAACTGATCCTGAGTGAAAACGGGGCGAAAATTATGAGGGTTAACTTGGCTGTAAGCCCTATCCCCCTCTTTAGGGTAGACGTCCCATCGTCTAGTTAATGCGTCCGGCTTGCCTCCTAAGCGACCAGGGCGAAAGCGAATGACCATATTGAAATGGCAAAGGTACTCGGACCAGCGCACTTGTCGACGAGTCAAGACCTTTGAAGTAGAGAAGTACTCCAGATTCTTGTGGTCAGTTACCACGTCGATAGTAAGTGGTGCGCCTTCGAGATAGTGACGCCAAGTTTTGAAGGCATCAAAGATGGCTAGGAGTTCCTTGTCGTGAACGTCATAGTTCAACTCCGAAGGATTGAAGGAACGACTCCGAAAAGCCACCGGGTGGATGTCACCATCATCTCCGAAGATCGAGAGTATGGCGGCTAGAGCGTAGTCCGAAGCATCGGTCTCAACGATGATTTGTCGGCCCGGAACCCAATGGTGCAGGATCGGGGCTTCGGAGAACGCGTTCTTGAGGCGTTCGAACGCCGATTGGGCCAACTCCGACCAGTCCCATTTAACTCCGGAACGAGTCAAGCGAGTGAGGGGAATGGTGATGTCGGAGTAGCCGTTGATGAAACGCCGATAGAAATTGCAAAAGCCGAGGAAGGATTGAATGTCTTTAACCTTCCGAGGGACTGGCCAGCTAAGAATGGCATCAACCTTGTCCGAGGCCATCGCGAAACCATCGGGGGAGAGGATGTAACCGAGGTATTCACAAGTCGTAACTCCGAACTCGCACTTCGGAAGTTTGCAGTAAAGTCCGGCTGCACGTAATCTCCGAAGGACTTCTCGGACATGCGAGGTGTGCACATCGGAGTTGTCGGAGTAGATTAGAATATCGTCAAGATAGACGACGACGCAGATATCGAGCAAGTCCGAAAAGAGGCTATTCACAAAACGTTGAAAGGCCGCGGGTGCATTAGTCAGCCCTTCGGGGACGACTCGCCACTCATAAGAGCCGTAGCGAGTCCGAAAGGCCGTCTTCGGCTCATCACCTTCAGCGATACGCAAAAGGTGGTAAGCATGTCGGAGATCGAGCTTGGTATAGATTCGGGCTTTGCCCGGAGCGTCGAGTAAGTCCGAAATGAGCGGAAGAGGGTAGCGATCCTTCTTTGTAATGCGGTTAAGTCCTCGGTAATCGACGCAAAGCCGAAGGCTTCCCTCTTTCTTCTTAGCGAAGAGTATCGGAGCACCGTGACTGGACTTCGAAGGGTAAATGAAGCCCGCCTTTAAGTTCTTGTCAATGAACTCGCGCAAGGCCGTGAGTTCGGACTCGGACAACGAATAAATATGTCCGATCGGCGGTACTTCACCGTCCTCAGTGTCTATTCGGAGGTCAAACTCCCGATGAGGAGGAAGGTTGAACGCTTCGGACTCCGAGAACACGTCGGCGAAGTCATGGTACTCCGAAGGCAAGTCCGACTGGTCCGAAGCTAGTGTCGAGGACCGAGCGCGGACATCTTCGGCCTTCGGGGTTGCGCGAAGAGTATACTGCACCGTACCGGCTTGTCCGATGATCATGGAATAAGCGGCAGCGGAAACGAGTGAAACCAAGGGTGTGGAAATCGGAGGGCTGGTAAAGCCCGAAGAGGAGTCCATAGAAGGACCGAGGTCCGGTAAAGACGTCGTCGGGGTTTCTGGTACAACTCCGAACGCTGGTAAGCCAGTCGTCGGAGTCGGCTCGGAGTTGTTCAACAACTCGGAGTCCGGCAGAACTGAGGCAGGACTAGTGTCCTGTGGTGTCGACACTGATGGACCAAGCGGAGTGGAACGGAAAGAGATACTAGCTGCCGACCAGTCAATCAACGGATTGAAGCGGTGGAGCCAGTTGTATCCAAGAACCAGTTCAGAAGGTGAATCAAGACGGGTGACGTAAAAATCCATTGAATGGACTTCACCGGATGGGAATCGGATTAACAGAGTGATCTGCTTTTTGATAATAGAGGAAGAGCCGTCGAGGTATCGCAACCGGATCGGACGTATTTCGGAGGTCGGCCATGCGTTCTTCATTAAAATTTCTGAAGAAATAAAACAATGTGACGACCCCGAGTCGATAAGTGTCCGTAAAATGGTGTCGAGTCCCGAGGCGAGTGAGTCCGATAAAGTAGTAGCATAGAGATCGAGGTATAAGGCATTAGGTGAAAGAGAGGACGCGTTGAGATAGACTTCTTCCGTGGGCACTCCGAGAGAGTCAACGCAACTCCGAACGGGTGCTGGAGTTTCGGAGTTGCTGGTCATTTTTTTGACTCAGTGGACGGAGTGGCCTCGGAGTTCGGAGTCGTGGCGGATGCCCGACCCTGCGAAGGCGTAGTCCTCTTCTTACAATCCGCAGCCTGATGTCCCTTTCCACCACAATACATGCACAACCCTTCCTTCAAACGCCGAGCGCGCTCGGTGTCCGTGATTTTGCCATTCTTGCCTAACTTGTCGGCGTAGGGCTTCGGAGTTCTCGGGGTTGCCGACCCCGAGGCTGCTCCGGTCGACGAGGCGGATGCCGAGGAAGGATTGTTGGTGGATTTCGGAGCTTGTTGTGGTTTCTTTCCACCGCCGCCAGCACCGTGGCCCGAAGACCGAGACGCGGTGTTCGGAGTAGAGTCGGGGTTGCCTTCGCGCTTCTTCTCCGACTCCCGCTTCCAATAGCGCTGATCAATGCGCTGTGCCAAAGTCCGAAGTCCGACTAGATTTGTCGGAGGATCAAGGACCGCGAGTTGGTTCTTGATCCGACTAGGCAATCCTTCGTAGAACTGGGACCGAAGTGCCGCTTCACCCCAGCGAGTCATCGCTGCCTGGGTGTTGAACTCGACGATGTAGGTCGAGATCGGATCCGAGGGCTTCATCCGAAGCGTTCGGAGTTTGCTTTCGGCATCTCCGACAGGGTCATGCGGTCCGAAGACCGACATCAACTCCTGAATGAAGAGTGAAAAGTTGCCGTCCCAGTCGGGGACAGTACTGTCCGTGGCAAACATAGCGGGTTGGAACCAAGCGGCCGCTGCGCCTTTCAAGTATGAAAGGACAAAGATGATGCGGTCGTCGTCCGAAGGAAAATCCTGAACTCGCTCAGCGAAGTGAAGTCCGCATTGCGAGAGGAATAAAGGAAGTTTGGAGGGGTCCGAGCCATCAAAAGGCTCGGGGTTTCGGAGGTTGGATCGGGAACTCCGAACGGGACCCGAATTAGCTCCTGAAAGCGACCGAAGGACGGTAGTAAGATCGTTGAGTCCGCTGAAAATCCGAGCACCGATCTCGGCGTCGTCCGGACTCCGAGGCCGACGCCGAGGGACAGGTCCACCACCTCCGGGCCCACCAGGACCATCATCATCCCCGTCGTCACCCCCACCTGGGGCACCTCCCACAGGTTCCTCGGGTTCGGTGTTCCGAGTCGGAGGGCGCTCGGAGTTCTCCGCCTCGGGCTCCGGGGCTGGAGCCTCCTCGGTATCAGCCTCCTGAATAGAGGCCACCGAGGGCACTCTCATCTGAGCCGGAGGGATTCCAATCGGAGATGGAGTCACCGGAGTTGTACCCCGACGGAGAAGCGGAACTGGCGCGGTATTTGGAACTGATGCTGAACGAAGACGAGGTATGGGATGAAAGACAATAGGAGATGGGGGTTGTTCCGATGATTGGCCGAGGGTAGGTGGTTGAACCGGAGTTTGACCGAGAGTAGGAATGTTAGAAAATAGTCGGGATTCCCGACGTTCTCGGTGTTGGTGTGTCGGAATTAAAGGGTTAGGGGCGGTATTGCCCGGTGTGAAGAGATTGGGATTGAAGTATGATCCAGACATGGCGAACCGAATAGGGGAGTTTGATTATACTGTTATATGTCGAGTCAGGCCAAGGCCGAGGAAGTCCGACCTCGGAGTTCGCGGTTTCTCGCAACACTACAAGGAATAGAGTGAGCGACTATTCAGGTCCGCAGTTCCGCACAAGACTATAGTCTGGAGTCACGGAGTTCGGAGCTCGGAGTTGAAGTCCGAATAGAGGATGAAGACAGAGGCTCGACCAACGCCGAGATAGCGAAGAAACAATCAATAATCAAACTGAAGTACAAAACATATCTAACTAGCTTTTTAAACTAAGTACGCTATTGTCTATTGAAACAATAGCGTGCGAAATATTGGTAAGTAAGAAACGTTAAACAATAAGGTAGCAAGGTGACTTAGTAAGGTTAAACAATAAAGGACTTCGGGCTTGGTAAGGACGCCCGAGAAAGAAGTCGGACTAGACAATAAGGCCTCGGAGAAATACAAGTCCGTCGGCCCGATGAGTAATCAGTGATTAGAAGGGAAACGCTCAGTAGACCTTCATAGCGTGAAAACCCTCTCGGGAATTGCCGGACCGGACCGGCCGGGCCGGCCGGTCCGACAAAGCACGGATATAACATCGGGCACGACCATAGAACACGCAATCGGGGACACAATGGGATGGGCTGCGCCACTTCCCACTCATTGAGCACGGCATATTCTACAACAAGTTCAGTCGCCCATATTTCGTCACTGAGAATTTGTGCCTGATACATGCTGAGACAGTATGCGCCTTGACGCCCTCCCTCACGGCACTGTTAGCTTCCAGAATCCCCACCAGATCGACCCCGCCCATGCCAGGATCGGGATTCAGAGTGCGCCGCATGCTGCGCTTTCCCCCCACATGCTGACGTGGCGTCATCGCAGATTGGGCAACACATGGGATCTGTGGACGTGGCATGTTGCTTGACCTCGTCTCGCACCAGACGTCGCTTGCCACAAATCAGGCGCTCCCGTATGATCCGTGGTCGGCGTATGCAATCTCTGTTCCAGAGCTCGAGGCATGCGCGCAGGTGCAAGGCATAAAATTCCAGTGGGGCGACATTTTGATCCTGTGCGTCAGGTTTACTAAGAAATACTACGAGGCTTTGCAGGCGGAGCGGGAGGCTTTACAAGGCAAACCGGAAACCTTGTCAGCGGCTCAATCTGTTGTTCTGCCCACGCACTGTTTGTTTTTCATTCGATGCGACCAGTGCGGGCATCAAGCAGTCAGAGGACATGAAGCATTTCATCTGGTCGATCATACTCTTCAAATCAAGTTCAATGCATGACTGGGGCTCTCAGGGACAATTGGCACTTTGCAGCCACTGCGTTTGATCAACCGGCGCTGGAGGCGCAGGTACTGAATCAATCGATCGCTGACCGTGACTGAGGTACCTTAGCGTTGACCCACTCCCCAAGGGACGCCACACATGCATCAGGTATTATATTGCTATTCTTTACAGCTCTAGGCTCATATCCACCCTCTTTCAGACCCTACTTGGGTTTGTACCGTTTCAAACTTGGTATGAAACATTTACTCAATGGGATATCACAGATTATGGGGAATGCCCATTGGTGAGAATTGAATTTGACGCATGAGTATCCATCTGATTCCTTGAAATAGGGGAATTTTGGAAAAGCTGTCAGAGGTGTGCACTGAGACGGGGCGCTACACGTTCTTCTTTTCCTTCTTGCCATTGAACATGTGTGGTCATCCCGCTCTTCTTTCCCTTCCATCAGCTTAATGAGTCTACGACAGCATTGGCAGGTGCGCAAGTCCACCAAATGAAGCAGTCCCCATCTATTCATAATACATTTCTTGAACTGACATGTTGATCTATCCTTGCAGGCCTATTTCTGATCTACCGTTGTCTTTGGGAAGGAAGGGAGAAAACCTATACTTTCCCGTTTTCAGAGCAGACAGATAAGACTGTGGATAATGTCAAGCACACCGTGGTCCCAGTTTCTGGAACATGCCAGGTTGTAATGTATGATATGTAGGCCCCTATATAATGTACATCATTACGCCAACATGGCATCTCCGGCGGGAATAAGACTATTTTGGAGTCTGGACCGGTCCGTTATGGTAGCGGCCTGAGTAAAATTGGTCCCGGCGGATGTAATTTATCAGAGCGGCCCGGGTTGGGCTCTGTAAGTCATTTTTTACACTGTAAAATAGTAAAAATGGGCCGTGCGTAATGTGGAGAAAATTTTACATGGAAAACAATGTCACGATTAAGCAGGCTATCTAATCGGACAACGCCTTATCTTGTTATCTAAGCGCCAGGATAAGCGCTGGTCTATTTAAACATCGAGGCTACGCTTGAGTCATCAGTGATCGGACAGCCAGGGATCGGGTTCTCACAGGAACATGCCGATGAAGCACGACGGATTGGTGATCAGACAGCTGACAGGTGTCATGCTGCGGACATGTGGAGTATGCATGGGCATTACTCAGAACACATGGCTTCAGGACATTTCTTACTCAGAACACATGGTTCTGGCATGTCCATTACTCAGAACACATGGTTATGGTGCTTGTAGCACATGGACGCTCTATTGTATATATTATTAGCACTAGTTACATAGCCACAGTTGAACAGTATAAGTAGTGTAGCTAGTTGCCTGTATTCCTTAGTCTTTTATTCCATCATTCTTCGAGCCTCACTCTTACCGAGCACCTCCAATCCGCATTGTGCGTCCATTGGGTGTTCTTGAGCCTTGAGCGTGACATAATAAAAGACTACCCTTCATACCTTCGTACCGCCCCTACCCTCCGACCTCCTTTCCCTTTCCCCTCATCCCTCTATCCACTACTTGGTTTCTTACCCTCTACTTGGCTTCTCGTATTTGAAGTTCCATTTTCCCTATTCCCCACCCGCCGATTCTCTACCTCGTCCACAGCGAGTCTAAACAAGTGCAGCACCAGTCGTTTTCGGTTTACCGAACAGACAGACGCTAGGCCACGGGAAACGTTGAGTCCGTCCCAAGCCACATAGCAGTCGTAGGAGTGCCAGCCGGACCTTCGGGGAAGACTGCCTCGCTATCGCCGGGGGTGTTGTAGAAGACCCGGGGTAGTTCTGTCGCAAGAGACCGTTGCGATTTCACCAACCGCTGAGTGCGGATTCGTACCAGCACAGTGACCTTCCGCGCCCCATCCACCTCCTCCTCATCAGGAACCTCATCCCCGTCGACTTCCTTATACCGCTCCGCCGAACTTCCTACCTTCACCCCATTCGACCGACTCTACGCCGCCCTTGCCCACCCACCTTACCAACCACCTCGCCCGTCGCTCATATTACCAATGCCCGACGAAGACCAGAACCAGGGCACTACCTCTTACATGCCCGCTATGGACCTCGACCCCTCCCCGAGAGAGACTAGGTCCTCTCGGATTTCCTTCGCCCGCCTCCCCCCCACTTTCGACGGCTCTGACAAGAGCAAGTGGGAGACCTTCCTCGACGCCCTCCTTAATTACCTATGGGCGTACGATTCGGAGTTTGACTCCGAGAAGAAGCAAATCGCGTTCACCCTCTCGCTACTAGGACGGACCGATGGTGTCTCGTGCCCAGCCACAAACTGGGTACGTAATTGGCGAAAGCGCACATTGCGCGAGGGGCTTGACAGCCTCTACCACTTCGAGGATCTGATCTCAGAGTTAGAAGCGACGTTCCAGGACAAGAACGTCAAGCAGACGGCGCACATGCGCCTTACGACGACACGGCAGGGAAAGACTCCCCTGGCCGACTTTATCCAGGCGTTTGAGTTGAACGCTGAAGAAGCGGGGTATGCCCCCAACGACAAGGACACCCCCCACAACACCTTCCTAGTGGAAACACTAGAAGGCCTCGTCGAGGAGGCGGTGCGCACCCAGCTGTATGCGGGTGGAATTGAGGTCCCGGAGGATTACGCGGGACTCAAGAAGAGGCTGACGGCGATCAGCAGGGTCACGGAGTGGGGGAAACTCCGAGCAGCCCAGCAAGGCCGGATGTTCTGGGCCCCGGCGTGCGCACAAGCGCCGGCTGCCAAGACATCACCAGGGTTTGGGCCGGCGCCCCACCTCGCGAAGAAGATCGGGCCGGGGGAGACCGCCCTGATGGATGTGGATCGCACGCGGCAGACGCCGCGCGCTTTTAAATGTTACAACTGTGGCAAGGAGGGCCACATGAAGCGGGAGTGCCCGGAGCCTCCCAAGTCTAAATTCAATATCCGGTCCTTCAAGACCGATGACCACTCGCAGGAGGACCTGCAGGCTCTTGCTGCCGTCCTTCGTGAAAAGGGTTTTTAAAGGGGCCCCCGCTTGCGGCCAAAGCCGGGCGCCCTGCAGACACGGACAAAGTCGCTCCAACGACGAACATTATGCCTACCAACGTTTTTACTTTACTGCCCGAACTTAATATTAGCAATGTAGTTACCAACCCGGCTGATGATATCTATACACCAGAAAATACTAGTTTACAAAAGAGCATAAACAATTTCTTAGTAGCTAGTGTAGAAAACAAACAAAAAATATGTATCTTGGAGAATCAGAATCGGAAACGTAATTTAAAGAATTGCAGAATGGACGAAGTAAATAAGCGTTGGAGCGCATTCAAAAAGGCCCCTGGAACCCAAACCAGTGTGAAAAATAGTGCGACGAAAAAGGACGGCGATGCCGTGAGGGCTCAATCCCAGGATCGGGAGGAAGCACCCAAACAAAGGAAAACACGCGTGACGCTTAGTCAGAAGAAGACAGAGGCAGCGCAGAAGCTGGCACAGCCTGAGGATCAGCTTGCCAAGGAGATGAAGGAACTCCAGAAGCAGAGACGGCATCACGAGATGCTCGTTCCCGTTACGTTGACTGTGTTGGATACCGGGAAGACGCGTGCTGTCAAGGCTCTTCTTGATAACGGTTGCACTACCACGTGCATCGATCGAGATTATGCCAAGGCAGAAGGCTTCGAGCTCCAGGAGCTTGACGTGCACATTGTCGCCCGCAACGCAGACGGAACGGAGAACGCCCGGGGAAAGATCACTCACTACGTTGAGTTGATGCTTTCGGTCGGCCCCCACGTTGAGCGCCAACGGTTCCTGGTCACAGGACTAGGCAAGGCTCGTGTGTTCATTGGGTACGACTGGCTGTTCAAGCACAACCCCGAGGTGGACTGGTGATCCCAAAAGATCGTGTTCAGTCGCTGTCCGCCTGAATGCAACATGCATGGCACGGAGTACCAGACAGGGATGTCCGCGGAGGAAGAGAAGTTGGAAGACGGCGAGTCGATCCTATTGGTCGACTTTGCGGAACAGATTGATCTGTGTGCACACGGATCACAGGCGCAGCAGATGGCAGAGGAAGCGAATCGTGGGAAGGAGCGCATGGCCGAAGGAAAGGTCCCGGAGGAGTACCACGAGTTTGTAAAGGTGTTCACGAAGGAATCATTTGATGCCATGCCCGAGAAAAGGCCGTGGGATCACGCAATCGAGCTTAAGCCAGGATCAAAGGCTGTAGATTGCAAGATCTATCCGCTCTCAGTCACGGAGCAGGGGAAGTTGAATGAGTTCCTGGAGGAGAACTTGAAGAGTGGGAGGATCCGCCCGTCGAAATCGCCGATGGCTTCGGCGTTCTTCTTCGTGAAGAAAAAAGATGGCAGCCTGAGACCAGTCCAGGATTATCGGAAGCTCAACGAAATGACGATTAAAAACCGTTATCCACTTCCGTTGATATCGGAGCTCGTAAATAAGCTCCGTGGCGCCAAATACTTCACGAAGTTGGATATCAGATGGGGATACAACAACGTGCGGATCAGGGAGGGAGATGAGTGGAAAGCGGCGTTCAGGACGAACCGAGGGCTGTTCGAGCCACTCGTGATGTTTTTCGGCCTGACGAATTCCCCGGCGACATTCCAGACAATGATGAACGACATCCTTCGAGAGCTCATAAACGAGGGAAAGGTCATAGTCTACCTGGACGATATCCTTATCTTCACCGACAACTTGGAGGAGCACAGAGCACTGACGAAGCGGGTACTTCAAATCCTGCAAGACAACAAGCTCTTTCTCAAACCAGAGAAGTGTGACTTTGAGAAAACGGAGATCGAGTATCTAGGAGTCATCATTTCCTACAACTCGATGAGGATGGACCCGGTGAAGATCAAGGGCGTGATGGAGTGGCCGGAACCAAAGAACCTTAAGCAGACACAAGCATTCTTAGGTTTCACGAACTTCTACCGCCGCTTCATCCGAGGATACGCGGAGATAGCGAAGCCGATGACGAGGTTGACTGGGAAGGAAGGCTGGAGCTGGGGAGAGGAGCAGAAGAGAGCGTTCCAAAGGCTCAAGGATCACATCGCCGAAGACGCCGTACTGGCGCTTCCCACAGATCACGGGAAGTTCCGAGGCGAGGCTGACGCATCGGATGGAGCTATAGGAGCGGAGCTCGCACAGGAGCAGGAGGGCGAATGGCGCCCTGTTGCTTTCATGTCTCATGGACTCAATGAGACTGAGCGGAACTACGAGATCTACGACAAAGAGATGCTCGCGATCATGACCGCGCTGGACGAGTGGCGGGAGTTGTTGATGGGCGCAAGCCAAACATTCGAGATCTTTACTGATCATCAAAATCTCGAATATTTCAAGAAGCCTCAGAAGGTTAATCGCAGACAGGCCCGGTGGATTCAGGAACTGGCGGAGTTCGACTTCACGTTGCACCACCGGCCCGGAGCGTTGAACAAGAAGGCAGATCTCTTATCTCGGAGATCGGATCACGACCAAGGGAAAGACGACAACGAGAACGTCGTTCTGTTGAAGCCAGAGTATTTCCGAGTGCAGGACATAGTGCTGGAAGGGCCAGAGACAGGAATCTTGGAAGAGATTATAAAGGAGAAGAAGATCAATAAGAGCGTTAAGCTGGCGCTCGAGAAAAAGCTACCAGCCTGGGAAAAGAAGGACAATATTATATATTACAACGGACTTATATATGTACCCCGGAATCAGGAGTTGCGCGATAAGATTATCGGACTCCATCACGACCTGCCCATGCTCAGCCATCCCGGAGAGAATCGCACGCAGGAAATGGTGGAACGTAATTATTGGTGGCCGAGACTGGGAAACCAGGTCGCCGAATATATAAAGGCCTGCGAGGCTTGCCAAAGGACTCGAGTGCGCCGGTACAAGCAGGGAAAGCTTAACCCGCACAAGATCGCTGAGGGGCCTTGGCAGATTATATCTATGGACCTCATCGGGCCGCTGCCGGTCAGCAATGGCTTTAACGCTATCCAAGTCTGGGTCGACACATACACGAAGATGCTCCATTGCGAGGCAACGAACATGGAGCTGACGAGCGAAGGTGTCGCCCGACTCACCCGGGATCGCGTGATTAGATATCACGGCATTCCCCGTAAAATTATATCGGACCGAGATACCCGATATTTATCCGGGTTCATGCGAGAGCTTAACCGGCTTCTCGGCATAGAAATGAACCCGAGCACGGCATACCATCCGGCGACAGACGGACAAACAGAACGGATGAATCAGGAGATTGAAAAATATCTCAGGATCTTCGTCAATCACCGACAGTCGGATTGGGCGGAGTGGCTTGCATTGGCCGAGTTCACTCATAACGATAAGACCAGCTCGTCGACGAGCATGTCACCTTTCTATACGAACACGGGATACCACCCCTGGAAGGGGATAGAGAACTCAGTCGAGTCGCGCAATGAGGCCGCGAACGACTTCGCACAGAAAATGAAGAGGATCCGCGATGAAGCGTCGGTCGCTCTTGAGAAAACCCAGAAAAAGATGAAGAAGTATTATGACGCGCATAGGCGCGAGGCGCCTGTATTTAAAGTCAGCGACATGGTTTGGGTGAAAGGAGAGAACATAGAGACAGATCGACCGACAAAGAAGATAGACGATGTCAGGCTGGGGCCTTACGAGATCATGGAGAAGGCCGGGGCTTCGGCGTGGAAGCTGAGATTGCCGGAGACGGATCAGACATATCCGGTCTTCAACGAAGCACTTCTCACGCCTTATGTGGAGCCGCCCGAGGGACGGAAAGAGAAGCGGCTGGGACCACAGATCGTGCAGGGACAGAAGGAGTACGAGGGAGGAGATCCTCAACCACAGGAAACGTGGGCGAGGATACCAGTATTTAATCAAGTGGAAGGGATACCCTATCGGGGAATGGAACTGGGAGCCAACCCGGAACCTTAAGAATGCACCGGACATTCTCAACAAGTACAATGCAGAGCATGACTTGCGCCGATGGGTGGAGGACCTGATTGCCGGAAGGTCGAAGGAGAGCAATGACGCGCTGGCGGCAGAGCTCAGGAAATTAGGCTTGATGCCACCAAAGGAAGCGCTAGGCGCTAAGTCCCCAGGAGATGCCCAGGAACAGCCGCAGACCGAGGGGATTCCGGTCTTGCCGCTGGGGCATTGGGATTATCTTATCAAGCGGTATAAGCCGAAGCAGGAGTCGGCTGATTATCCAACTCGCTATCTATACGACCCAATCACAAGACGAAGGATGATCCTGGAGAAATTCCCTAACGAAGGATGCTCGCGCGGTACCTCAGTCGAGGTGTGACGGATTCTCACGGTCGTCGGGACGCCGACCCTAAGAGGGGGGGTAATGTCACGATTAAGCAGGCTATCTAATCGGACAACACCTTATCTCGTTATCTAAGCGCCAGGATAAGCGCTGGTCTATTTAAACATCGAGGCTATGCTTGAGTCATCAGTGATCGGACAGCCAGGGATCGGGTTCTCACAGGAACATGCCGATGAAGCACGACGGATTGGTGATCGGACAGCTGACAGGTGTCATGCTGCGGACATGTGGAGTATGCATGGGCATTACTCAGAACACATGGCTTCAGGACATTTCTTACTCAGAACACATGGTTCTGGCATGTCCATTACTCAGAACACATGGTTATGGTGCTTGTAGCACATGGACGCTCTATTGTATATATTATTAGCACTAGTTACATAGCCACAGTTGAACAGTATAAGTAGTGTAGCTAGTTGCCTGTATTCCTTAGTCTTTTATTCCATCATTCTTCGAGCCTCACTCTTACCGAGCACCTCCAATCCGCATTGTGCGTCCATTGGGTGTTCTTGAGCCTTGAGCGTGACAAACAACCTTGTAAAACCCATGTAAAAAAACATGTGAGGCATGTTGGGTCGCATCTCACAAAATCACACATGTACATTCCCAAACCTCCATTGACATCGTCGCGTTGGTGGCGGTGGCCGACCACATTTCCACATGCTGATGGTCGCCGGTCTGCTGACATGTATGGGTTGATTGAAGTATAATGTCGACCACCACCAGCGATAACTCTATCGATTGGACGACGGATGATATACCCACCTATGATGAGCTCCCTCCTTTCAAAAACTTCCCAGTATGCGCTTGGGGTGTTTGGGGTGCATACGACCAGTTGGGAACAATGAACTTGCTCACTGACGCTCTGGTGAAGAAGAGTGCTTTGGAGGAGATTCGGTGGGTGTTTTCGGTTCCCGATGTTCCCTGCCATACATTTTATTCTAAACTTGAAGAACAGGAAAGACGGTTTCCCTAAACTGGCAAGTCTTGGATGCCTGAAATTATACTTGTTGAAAAAAGACGCTTTCCAGGCCTTTGAATTTTTTCTCTTCATCCTTCCTTTGCAACTTACTGGATGGAACAGCCGATGTTTGGCCGCATCCCTCCAGAAATCAAGATGTTTCAGAAGATGAAAGACGGACATAAGTACTCGAGGGACGATGAAATACATACACCAGGGGCAAAAGCCAACTCACCCGGGATTTACATGTGGTCCGGAGCTAACAATCTACTGAACAACAGGTGTGTGACAGTTTGACAATTGTTCTTTACCAGACAAAGGAGGGACAAAGAATAGACAAAGAACAATGGGACAGAATGGGATGGTTTACGCCACTTTCCGATCATAGAGCACGAGATGTTTTACAACAAGTTGTGTGTAAATTGATGACTCTTCTGCATTCGCTCACAGCAGGCCGATAGCACACTTGCCCCGGCGCTTCCCCAAGGGCTCCACCCAATCATGGATCCCCAACAAATCCACCCCGCTCACGCATGCATTGGAATGCAAATTATCCCCATCTGACGGTGTGTCAATCTGAGCACTGAATTGAATATTTGCAGACTGGGCCAGTCATGGAATATGCAGGTGCGGAGTTCTTCGCAATCTCGTGAAATTCCTTTCCAACGATGGGATGCTGACGTACAATCCATGGACCATAACTGTGCCCCAGATCGAAGCCTGTGCCAAAGTGCAGGGTATTCAATCTCGCATTCTCAGCTTACGTGCTGGATTTGTCAAGAAGTATTGTGGGTGTTGACCAGCACTGTGATATGTGAACATCATCATAGTAGTGAATTCCGGTGACCACCGTCATTTCACCTCCAGAGAAGGCTGGTCCGATGTGATAGCTGCAAAGTTATTGATTCATAAAAACCTCTTCATATCTTCAGATTGCTCAATATGGTATGTGAGGGTGGATGGATTTATCTGGAAGAAGGAAACTCACAATGTCTCGGGCTTGCCCTTTCAGGAATCTCTGGAATCCTGACTCCTCTAGAGTACCACATATGCATCAGGCATGTACATTCATCTTTGGCTTAGGACACAATTTAGCCAGTCTGTGAAGACAATCCTAGGGTAAGCATGCCAAACTATTTACTTTTCTGCTAGATTATAGCTCTCTTTCCCCAGGCTTTGGGGCATGCCCATTGGCAGGTTCCTTCTCATGATATCTGTGGTTGCGAGCGCTCAAATTTGTAGACAATTTTTTTGACCTGGAGAAGCTATCGGAAGTCTGTGCTGAGTATTAGCGATACAGTTTCTTCTTCTCTTCTTGGCCCCTGAACATGTACGTTATATACATCACTGATGTCGAGCTTAATCACTGATAATGAGCAGGATTGGTGCCACGGCAAGCCCTCCCAACACAGCAGTGAGTCTAACCATGGACTTTTGACTTGTTTATTCATGCAAGAAAATGCATCTTTTAAAATCGTGACGGTGAAGGGTTACATCACGTACCGTTTCAATTTATATTCGAGTTTCAATCTTCCTGTCTAAAGATCCGCGACAAAATTATATTGTATTATTTCATTGACTTACCAAGGTCCGATCATCATCAGGGACACAACTTTTTAAGTTAGGTCTTTGTTTTATGGAACGTTCCTGGGTAAAAAGATCATGTAAAATAGTGTTACCGTGCGTATCACTTCCAAATACGCTATGGGGATCCACCAAGTGCGCCAGACCCGGACTCAGACTCGTCAATGAGTTGCGCCAGAGTCGAGCGTAGCCGAGCGCATGTGCTCAGTTGCGCCAGAGTCGGTTAGCACGGATCAGATTCGGATCACCCTGATAACTGATCCTACTGATCCCCCGGATTGCTTGTGCACGCCTGGCCTACCGGGGGAGAGGTTTGATTTCATAGAGAAAGCGCCAACGAGTCTTTAGCATGCCGACCTGAGATGCCCCGGCTCGGGGGACCCCCCGAGCGCAGCGAGGGAGGGGAGGGGCATCGAATGGTCGGTACTCTTGGCGCACACTCCGAAATGCCTAGTGCATTCTTATTTTGTGAATTTACTCTTTGCAACCTTCCTTGAAGTAAATTATCAAGTACTTGAATACTACATGACACGATCATGCCGGCAGTTGCCGTTAAATGATTGCCGGGATCACCAGCGGCAGACTGGATCGACTCTGGCGCAACTCAGTCACTCTAGCCAACGAGTCTGAGTCTGGGTCTAGCGTTGTTGACACATCCCCATACGCTATCTATTCAATATGTCAGTACGTCCCCACGAGCACGCGTGGGAGCAGCGCGTACTCTTATCATTGAAATTCGTGGTCTTCACGAGGCTTTCAAGAAAAAGGCATGCACGTCCATTTGATTTAACCATGAAGGGAAGGAAGCGTGTGCACAAGTCTGCCTAGAAATGACAGCGTTGCAACTTATTTTCGTTCTCAAAAACTTGAACGAGACACGTGACCACTACTTACAGTGTTCAATTGTTCAATGTTGGAATGGCCAAGAATGGTCATTGGTCCAAGACATGTCATGGGTTATCGGGGAAATTCCACACTGGATATGGCTGAAAATACCTTGGGGCCTCCCTCAGAAACGATCGTGTCTTGGGTTCTGGAAAGGGAAAGCATGCGATCCCCTGCCGAATTTTTCAAAAATAGCTTTGGTTGAAGGATCTTGGCTAACTGAAGGGAGCCCCGTGTAGGCTGCGAATCGTTTTTAAACTTAACTGTCCCCCTCAACAGTTGCACTAAAGTCACAGAGTAGATGGAGCCCACCAAACATCTTGCACGCACTTATAGTATCAGAAACTGATCAGAAAAAAATAGAAGGGCTGTAAGTGGCTGGAACCCAGCCGAAATTGATGATCTCGGTTGTCTCAGCGGCGAGCGAGAAGCACCTCACAAGTCGACGCGTCCAATTCTCTAGTAATAGCGAACGTTCGATTCTTAATGCATGTAGATCCGAGATGGTGACTTCAGCAAGGATTCCTCTTCAGCCAATGTTGTCCCCGAACTCAAGGATACTTCCGAAAGTCGATGGATGATGCAGAACAGATGCCAAATACTCGGTGTCCAAGCATTGGACGATATTTATTGCTTGCCGGACGGGTCATTTCCAGGGAATTGCACCGGTAGTTCAATGGCATCTGGTTGATCCTTGGGCTAGGGAAAATATCTGCAAACTTGAAGAAGCGGTCAAATCTCGTTTATGATAAGTGTAGACGTGATAGCGGTTCTCGTATCATCAGGGGGCTGTTCCTCAACGGGACCGCGTCGGGATATACCTATGTACCTACCTTGGTCTGTGCACTTGTTCACTGGTCCCCACAGATCTTCCGTACGGATGGGCGCCAATGATGAGGGTTCGTCTCGATGAGTAATTACACTTAAAGGGGGATTATAGTGGTCGTCATAATTATTAGTACTACGGATCATAACGAACTGAGTCAGAGCGCTGAATTTCCAAAGTGAACAGCACGAAATGTCAGTCATCATGCTCCAGCATGCGCCAACCGAGGCATTTAACTCGGTGCCGGCACTTCCGGTCCAGAATTTCACCCAGACTACAAAGTTTCAGTGTGACGAAGTATCTCACCATCGTGGCTCGCATACATACACCGCATGCTGGGGAATCCCAACAAATCGTGACACCAGTATACTTGGGTATAGGTCGGGCTTGGAGTGCCCCGGATATGCACGCAGGATAGAGAAGACGGACCCAGATAGATGGAACTCGTGCTATGCGGTCAATAAGATGCAGCGGGTGTGCCCTGTCCATTAACAACCGAACGCAAATGAGGCAGGGACGACATACACCGGGTAGAAGGATATTGGCCTAGACAGAGAAACAAGACCGCTGTTAGCGGACGACTAACTGTGATAATGGAGCAAGGGTAAAGCGCCAGCACTGAATGAGCACCGCATTTAATGAAAGTCAATGTACCGGTGACGAAAATCGATACATTATCGGGATCACGGAAATCACAGGGAATGACGAATCATGAAGCATCTGAAGAGTTATCACCGTCTGTCAGGCGAAGGCTAATATTTATGGGAACAAAAGGATAACATGAGTCTGCCACTAATCGAAAGGGCACGAGGCCCAGGCTTGGTAATGAATGAGATAGACTGGAACCAATCTTCAAATGAAATGAAGGGAAGGTTGGGAAGGGGCGAGATGAGACCGTGGGTATGCAACGGACTGCATGTTGCTTTGTGTCACCATGGCTGGACCAGAGGAAACGATTCCACAGTCAAAACCACGAGCCAATGGCGGGATGCCGGCAACCAACAACCAACATGATCCCGCAACTATCGGCGATGTTGTTGTTGAGTTTTTGCCAGGCGTCAGAGGGGTCGGAGTTGATCGGAGTAACGCTCGGTGCTCCTCATTAAAGGGTAAGAGCGGCCAAATTATTGGTGGAGACAGATCATACCGAAAGCCATCAGGCGAATGAGACTCTCTTCTTCATCGGTGGCGTAGATGGATCGTCGTCTCCACGCAGTGAAGTGGATTGCTTTGACTGTTTCCGGCGTTTGTTCCGCGCTTTCCTCGACCCGGAACTTTTGGCAGCGAGAAGCGCCTGGGTTTCTTTCTGCGGCAAGGTGGTTCAGCTAAGATGGACCAACTGCAAAGGACGGATGATCACCAGTTTAACTCTTGATTCAGAGATTCGGGGAGACCGTTCTGGACGGGGTTGACCGATCTAGCACATAAGTAATCAAGGTCGCACGGGAGAGGCTACGCAACAAACCTGTGTAAGTTGATGTCTTTTTACCTTGATCTGCGATTTTTGCTCTTGAATGTCAGCGATTGATTCGGCCAGTCCACGGGCGGCGGCCGGCCTATTGGCGGGGAACGTCAACGCGAGTTCCACGAATGCAAATAGGAGAGCTACAGTCTTATCCAAGAAGTGCTTGGGTCTCTTCCCCACCCTGGTCGAAGATTGGGACATGGTGGGAGCGAAAATGCTGACAAAGTTGATGTCCACGTAAGCAATCGGACTGCAATCGGTTCAAGTTGATCCTTGTTAAATCAATGTTAAATTATCCCTTTCGGTGCTTCTACTCCGAGGAAAGAGCGGTACACAGAGTTACTTCCCGAGATATCCAGTTCATGGTGAATCAACAATTGCCTTTCCTGGACTCGGAGGACGAATTGACCGGCGAATTGACCGGATCACGATTGTCCATACTGCAACTCAACTAGAGTAAAACTCGACAATTGAGCTCAGTTGGTTGTCCCGCCCCATCCATAACCTCCCCATGTACAATAATCTTTCAATTATGATAACCTCACACGAACATATGGTCATTTCGCTTTGTACACGAAGCTACAATCCATGGTTGTCTGGATCCTTACATTATCAGATCGTCAGGAACCCCCAGGCGTTTATCACTCGGGACTCAATCGCTACGTCCATAGCACACAGGTTTTTGAAATTAACTGCCGCTTCCGAGTCGTCGAATTCCAAGTCATTGAATCAGTGAATATCTTACACAGAGGATCACGATGGCCCTTTAAAAGACGGCTGTGCGTGAATCTTCTCCTTCACTACCCTCTATCCTACCTTCAGCTCGATCTTCACATTACACCAAACTTACACTGCTCACTATGTGCCGTTGGCGTCAGTGAGTCCCCGTTCATTGTTGCTTTTGTAGCAACGGTCTCACGACGCGACAAACAGTGTACGAAACCTCTACCTGCAATGCGGGCATGCCGAGAACCTTGTAAGTCGATGTGCAGGTTTGGTTATATGCTCTCTAACATCTTCTTCGTAAGCCCCCCGTTGAGGTATGTTCAACGTCCCCGTCCTTCAACGTATTTGACATTTATCCATCCCGCAAGGTTCAGTGCGGCAGCACCCGCTGTAAATTCAGCCCGAATCACCCGTCGGGTTGTGTTCCTCCTTCTTGCACGAGAACGTGCAATCAATAGTGAGGGGTTCCTACTTATTCTTTGAAGAACGGACAATTGACCAGAGCACTCTCTTTCCAGCCACTTGTTCCCAGAACAATACAGTGCGCCCCTCTAATCCTCCTTCGACATGCCCGCTAACGACCCACTAGCTCCCCAGGTCAACGGATTCTGTTCGTCTTGCACCCACGCTATGAGCCGTCGCTACTAAGAATCTGAGAACTCCATGAATCGTGGCGTGCCATTCAATTTAGACAAGAATACCCACCCACAAGTTTCGTAGAACCTGAGAACTCCATGAATCGTGTCGTGCCATCCAATGTAGACAAGAATACCCACCCACAAGTTTCCTAGAGCCTCGTCAAATCCTGTATCGCTTTTCCACCAATATATGTTTTTGTGTCATCTTAGATATGTGACGGCGTGCAAGTGGAAGTCAAACGCACAGCGGATCATTTCAACGTGAATTTGCCGAAATCGGAGACGGCGTAGACGGGCAAGTTCAAATCCAGACCTATATACTAACTGGATCTAGATCCCTGAGAGAATGAAAGTGGTTTTGTCCACCTTAGGCACTGCTTTCGGCCAAATAGAGTAGACGAAGCCTTCTGAAACTTGATGACGAGGTGGACTTAGCAGTTAATCTTCGAAGGGTCGCCGTGGCATTAGGATGGTTCCCCTCGGTCTCCAAGGCAGTTATGAGCCTACAGGGGTGCTAATTATATTAGACCTCTAGCTGGAAATAGCGGACAGGAATACAGGAGGACTCCGAGTCCGGCGTCTTGATTTTCTGAGAACGAGTCGTGTCTCGAAGCAACCGCTACGTTGAATATGCGGTCAGGACGTCTTCAGAAGAGATGTATTTACGATCCGGGGCTTAAAGCGTCCAGTTGTGGCCAGGAGTGGAAGGTAGAAGTGGCGGTTGCGGTTAAAGTCGGATGTTCGGGCCATTTGGTCCGACACTGGCAAAACAGGACTTCGCAAACAAATCCCTCAAACTTGAAGCTTCAAGCGCCATGACCAATGGACCCGTCCCTCGTACCACCAGCCACCGTCACTTTTTTGCGCAAAATACACAGAATGGCGGGCTTTCCAACGGACCGCGATCTTCTTTCTAATCAAGAAAACGCCCGTCGCCAACTTCGGCTTCCGAGTTGGGGCAAACTCAGATTCAACGAATCTGAGGGAGTATGTAGTCGGGGGCCGCTTGAGATCTCAAAATCGAATTGAGACGCAATTTGGCCGGGATTTGGATGACTAAGTTTCTGGGGGCGAGTACTATCAGTGACTAGGATCCTGGCCACACTAGGAAGCTGGCCACAGGTCAAATATAATACACTGGAGCATATAATATCTCCCCTTTGTACTTGCATGATGGAATATGACCCATTGCGCACCTTGAGACCAAATTTCAACCGAAAGTGATAAGTTGATCCAAAGCTGTGCCCGGATTGATTGCGGTCCGGAGGGTGAGAACACCAATTTGATAACCCCGAGCGACTGTTTCGCCTGTTTCTCAACCAATACGCCAGGGATCCGGGACCTTGGGGACTCATTTTTCTGCTCGAACATGGGGCTTCCTTCTGAGTATGTAATATCTGCCCGGGGACTTGCTCTCTGTGATCAAATTCACAAACACAATTGGAACAGAAACTCAACGGTCATACTCTTAAATTCGAGATACCGATGGCCTCTTCAGGACTATAATTCCAACACCTTGCAGCATCCATTATGATAGGTAAGGCATGCATATCCTCCATAATACAACACTTGAATGCTTCCACCTCCCTCCTAATATGAATGCAGATAGAAAATCACCGATTAGATGGTGGAAAAAAGATTAAATGTCGGGTTCTCAACAATACACCTTGCAAGTAGAGATATGCATTCAAGTGGGTCCATTGGGTTCCAATAAACCTCCCTATAACTTATTTCGGCCTACAGAGTCTTACCACTGGCACACTAGCCCAATTTAGATGACAGTATGGATTCCGCCGCCGAGGCCCTTTGTAAAATGTCTTTGCTACTCCACTTTTGCGAGGCCCAATGTATGATATAAGTGCCCGAAATACATTATATGAATCCCATATGCACTACGGTAAACGGTGTGGGCCCTCATTCACCGCCAACAATGGGCTTTTGAGGGTGGCCAGGATCCATGTCAATTACCTTTTCAGGAAATCCTTGAAAATTAAATTCCTTGGACACTCAAAACGGCACCAAAATTATCAAAAATATGCTCATTCTCTTCGCAGGATGCGCGCCTATTGACTAGGGCCCACGAACCTGGCAAAAGCCCCCGTGGAAGATCGAAATTGGCCCCAAACCCCTTAGGTGGCCAGGATCCCAGCGCGATATAGTAGCTCGCGTCCGAACGCGTCGCAGTAGTGACCGAATATGAATCGTCCGCGGCAGTTTCCGCTTGGCTTCGGTTCGCTGGTTTTTCAGATCGCTCTTATGTAGTGCGTGTTGTGATTATTGGACGAGACCCATCCCGCTTTCTCACCTTCGCGGCGGTCTAGTGCTGGCACATCTTCCAGGTCGGTATCGGTGACATTCATATCAACAATTCCCCGGGACTGAAATCATTTCCAGAGTCTCCTGGCCGTTGGGACTGGGTTCGCGCAGCTCTTTCGTGGCATAGGTTTCCACCTTCCGGCCGTAAATCGATGGCGTCTAAAATATTTTGTATTCCAGGTCAGGTCGGCGACGTCGCTATCTCGTCAAGCTGCGGAAACGCATCCACGGCCCCGATGCAGAGGACGTACGCAACGCTCGAGATTTACTACGGTTATTTTCGCTGAATCGCCGCCGTGTCGGAGTCTGAGGCCGATATAGATTTTGTGACAACCGCATCTCCTGTAAGTAGGCGGGTGATTTCCGGTTTGAGAATAAACCCAGTGAGATACTCGCAAAGAGACATGAAGTTTCACACTCGGATCAGCGGGGCGGGTATCCGAAGGACGAAAAAATGCGGGCCAGAACGAGGCAAAGGCTGGTGGCTTCCAGGTTTGCGATCGGCGATTTTGAGGGTATTTGATTTTGTGAAAAGTAGACGCGTCTCGTTACTGTCAACCGAGAAGCAGCGAGAGGGACCCCACGAGCCTTTCGGAAATAAGATTAACATGGTGAAACCAAGCACCACAAAAGGGATATGCGGTGTGCTCGATTGGCGCTGTTTCTGAGTTAGCAACCAATGACTTTCTTTCGCCGCGGGATTTCGTTACCGATCGCAGTGGCGGCGTCCGTGGCGAGGGCATCGTTCCATATTACTTCCAGCCGTGTACTCCACCGTTCAGAACTACCACATTCGGCCCAGGAACCGGCATTTGCGGGTTAGCGGCGGGCGAATACGGGACAGAGCTGCCGGATGTGGATTCGGACATCATGGGATCGACATACATATAACCACGCGCGTAAAAATGCGGCATTGACCTTGAGGCGTGCCGTAAGGCGCTCGACGACACGAGGAGACTCAGGAGACCTCGAAGAGAACCAGGAAATTAAATTGCCTCCAGTGGTGCGGGTTAAATTCAACCGTAGAAATAGGTTCATGGCTGGTCGACGATAAGAGTCGAGCATGACGACCAGATAGACGTCCTCTGTGATTTTCCATCGGCGTGTAGCGATTAAGGATTCCTTCCTACTGGGGATATTGAGGATCCCCTTTGGTGCACAAGGCGCGACATTGTCGTCTATTGTGTCTCAATTGTGTGCGACCAGGCTCGCCACCCAGCGGCGCGCAAAGGGCTGAATAGCCTCACAGAGGACATTGTTACCGCAGTCTGAAAGGAAGAAGACACTGGAAGAAGAGGAAAATTTCACGTGATCCTTGTTTGGATCAAAAACTGGCTTGATCTCCCTCCTCCACGCTCTCCTCGCTGGAGACGGCCGCCTCGACGCCGGGGCGAACGATGAGCAGGCGCGAGTCGCGCGTGTCGATGAATGTCCGTCAGAACGATGCCCTCGTCGAATTTGAGGCCTGTACGTTCTTACCCCATCGCGTTCCGACATCACACTCACCCGCGGGTGGCTTTGCAGTCAAGAAGAAATTCCTCCTTGCGAACAAGCATATCACAAAGTGCGTTGCGTTTCTGCGGTGTTCCAGAGCTGGGCGTCTGGAAAGTTGCAGTACCACTTGCCCCGAACTTTCCCGGTCGGATTTGGCTCACACACCGTGGTACTGGTTGCGAGACAGGCAGGCTATGGCCCTAATCAGGCACTGGGCATAAATCCCAGCTCTGGAACACCCGATCTGCCTCCCCAGGAAATTTCTAATGACCGCCTTCTCTCCAGACTAAACTCCACACTCAGCATGAAGATCGAAGAGCTCAACACCGAAATATCCACTCTGTACAGCGAGAACCTGCGCCTCCGAGCGTCCGAGATCGCACTAGCGGCCCAGCTCAAGCGCGAGCGCGAAAAGTCCCGCAAAATTTTATCCGAAGCCGAAACTGCGGTGCGTGAAGTGGCAATCTACCTAATAACTATCTCCTAACGCCGCGCTGTTTCCCAGACACACGCTCTCTCTGCGCACTTCGCGCTCCTGCGCCAGACCTTCGGCATCCCCGTACAGGCCCCCCCATCCCCCACGCCCACGCCCCCGCGCCGTCCGACGTCCTCCCCGCGGACGAGCACGTACGCTAATAATGTTAATGTCAACCGCCTCTCGCGCGAGCCCCAGGTCCCCGACATCAATGAGGACGACGAGCCCGAAGAGGTGCCGGGCTCGCCTCCGCGGAAGAGCAAGAAGAAGGACAAGGCGCGTCTGAGTGCGTCGCGCCTGCCGCTCCCGGCGCGCGGCAGCACGCCCCCGCTGCTCCCCCCGGCCGCGCCAATCATCTCTGCCCCGGAGCCCCGGCCGCCCCACCTAGACCTTTCCGCGCTCGCCCTGCCCAGCAAGAAGCGCCGGCAGAGCGGGCTCCTCATCGACCTCGCCGTCGTGGACCTCGACGCGCTGGACCTGGACGACCGGGGCGACGATGCGCGCGAGAACGAGCAACAGCAGGAGCGGGAGCGACGGAAGGAGAAGGAGAAGGAGCGCAAGCGCCGGGCGCGCGACGAGGGTGGCGTGCCTGCTGTTGCCAAGCCCAAGGCGAAGCTGAAGGACGTGACGAACTCGAATTCGCCCCGCGCGCAGACGAAGGCGTTCCCCGAGCCGGAATCAGCAGTGGCGCCGCTGCCTCAACTTGAGATGCCGGCGCGGCCGTTCCTCGTCGCGGCGCCGCCGAGTCCCCCGCCGCCAGACCCCAAGCCTGTGCCCGTCCCGCCGCAACTCGTGCCGACCGGCTCGTCGTCCTCGCTCGAGTGCGAGCGCGAACGGACGTGCGAGCCGGAGGCGCCGGCGGAGGGCGAGGCGGGCGGGCGGGAGCGG
The DNA here is from genome assembly GCA_029448575.1 of Mycena maculata. Lineage (NCBI taxonomy): Eukaryota > Fungi > Basidiomycota > Agaricomycetes > Agaricales > Mycenaceae > Mycena > Mycena maculata. The sequence continues at coordinate 395,147 of JARJLG010000071.1, read as the reverse complement.
CGCACAAGGAAGAGCGTCAATTACGCGGAGCCCAAGCTGAATACGAAGATGCGCAAGCCGGAGCTGCCGGCGGGGGGCGCGCCCACGCCCGGCCCTGCACCTGTGAAGCGCGCACGGTCGTCGGCGGCGGCGGCCATCCCCACGCACGCGATTGCGCGCCGGCCCTCGCCGCCGGTGAATTACAGCACGCCCGATCCCGGTGAGGACGCCGCGGACGGGGACGCGGACAAGGAGGAGGGTGGGGACGGGGAGGAGGAGGAGGAAGAGAGCGACGCGTGGGCGGACGGGGAGTACGTCCCTGGGTGGGCGCGCGCTGGCGGGGTGAATGTGGAGGGGCGACGGCGCGCGCCGCATGGGGGGCGGCGGAAGGGCGAGGTTGGGGCGGTTGTGGGCGAGTGGGCGAGGGAGGCAAGGAGACACAGCTTGGCGGTCTAGGGTGCGCACCACCCCCGATTCATGAACATGAACGAATGACATGAGAAGTAAATAAGTAAAGTAAGTTTTATGCACGTCTTTTTGTATCTGTATTGGCTAGAGGGCCCGCGCACGGGCTGCTTAATTTTTGCATGGGTTTTTGCGGCATTTTCTGCAATAAATTATTACCAAATTATTACCTGTCCTTACCGGGACATTTCGGAGAGCTTTGGCCTGTGATCATAATAAGGCCAAAAACTCTCTTTCTCTTTTGCGATGATTGGTGACATGCAAATGTAAGGGCTGAGAACTCGGAAATCGACGAAGCTGGCGATCTCCTTTGGCTGATTCGACAGGGACTTTCTCTTTCGGCTTACCAAGCTTAGGCGTCGGCGGTGGACTCTTCCAAATCCGAAATCGTGTCAACTTCAAGTTTTCAAACACTGTTCAGGCATCGTATCCTCTGTGCTCCTTCAAGTTATCCAAGCTCCCTATACCTCATGCAATACTTGCACTGATACCCGATTTCGTTCCTTTCGTCGTGCCTTAGTATTGTCTCAACGAATTCCTTGAGGCTGCAACCTCCTGACTCGGCATCTGCGTCATGTTCTCTTCTCTCTTCTCGCTCTTTTCGGAGACTCCCCCGCCGTGTCATCTTGCCAATATTAATACGGGAGTGCGGGCTATGGCCCTGACCACCGGCCTTGTCCTTAGATTACTGGAGCAGACTCTGTCAGACTCTGTCGAGCACAAGTTTCCCACTGCAGCGGGATCCGGCCGGGTTTCCGAAATAGGGTACGTCTACTCACGATTATTATCGGCGGCTGCAGTTGAACATTTGTAAAGAGGTACTATGAGTTCCGCATGCGCTTTTTAGAGAGTAGCAGTGCAGAGACGAATTATAATCGTGGCAGATTCTGTCTTTCTTTGTCCCCCTTGCAAGGCCGGTTTGCTTAATACCGCGCGTGGAACGCACTGAGAGCTCGGCTCAACTCGTAATTTTGCTCGGCCCATTCAACGGGGCTTTGTCTTCTCTTGGGGCGTACAAGGATGGGCGGCGCAGTTCCTAGTCAAGCGTATTCACTGCCGCACATCCAAAACTTTTGCACTGACAGGCCCGGGAAGGAATCATCCCTAGACTTTCCTTACCGGTGGCCGGGCATCTTAGACTCAATCTAGATTTTCAGTCCGAAACAGGCGGGTGTTACAGAAACACCGTGTTTCTGTATCTGTACTACTGAGCGCTCAACTTCGAAGTTCGTAATATACCTGGCAGTGGTCGACGATTCGATTGATGCTGGCGCCTTTGAAACGATCCTTGCCCATCCTTATAAATCTAGGCTCATTTTATTTTCATTCCTTGTAGGCTCCGACTAGTGGATCACCGAGCTTCTCTGGATTGAAGGCGATTTTCTCTCGGTTGTCCGTTTATCCGTGTTCGGCAGTGGCAATCCTAGATCATCGGGCTGAAGGTTTATTCACAGTGGTTCGAATTCACACCCCAAAGGATCCAACGATTTGAATTTCTTATTATAACTCGCTCCAAATCCAAGTAATTTCTTTCTGTTCAAAATATGCAACATATATTTTACGACGATGAAACGAAGACCAGATCAAGGTCAGTTATAATGGTCTGGGCATCGGCCGGACTTAGTCGGTATGTGCTCTTGTCCTCCACCATCGCGATCCGTCCGTTTACATTGCAATATCGCGGGAATTATGACTGCGAGTGACTGGCTGTCCATTCTGTCCTGCTCCACAACTTCCCGAAACACGTTATTGCTCCCAACGAGCTCATAGCCCTCATGTCAATTTTTTTGGTCGCCATACGTTACCCAAAAAAAAACTCAAGAATTATCGGTGAGCGGGAGATCGTCCCAGGCTGTCCTCTGGCATCGAGGTGCTATCTCACTGTGTGACTCACCCCTCGCACCAGGCGTCCATCGCGACAAACCACACTTCTTCAGCCCTCGGAGTCAGTACTCCCGGTCCCGGGCATTGTGGTGCACTACATTCTGCTATCCCCGCCTCTCGTTGCTCCCGCCTTGCGTTTCCAGTGTAAACTGTGTCTCGGATCTGATAGCACCCTGTTCACCGACGACAAAATCATTGTTAACTTCGGTGAGAAGTATCAGCATTTGACGCCGTAACCAGCAATACGCCTTTGATCTAGAGATACGATAACACTCGACTGCCGAAACGAGCTGCGTTTATACTGCTCATGCTATGACCGCCTGAATCGGCCTCGGAAACCACACGGGAATTGTTGTCAGTGTGATAATTGCAAAGGACCGCGCACAGGTAAGTGGAATCAATAATGAATGGTGTTTTTAAAATCACCGACGGTCGCCGGACACTGTTAATCCCATTGCGCTGTATGCAACCCAATTCCACCGACATCCCGTTCTGACAATCAGTTGGCGCGTCGTTGTCAACTTAGGTCTGGCCAATAACAACGGGACCACGGAGCAAAAAACATAAGTCGTAACGATTCCAGCACCTTGTAGATCTACACATTTTCATGAAATATGAAATTTGGACACGGGGCTCTCCCACCCTTGTCCCGACGTATTCTTTCTATCCCGCCCCAATGTCGGATCATACGACGACAGCTGTCCGCTTCATCATTCTAGAAGCCGAATCTCCACCTTCTTCCTCGGGCGCTGACGACCCCACCGAACACAAGGCCTCCGCCGAGCTGCCGGTTACCACAGGCACCCCCTGCCTCCGCCGTGCGTCTCTGTTGAGGTCCTGGTCCGGAATCTGGGGACCCACTCTTGCGTGAAACTCGGATGAAAGAGCACGCACCGGGGGCGCGGGATACGCCAGCAGCGCAGCACAGGCGATGAGCGCATACACCGCCTTGAGGCCCAGTGCGTACGCATCGCGCGCACGCGCTGCTCCACTGGCCCTAGGGTACGGATCACCGCGCTTGAACGCCGAATTTGCAAGATCAGTTGTGCGCAATTCAACGAAAATAACCATAGTAAATATCAAGCGTTGCGTATGTCCCCTGCATCGGGGCCGTGGATGCGTTTCCGCAGTTCGGCGTCGAGCCGCGCCTGGAACAGGGCGGACGAGATAGCGACGCCGCCTACCTGACCCGAAATACAAAATATTTTAGACGTCATCGATTTACGGCCGGGAGGTGGAAACCTATGCCATGAAAGAGCTGCGCGAACCCCGTCCCAACGGCCATCTGAGACTCTGGGAATGAGTTCAGTCCCGGGAAATTGTTGATATGAATCTGGAAGATGTGCCAGCAGCGCGACTAGACCGCCGCGAAGATGAGAAAGCGGGATGGGTATTGTCCAAGAATCACAACACGCACTAAGATCGGTCTGAAAAACCAGCGCGTTGCCAAGCCCAAGCAGAATCTGGGGCGGACGATTAATATTCGTAAATGAACACCTATCGAACCACGCATGATGCTAAGCCAAGATTGCAATGGCCCGGAGTCCTCACGCATTCTGGATATAAGAATCGCGCCTACGAAAGGAAATATGCTGAAGATGAGATTTATAGCCGTGTAGCGACCGGTCTTGTGCATCATCCACCCCGCAAACAGAGAGCCCGCGGACATGGAGATGCTATTCGGCATCAAGTGCAGGCCTTGGTTGCTGCATAGTAAGAAACCAGCGCTCCCACGCGAGAAACATAAATTTACCGGCAGTGGTTGCGCTTTCAAGGGCGACAACCTGAAACCACACAGGGAAGAAGTCGACGGAGAAGCTGCATGTATCGGCAAGGACATTGGAGGCGCCGACGAGTACTGGAACCTTCTGCCGCAGCATGACCGGGGCCAAGACTGTCAGACGCAACAAACACCGCGACAATTGTGAATAAAGGGTTAAATAACAAAGGGGAAATCAAAGGAGCAACGACCCGTATGTCGGACCACTGCGTATGGAGGATAAGAAAGCAGATGAAAGACTGGGATTCAAGGGGCCTACGGGGAGGATCTCGTTGTAGCACTTGCTGAGGAACAGCAGCAGCGAACCGACAGAAATAAGCAGCGTGAGGGTTCCAAAGTAGTCTATCCGCTTCAACACCTCCTTGGTACTCTTGGATTTACCCTGGACGGAGCTGAGAGGAGGTAAGAAGAAAGCGTAGGAGTGGAGGACGCACGGGAGTGACATAACGGAGGTTGTAGGAGGTTAGTAAAAAAGATGAAAGATATAGGGGGCGCATGCAGCAGAAACGCCGCGCGCTAACCAAGCCTGAATGCTATTCGGACACGGATCGAGAAGAGATTGAGGATGTAGACGGACCCACCCGTGATCAGACCACCGAAGAGGCCGCCTGAACCCATCCCCAGCTGTAAGCCGGAAGGTAGAGTTTGAACTGACACCGTTGAAACAGCTTGCCGCCCTGGACTAGTCCGCGGTTCTGGATTCTAATCAGTAATAGAATCGCTGAGGGGCTGCGGACCTACACGTAAGGTATAAATGTCGTTGATAATGCTCCTTTGAAGGCCACGGTCTGGTTAGCGCAATTACTTTGAAAGTAGGGCATTCACGTCGAGGTCGCAAAAACCTCCCCTCCACCAATGCCTGCGATCTGTGAAGATATTATAGAGAAATACAGCCTAAATTGCGTCAGCCACGTACAAATCTAGCAACAATTAATCTGTTCATGTTCGGGGAGAGACCACAGGCGATAGTGCCCAGGACAGCGAATGTTCCGGCCGTTTGATTTGCAGCCCTACGACCCATCGAGTTGCACAGGTGGCCGTATAATGGAGTGAAGGTACAAGTTGCCAGTAGATAGCTGTGTTAAATCAGACGTAGTTGAATTTTATAAAAAGACGCAACATACGCTATGCCTAGCCTGATGAAATCTTTGAAATTCGGAAGATATCGCTGGCATCACTTGAGACACGACATTGAGATACTTGAAAAGATGATGAAAAGTTTTAGTCGCTTGTCGGTACAAGGGTTGCTGTGGAAAGATACCATTGTGGGTAGGCAGTAAAAACAAAAACAAAACCGAGCACACTTACAATTCAATACCTGCGGCATGGTGTCATGACCGGTGCGACGCGTTCGGACGCGAGCTACTCGCCCCCAGAAACGTAGCCATCCACCATCCCGGCCAAAATTGTGTATTGATTCGATTTGAGATCTCAAGCGGGCCCCCGACTACATAGTCCCTCAGATTCGTTGATCTGAGTATGACTCGACTCGGAAGCTGAAGTTGGCGTTTTCTTGATTAGAAGATCGCGGTCCGTTGGAAAGTCGGCTATTCTGTGAATTTTGCGTAAAAAAGTGACGGTGGCCGGTGGTATGAGGGACGGGTCCATTGGTCATGGCGCTTGGAGCTTCAAGTTTGAAGGATTTGTTTGCGTCCTGTTTTGCCGGTGTCGGACCAATGGCCCGAAGCGGCCATCCGACTACTATCCGGCTGTTTAACCGCAACAGCCACTTGTACCTTCCACTCCTGGCCACAACTGGACGCTTTAGTAAGCCCCGGATCGTCAATGCATGCTCTTATGAAGGCGTCCTGGCCGCTCATTCAACGTAGCGGTTCCTTCGAGACACGACTCGTTCTCAAAAATCAAGACGCCGGACTCAGGCTCTCGGAGTCCTCCTGTATTCCTATCCGTTATTTTCAGCTAGAGGTCCAATATAATTAGCACGCGGGTAGGCTCGTAACTTCCCTGGAGACCGAGGGGAACCATCTCAATGCCACGGCGACCCTTCGAAGATTAACTGCTGAGTCCACCCCGTCATCAAGGTTCAGAAGGCTTCGTCTACTCTATCTGGCAGAAAGCAGTGCCAAAGGTGGACAAAACTATCATTCTCTCAGGGATCTAGATCCAGTTAATATATAGATCTGGATTTAAACTTACCCGTCTACGTCGTCTCCGATTTCGGCAAATTGACGTTGAAATGATCCGCTGTGTTTTTGGACTTCCACTTGCACGCCGTCACATCTCTAAGATGACACAAATATATATATATATATTGGTGGAAAAGCGATACAGGATTTGACGAGGCTCTAGGAAACTTGTGGGTGGGTATTCTTGTCTACATTGAATGGCACGACACGATTTATGGAGTTCTCAGATTCTTAATAGCGACGGCTCATGGCGCGGGTACAAGCCGAACAGAACCCGTTGACCTGGGGAGCTAGTGGGTCGTTAGCGGGCATGTCGAAGGAGGATTAGAGGGGCGCACTGTATTGTTCTGGGAACAAGTGGCTGGAAAGAGAGTGCTCTGGTCAATTGTCCGTTCTTCAATGAATAGGTAGGAACTCCTCACTATTGATTGCACGTTCTCGTGCAAGAAGGAGGAACACAACCCGACGGGTGATTCGGGCTGAATTTGCAGTGGGTGCTGCCACACTGAACCTTGCGGGATGGACAAAATGTCAAATACGTTGGAGGATGGAGATGTTGAACATACCTCAACGGGTGGCTTACGAAGAAGAGGTTAGAGAGCATATAACCAAACCCGCAGATTGACTTACAAGGCTCTCGGCGTGCCCACATTGCAGGTAGAGGTTTCGTACACTGTTTGTCGCGTCGTGAGACCGTTGCTACAAAAGCAACAATGAACGGGGACTCACTGACGCCAACGACACATAGTGAGCAGTGTAAGTTTGGTGTAATGTGAAGATCGAGCTGAAGGTAGGATGGAGGGTAGTGAAGGAGAAGATTCACGGACAGCCGTCTTTTAAAGGGCCATCGTGATCTTCTGTGTAAGATATTCACTGATTCAGTGACTTGGAATTCGACGACTCGGAAGCGGCAGTTAATTTAAAAACCTGTGTGCCATGGACGTTAGCGATTGAGTCCCGAGCCTGGGGGTCCCTGACGATCTGATAATGTAAGGATCCAGGCAACCATGGATTGTAGCTTCGTGTAAAAAGCAAAATGACCATATGTTCGTGTGAGGTTATCATAATTAAAAGATTACCGTGCATGGGGAAGTTATGGATGAGGCGGGACCACCAACTGAGCTCAATTGTCGAGTTTTACTCTAGTTGAGCTGCAGTGAATGGACAATCGTGATCCGGTCAATTCGCCCTCGAGGAAAGGCAAAAAAGGTGTTGATCCACCATGGACTGGATATCTCGGGAAGTAACTCTGTGTACCGCTCTTGCCTCGGAGTAGAAGCACCGAAAGGGATAATTTTAACATTGATTTAACTGATCGCGGCTTACGTAGACATCAACTTTGTCAGCATTTTCGTAGCTCCTCCACACCATGTCCCAATCTTCGACCGAGGCCGGGGGACTGGGGAAGAGACCCAAACACTTCTTGGATCACACTGTAACTCTTCTATTTGCATTCGTGTAACTCGCGTTGACGTTCCTCGCCAATAGGCCGCTCGTGGACTGGCCGAATCAATCGCTCACATTCAAGAGCAAAAATCGCAGATCAAGGTGAAAAGACATCAACTTACACAGGTTTTTTGCGTAGCCTCTCCCGTGCGACCTTGATTACTTATCCGTTAGATCGGTCAACCCCGACAGGAACGGTCTCCCCGAATCTCTGAATCAAGAGTTAAACTGGTGATCATCCGTCCTCTGCAGTTGGTCCATCTCAGCTGAACCACCTTGACACAGAAAGAAACCAAGGCGCTTCTCGCTGCCAAAAGTTCCGAGTCGAAGAAAGCACGGAACAAACGCCGGAAACAGCAAAAGCAATCCACCTCACCGCGTGGAGACGACGTTCCATTCACGTCACCGATGAAGAAAAGAGTCTCATTCGCCTGATGGCTTTCGGTATGATCTGTTTCCACCAATAATTTGGCCGCTCTTACCCTTTAATGAGAAGCACCGAGCGTTACTCCGATCAACTCCGACCCCTCTGACGCCTGGCAAAACCTCAACAACTACATCGCCGATAGTTGCAGGATCATGTTGGTTGCCGGCGTCCCGCCCTGTAAGCCTGATGATTCACTCGTGGTTTTGACTGTGGAATCGTTTCCTCTGGTCCAGCCACGATGACGCACAAAGCAGCATCCATGCAGCCCGTTGCATACCCTCGGTCTCACCTCGCCCCATCCCGACCTCCCCTTAATTTGGCGATTGGATCCAGTCTCATTCATGGGCCTTGTGCCCTTTCGATTAGCGGCAGACTCATGTTGTGCTTTTTTCTTTCATAAATCTTAGCCTTCGCCTGACAGACGGCAATATCCTTCAGAAGCTTCATGATCCGTCATTCACCGTGATTTCCGTGATCCCGATAATGTATCGATTTTCGTCACCGGTACATTGACTTTCATTAAATGCGGTGCTCATTCAGTGCTGGCGCTTTACCCTTGCTCCATTATCACAGTTAGTCGTCCGCTAACAGCGGTCTTGTTTCTCTATCTAGGCCAATATCCTTCTACCCGGTGTATGTCGTCCCTGCCTCATTTGCGTTCGGTTGTTAATGGACAGGGCACACCCGCTGCATCTTATTGACCGCATAGCACGAGTTCCATCTATCTGGGTCCGTCTTCTCTATCCTGCGTGCATATCCGGGGCACTCCAAGCCCGACCTATACCCAAGTATACTGGTGTCACGATTTGTTGGGATTCCCCAGCATGCGGTGTATGTATGCGAGCCACGATGGTGAGATACTTCGTCACACTGAAACTTTGTAGTCTGGGTGAAATTCTGGACCGGAAGTGCCGGCACCGAGTTAAATGCCTCGGTTGGCGCATGCTGGAGCATGATGACTGACATTTCGTGCTGTTCACTTTGGAAATTCAGCGCTCTGACTCAGTTCGTTATGATCCGTAGTACTAATAATTATGACGACCACTATAATCCCCCTTTAAGTGTAATTACTCATCGAGACGAACCCTCATCATTGGCGCCCATCCGTACGGAAGATCTGTGGGGACCAGTGAACAAGTGCACAGACCAAGGTAGGTACATAGGTATATCCCGACGCGGTCCCGTTGAGGAACAGCCCCCTGATGATACGAGAACCGCTATCACGTCTACACTTATCATAAACGAGATTTGACCGCTTCTTCAAGTTTGCAGATATTTTCCCTAGCCCAAGGATCAACCAGATGCCATTGAACTACCGGTGCAATTCCCTGGAAATGACCCGTCCGGCAAGCAATAAATATCGTCCAATGCTTGGACACCGAGTATTTGGCATCTGTTCTGCATCATCCATCGACTTTCGGAAGTATCCTTGAGTTCGGGGACAACATTGGCTGAAGAGGAATCCTTGCTGAAGTCACCATCTCGGATCTACATGCATTAAGAATCGAACGTTCGCTATTACTAGAGAATTGGACGCGTCGACTTGTGAGGTGCTTCTCGCTCGCCGCTGAGACAACCGAGATCATCAATTTCGGCTGGGTTCCAGCCACTTACAGCCCTTCTATTTTTTTCTGATCAGTTTCTGATACTATAAGTGCGTGCAAGATGTTTGATAGGCTCCATCTACTCTGTGATTCCAGTTCAACTGTTGAGCGGGACAGTCGATGTTTAAGTCGACCGAGAGTTCGCAACCCACACAGGGTTTCCTTCAGTTAGCCAGGATCTTTCAACCAAAGCTAATTTCGAAAAATTCAGGATGGTCGTACAGGATCGCATGCTTTCTCTTTCCAGAACCCAAGATACGATCCGACGCATGATTTCTGAGGGAGCCCACCTGTATAGGTATTTTCAGGCATCATATGCAGTGTGCGCCAGTGGGAATTTCCCTGGTAACCCCACTTCGTATGACCTGTCATGGACCAATGACCATTTCACCAGTGAACAATTGAATACTGTAAGGTCACGTGTGCTGTTCAAGTTTTTGAGAACGAAAATAAGTTGCAACGCTGTCTTTTCTAGGCACACCTGTGCACACGTTTCCTTCCCTTCGTGGTTGAATCAAATGGACGTGCATGCCTTTTTATTGAAAGCCTCGTGAAGACCACGAATTTCAATGATAAATGCAACTAGTGCGCGCTGCTCCCACGCGTGCTCGTGGGACGTATTGAACAGATAGCGTATTTGGAAGTGATACGCACGGTAACTATTGCACCATCATGATCTTCTTACCCAGGAACAGTTCATAAAACAAAGACCTAGCTTAGAAGTCGTGTGCCTGATCGGACCTTGGCAAGTCCATGAAATACAAAATAATTTTGTCGCGGATCTTTAGACAGGAAGATTGAAACTCGAATGTAGATTGAAGCAGTACGTGTTGCAACCCTCCACAGTCACGATTTAAAAAAATGCCTTTTCTTGCATGAATAAACAAGTCAAGGTCCATTATTAGACTCACTGCTGCGTTGGGAGGGCTTGCCGCGGCACCAATCCTGGCCCATTATCAGTGATTGAGGTCGACATCAGTGATGGATATAACGTACATGTTCAGGGGCCAAGAAGAGAAGAAGAAACTGTATCGCTGATACTCCGCACAGACTTCCGACAGCTTCTCCAGGTCAAAAAATTCGCCTACAAATTTGAGCGCTCGTAACCACAGATATCATGAGAAGGAACCTACCAATGGGCATGCCCCAAAGCCTGGGGAAAGAAAGCTATAATCTAGCAGAAAAGTAAATAACTTGGTGTGCTTACCCTAGGATTGTCTTCACGGACTCCGGTAAAATTGTGTCCTAAGCCAAAGATGAATGTACATGCCTGATGCATATGCGGTACTCCCGTTGGCGTCGGCCAGCGCTGTGATACATGAACATCATCATAGTAGTAAATTCCGGTAAACACCGTCATTTCACCTCCAGAGAAGGCTGGTCCGATGCGATAGCTGCAAAGTGATTATTCCATAAGAACCTCTTCATATCTTCAGATTGCTCAATTCCCGCACTTGACGGTATGTGAGGTGGATGAATTTTAAATTTATCTGGAAGAAGGAAACTCACAATGTCTCGGGTTTGCCCCTCAAGGAATCTCTCGAGTCTTGACTGCTTTCATAATACTTCTTGATAAATCCAACGCGTAGGATGAGAATATCGCCCCTGGTAAATTGAATACCCTGCGCTTTGGCACAGGCTTCGATCTGGGGCACAGTTATGGCGTGGGTGGTCCATGGATCGTACGAGAGGATCCCGTCGTTGGAAAGGAATTTCACGAGATCGAGAAGAACTCCGCGTCCGCATATTCCATGATTGGCCCAGTCTGCGAATATTCAATTCAGTGCTCAAATCGACACACCGTCAGATGGAGATACTTTGCATTCCAATGCGTGCGTGAGCGGGGTCGATTTGTTGGGGATCCGGGATTGGATGGAGCCCTTGGGGAAGCGCCGAGGCGGGTGTGCTATCGGCCCGCTGTGAGCGAATGCGGAAGAGTCATCAACCTATACGCAGCTTGTTGTAAAACATCTCGTGCTCTACGATCGGAAAGTGGCGTAAACCATCCCATTGTGTCCCGGATTGAGTATTCTGGCAAGTGGAGGAAGGAAGGAAGTCACAAATATTGACCTGAGAATGCGCACAATATGTATTTCGTCGTCCCTCGAGTACTTGTGACCGTCTTTCATCTTCTGAAACATCTTGATTTCTGGAGGGATGCGGCCGAACATCGGCTGTTCCATCCAGTAAGTTGCAAAGGGAGGATGAAGAGAAAATGGTGGTCAGACCTTTTCTGGAAAATTCAAAGGCCTGGAAAGCGTCTTTTTTCAACAAGCATAATTTCAGGCATCCATGACTTGCCAGTTTAGGGAAACCGTCTTTCCTGTTCTTCAAGTTTAGAATAAAACGTAAGTTTCATGGCAGGGAACATCGGGAACCGAAAACACCCACCGAATCTCCTCCAAAGCACTCTTCTTCACCAGAGCGTCAGTGAGCAAGTTCACTGTCCCCAACTGGTCCTCTGGACCCCAAACACCCCAAGCGCATCCCGGGAAGTTTTTGAAAGGAGGGAGTTCATCGTAGGTGGGTATATCGGCCGTGGTCCAATCGACAGAGCTATCGCTGGTGGTGGTCGACATTATACTTCAATTGGCCCATACATGTCAGCGGACCGGCGACCATACTACCCGGCCTATACTTAGTACTAGTACTACTATTCAACTACAAATTGTATCACGGGGTTTGCGTTATCATTGATCAAACCACGGACGGTCGGACCGTGTGACGAACCGGATAGTTTTCCCGCCGGATGTTTATTATAGAGGGGCCGATGTATCATACGTTACAACCTGGCATGTTCCAGAAAATGGGACCACGGTGGGCTTAACACTATCCATAGTCTTATCCGTCTCATGCTCTGAAAACGGGTAGATATATATTTTCTCCCTTCCGTCCCAAAGACGATGAATATTTAGATCAGAAATAGGCCAGATCGACATGTCAGATCAAGAAATGTTTCATGAGTAGATAGTAACCGCTACATTTGGTGGACTTGACACCCGCCGATGCTGTCGTAGACTCATTAAGCTGATGGAGCTGATGGAATGGAAAAAAGAGCGGGATGAACACACATGTTCAATGGCTAGGAGGAAAAGAAGAATGTGTAGCGCGCACACCTCTGACAGGTTTTCCAAAATTCCCCTATTGGAAGGAATCGGATGAACACTCGTGCGTCAAATTCAATTCACAAGGACTCACCAATGGGCATCCCCATAATCTGTGATATCCCATTGAGTAAATGTTACATACCAAGTTTGAAACGGTACAAACCCAAGGAGGGTCTGAAAGAGGGTGGATATGAGCCTAGAGCCGTAAAGAATACCAATATAATACCTGATGCATGTGTGGCGTCCCTTGGGGTGTGGGCCAACGCTAAGGTACCTCAGTCGCGGTCAGCGATCGATTGATTCAGCACCCGCACCTCCAGCGCCGGTTGATCAGACGCAGTGGCCGCAAAGTGATTGTCCCTAAGAGCCCCAATCATGCATTGAACCCGATTGAAAGAGTATGACCAACCAGAGGAAACGCTTCATGTCCTCCGACTGCTCGATGCCCGTACTGGTCGCATCGAACAAAAAAACGCATCAACCAGGGCCTTGCGTAGAACAACAGATCAAGCCACTGACAAGGTTTCCGGCTTTCCTTGTAACGCCTCCCGCTCCGCCTGCGAAGCCTCGTAGTATTTCTTGGTAAACCCGACGCGCAGGATCAAAATGTCGCCCCGCTGGAATTTTACGCCTTGCGCCTGCGCGCACGCCTCGAGCTCTGGAACAGAGACCGCATACGCCGAGTCGCCGACACGGGAGCGCCTGATTTGCGGCAAGCGACGTCTGGTGCGAGACGAGGTTAAGCAACACGCCACGTCCACAGATTCCATGCGTCGCCCAATCTGCGATGACGCCGCGTCAGCATGTGGGGGGAAAGCGCAGCACGCAGCGCACTCTGAATGCCGATCCTGGCATGGGCGGGGTCGATCTGGTGATTCGGGAGGCTAACAATGCCGTGAGGGAGGGCGTCGAGGCGCATACTGTCTCAGCACGTATCAGGCACAAATTCTCAGTGACGAAATATGGGCGACTGAACTTGTTGTATAATACGCCGTGCTCAATGAGTGGGAAGTGTCGCAGCCCATCCCACTGTGTCCCCGATTGCGTGTTCTATGGTCGTGCCCGATAATAACCGTCAGCAACTCGGTCTATCATGCGGGGTATTGCACCCACGATATGGATTTCATCGTCTTTGATACATGTGCCAGGGTTCTTTATCTTCATGTTAATTTCAGGCGCTATGCGCCCCCATAAGGGCTGCGACCCAGCATCACCACGACGATACGTTTCAGAAAGCGGGCAGTGCACACCTTCTCAGGGAAATTCAGGGGCCTGGCCAATCTGCGCGAGGTACACACCTCTCATGGACACTCGGACTCACCAATTCAAAGAGACAGCCCTCCCCATCTTGATCTCCCGTGCAGCGATCAGCACCACCTTGTCCGTCAGCAAGTTCACCATCCCGAGCTGGTCCCCCGCGCTCCACACGTCCCATGCACACCCTGGGAAGTTCTTGAAGGCGGGAAGGGAGTCGGGATCGTCGCGGTCGACCAGTCGATGGCAGCACCGTCGCCTTTCTGGCTCTGAAACGACGGCGTGACATGCCCTACTACGTTCATGAGGCGTTTGGCGGCCATGGTGGAAGAGGGTGTGGTCCTGGAGCTCTGTGAGAACACCTCCTTTATACTATCTTTGACATATGGCTCCCGGGAGAAGCCCCAGCGGCGCGGGCGTGGCAAGACTCGGGTACTGTGTGCACAAGAATGAAATCCATGACGAGGGACGACACGACCAGGAAAGGGAAACCTGCCGCCCAATAATCGTCCGTCGTTCTCGCCCAAGGACACCGAAATCATACACGTATATTGTATATAACATTCTTCGTCTCTTCTGCATACAGAAAATACGGGCAAATGATAGGATAGACACGAAAGAAAACGGAATTTAACTCGCCGCCACCGTAAGCCGTCCTCCCTCGTGTCCATCATTTCGTCGCGCCGCGAATAAACGGATGCGCGAGTGCCTCCCGCGGCGTGATCCGCCGCGCCGGGTCGAGCGCGAGGCACCGGTCGAGGAGGTCCACAAAATGGATTAGCACGCTCGTCTCCTCGTCCCCCAGGCGCGTCGCGCCCCCGCTCGGTATCAGTCGCGCGCGCAGGTCGCGCGCCGGCTTGGAGATGTGGACCTTCCGAATCACGTCCTGCGCCATCACATCGTCAGCCTCACTCATCAACACAAAATGAGAACGGAAACTAACATTTCCGCTCGCCTTCTCCCGCTCGACGCTCTCAAACCCGCCCATCTCGTCAAAGTACACGTCCCCAAACTTGGCGCGCTTGATCATCTTGCCGTTGAAGCGCCCCTTGAGCTCCATCATGTGCAGGAGCATCTGGTTGTTGCTCCGCCCCGGGAAGAGGATCTTGCCCGTATACAGCTCGTACAGCGTGCACCCGATGGACCAGATGTCCAGCGCGGGGTCGTACGGGACGCCGAGGACTGCGAAAGAGATATAAGTATGAATGAAGACAAGGCAGAGCAAGACGCACTGATCTCGGGCGCACGGTAGAACCTGCTGACGAGGTATGGCGTGATCTCGTTCTCCGCCGCGTCAGAGGCCGAGCCCAGATCGCAGAGCTTCAGCATCGTCTTCGCGTCGTTTACCTGCACCACGGAGACGTAAGATAGATAAGGACACGAGACCGGAAAGAAAGAAGAGACACCGACCAGAATATTATCCGGCTTGATGTCCGCGTGCATGACGCCTAGCTTACGGAGGTGCCCCAGCGCAATGAAGAGCTGGTGCGCGTACGCACGCACGGCGCGGATGTTCAGGCCCACGTCCTTGCCAAACCGCTTGACCACGTCGCGGAGATTCATACTGGCAATATGTCAATGAGATGAAAGAACAGGTACGAGCGCGGTCCCACCTCATGCTCTCAAACACCAAGCACAAGTGCCCACGGTGCTCGAACGTACGCTCGAGCCGCACGATGTGCTTCTTGTCCTCCGGGTCCGCGAGCTGCAGCTTCGTGAGGATGGCCGACTCCTTGAGCCCTGCGCGGTGCCTGAGAGAGCGGTTATATGAGTAAGGGCGCGCAAGTCAAGGATCAACACGTACATAACCTCTTGCGCGCGTACGATCTTGATCGCGACCTCCCGCCCCCCGTCCTTGCCCTCCTTTCCATCCTCCCCCTCCGAGAGGACCCGCGCCCGTACGACGACCGCGAACATCCCCCGCCCGACGCTCGCGTACACCTGGTACCGCTCCCCCTTCTCCCCCGCGGGCGTCGGCGGGGCATTGAGCACCTCCCCGAGGATGACGGTGTAGTACCCCTCCGCGTCCGCGGCTGTGTCCGAGTGCAGCACATGCTGCTGCAGCGGCAGCGGCGCCTTCTCCTTCGTCCCCGCCGACACCTTCTTCCCCGTCTTCTTCTTCGCCTTCGGCCCACTGAACGCGAACATGTCATCCACCTCATCCTCTTCGTCGTCCTCCTCCTCCTCGCCCTCCTCATCAACAGCATCATCCGCGGAAACCCCAAGTACGGGTGGGAGCGCGCCCTGGCCCTGCCGCCGGAACTCGTCCTCGCGTCTATCGAGCGAGGGGTCGTAATCCGCCGCATTCACCTGCACATCCGATTGCATTCTCTGCATGGCGGAGGGCGAGTCAGGCTTCGCGAGCGTAAACTGCTCCTGCTCTTGCTCTTGCGGGGGCGATGGCGAGCGCGAGGGCTGCTTTGCGTGCGTGGAGGGTCCTGTGATGAATATCAGTTATGATATAAGGGGCAAAACGGAGGCTCGAAGGAGAAACCAAGAAATATAAAGGGGAGTAGGCCGTATTTGCCTGGCATCTAAGATTTGACACCAAAATACTCTGAAGAAAGGAACCAAAACCGAGAGAAAAGTACAGAGATAAAATGAACGTACCCTGACCGTTCTGGGTTTGAGCTTGAGGTTCAGATGCAGGTGCTTCAGGTGCAGGAGCAGAACCTGTACGAGAATTGCGTCAGCAGAAGCCTAGGACGGAAATGCAGGCCAGAGAACTAGCTGACCATTGGCACTGGCATCCGGAGGTGTAGAGACAGCCGGGGAAGCGCCTGGTTTGACTTGATTTAGGAAAAGTAATCTTAGAAAGAGATTGCGTACCATTCAAAGGACCTGTCGATCCAGGGTTGGAATTAGAGGCAGAGCCAGCGTGGCGTGCCAATATCGCCGCGCGACGAGCTCTGCGCTCTGCCAGTGTCTGCTCGACCGGTGGCGGCGAGGGCAGAAGGTCCAGCTCGCGCTCCGTATCCACATCCATTGGTGTGGGCCCAGGGGCTGGCGTCTCAGGCGGCGGGGTTGCAACCGAGACTGAACGAGGACGAGGTGATATTCTGCACCAAGATTATCAGCATGAAACTCGAGTCAAGTAGGGAAATAATTGCTTACTCGCCCTCCTCCCTCTCACCTGGCGGCGGGGTGCGCTTGCGAGGGGAACGGTCTTTGCGGCGTTCGCCATCCCTGTTCCTGTCCTTGCCTCTGTTCCTGTCTCTTTCCCTTTCTCTACCACGATCCCGCTCTCGGTCTCGGTCTTGGTCTCGGTCCCGATCCCGCGCATAGCTGTCCCTCCGACCATCCCCCCCTCGTCGTCTTCCTCCACCGCCACCACCACCTCCACCGCGGTTCAGGTGGACATCCCGCCAGTCGCGCGGCTCCCTATCCCGTTCCCTCTCACGCTGGCGCTTATAGCTTCCACTGCTTTCTCCGCCGTCACTTAAAGGGCGCTTCAAGGCGCCATTGCTGTTCCCTGTAGATGAAGAGCTTCCTGGGGGTGCGTTAGCCATGTTTATCAAGACAGTTGGTCGGGCACCGCACGAGACAGTAGGATGGATAGTGGGAAAGAGATACCCTTGTTTGTTGTTTGGCCCGGAGTTCGAATTCTAATACGCGCCGGGTTGCCTTTCAACTCTTTCGCCCAGGGTTGAGGGTTTTGTGCATGGAAGGTCATTTATAATCCACAGAGGTCGCAAGTATTTTTCTGTAGCCAGCATGGCCTCTCACTTCGCTAGGTCTGGTTTCGCGCGCTTCAAATCACCGACATCTCGTCTGTTCCTTGGAGTCTCTGGTTCTCTCGGTCTGGTATATTATGCATCGACGTTCAAAAAAGTGTATGCAGACAGCAGTGTTCAAAGCTCAGACACTCCCAAGTTCTACCCTTGGCGGCGCTTTGAAGGTATCCAATCGAACCCGGAGAAGGGGGTTCGGGATGTACATCATGTATCCTGGCCAGCGTACGTGTCTTGGACTAGCCGATACTCTTCTCTCTGACCAAAGGCAATAGGAACTTACCTTGCGAGGATGTGATTGCCTCGAAATATGTGGCACCTATGGCTTGGTCATTCTGGTCTGTCTACGATGGCCACGTCGGCCCACAAACAGCCCGGCACCTCGACCGGCACCTGCTTCCCAATCTCGTCGGCTCACTCTCCATTCTCTATTCCACGGTTGGACAGCCTGAGACGGAAACCATCCACAGCACCATCAAACGCGTATTCCTCTCCCTCGACGACGAAATAGTAACAAAGAGCGTGCGGCACCTCGTCGAGAAGGACGCGGCCGGCGCACCCATCAGGACCATGGCGGCCCTCGTGCTCCAGGCCGCCCGCGCCGGGTCCTGCGCGCTCGTCGCATTCTACGACGCAAACGTCCGCCGCCTGCACGTCTCCTGCGTGGGTGACTCCCGCGCCGTCCTGGGTCGCCGCTGCACGACGGACGACGGGCGCGCGGTGTACGACGTGCACGTCCTCTCCGCCGACCAGACCGGGCACAACCCCGCCGAGATCGCGCGCCTCACCGCAGAGCACCCGGGCGAGGACAAGCTCTTCGTGCGCGGGCGCCTCCTCAACTGGGGGCCCTCCCGCACCTTCGGGAACGGCGTGATGAAGTGGAGCCGTGAGCTGCAGACGTGGATGAAGGAGAAATGCCTCGGGGACAAGCCGTACAACGACCTCTTGACGCCGCCGTACTTCACCGCGGAGCCCGAGATCACGACGACCGCGGTCGAGCCGGGCGACTTTCTCGTCATGGCGTCCGACGGGCTCTGGGACTGCCTCACGAATGAAGAGGTCGTGGGCCTTGTCGGCGTGTGGCTGGAGGCCAACAACGGGGGCGCCAAGGCCAAGGGGCGCGCCGGCACCGTCATCGAGCGCACCGACCTCCCCGTCGAGCTGATAGACAAAAAGACGCATTACCCGACCTGGAAGGTGCAGAAGCGCTTCGTGAACGTGGACGCGAACGCCGCGCGCCACCTCGCACACAACGCCCTCGGAGGCGCCGACGAGGATCTGCACCGCGCACTCATGATCACCCCTGCCCCGCGCGCGCGCCATTTCAGGTGCGTCCGATATTTCAAGTGCCATTCATTCATCTTGCCTCGTCGGCTGATTCCTTCCTTCTGGCAGGGACGATGTCAGCGCAATTGTGGTGTTCTTTGAGTAGTGCAATGATATTCGTTTTTGTGGCCGCGGATGGTGGGTAGGAAGGGCGGCGAGAAGCATTCCCCAAGCAACACGCCTGTCTACGGTGCTTCATCTGACGAGCGCGGGAAAGCACGCGCACGCGCCTGTTTCCCTTTGGGTGTCGCAGACAATCCGAGCGTGGGGGAGGTTGGGCGGGCTAAGCGTTCCCTTCGAACGCGCCTGTGCTATTGGGCGTGCTCCGGGGGTTAGATTTCTACGCCTAGGGCATTCTCCGCCGTTTCTCGAAGCACAGTTGCCGCGTCGCGGGGCGTTTTAAGCCGTAGTCCACGTGCTGCACGCCTTAAATCATCATGATTGAGCGCTTAAAGCTCAGCCTCCTGGTCCATCGTCTGTCTGTGCAACTACCCATCTAGGGCGATCTCTTAACGCTCGCGTGTCTTGTTCGATTTTGGATGGGTTTCTGTACACGATGCGGTCAAATCGACCAGAATCGCGAGTTATCAAGTTCCTTTGAACGCCTCGCCCTGCAGCCAAAGATCAACCCCACTCAGGCTGCCCGCGACCGTCTAGAAACCCTCGTCTCCGAAATCACCATCCTTTCGGCCCATCTTAAGGACTTATGGGCGGAGCGGGACGTCGTCCAGGCGCAGCTCGACGCCGTCGCCTACCCCGTTCTGACACTTCCCCCGGAAGTCACCACCGACATCTTTCTGCACTGCCTTCCCAAGAGTCCGCATGAGCCGCGACCCAGGCTCGCGCCGCTTTTGCTGGGCGGGATCTGCCGGGATTGGCGGGCCATTGCGCTTGCGACGCCGCGCTTCTGGAGCGTCCTGCGGGTGAAGTTGGATAGATACCCCACCCGCCCGCACGTCCTTGCCGAGCTCCTGCGGACGTGGCTCTCTCGTTCAGGGAGCCAGCCGCTCAATCTTGGCCTGTGTTACGAGGATCCGCCATCCGCGCCGTCTCCGGAGGCCGTCATCCACACACTGTTGCTGCATGCGCACCACTGGGAAGACGTGGAGCTTGTGCTCCCCCACGCAGACATGCTGCGGATTTTCGAGGATTTCTTCGGGAGGTTCCCGCTGCTGAAGAAGCTGGAACTGTGCCAGAGCGAATTCGGGGTCCGCGACCCGCCCTGCTCGTTCAGGAATCTCCGGCACTCCTACGAGCTGCGGCAGTTTGTCGTTGATGGCGATACACTGCACCCGCTTCCTAATGAATTACCGTGGGCTCGACTTACACGGTTTCACGGGTTCGCGGTCACCGTCATGCAAGGGTTCGAAGTCTTGCGACTGGCGCAGTCGTTAGAGGAATGCACCTTGGACCTGAAGCCGTCCAGCCTCGACGTCTTTCCCAGTCCTACCCAAAATACTGAAATGACGCTCATAAACCTTCGCTCGCTCAAGCTGTTCAAAATGGGGATGATGTTCGATGGGTTGGGGCTTCTCGCGTTATTAACTCTACCCGCGCTCCAGGAACTTCATTTGGCTGTCGACCACAACAATATCGAGGATTTCCTTCCCTTCGTGTCCCGTTCAGCCTGTACCCTCTCCCGCCTTCGCGCGAGCTTTTCGTTGGACGAAACGCACTTCGTCCGGTGCCTCGCGGCGCTCCCCAACTTCCTCGACCTGAACCTGAAATTTGACCTGCAAAGCCTTCCCCTCCGCCTCGCCACGATCCTCAACCGCCGGAACGGATACCTCCCTCGATTGATCTCTCTCCGAATTATTGCGCAGGGGACGGAGCAGAACATGGGGTATCAACCACTGCTTGATATGCTCGAATCGCGGAGAGACGGTACTGAGAGCACTGCGCGATTACAGGTCTTCGATTTGAGATTCCTTGCTCGTGAAATCGGACCTCCCGAACCAGTCATTGTTCGTCGGCTTCAGGCTCTAGAAAAACAGGGAATGTGTATTAGTGTTAAACTGGCTTCCGGCGTGCAGGTTCCGTGATGTATTGTTAGCGGACTTTGCAAAACATGTTTTTGCCTTTTTCAGTTATTGATTTGGGCGGATCTTGAACTTATTGATCTGGCGGCGTCCCGTTACTGATCTAGCCCACGTTTCACGCGTATTGACCAACCGGCAACTGGTTATTGACCAGGCGTTAGTACCCGAACTTGTTGACTTTCACTGCAATTGATTCAACCCTCGTTTTTTTACAGTCATGCTACTGATTCAACACCACTTTCAAGTTATTGATTCAACCCTACTTTTGAAAATCCAAGTTATTGATCCAACCCCACTTTTGAAAATCCAAGCTATTGATTCAACCCCAGTTTTGAAAATATGAGTTATGGATTCAACCCCACTTTTTTTTCACTCAAGTTATTGAATCAACCTCATTTTCTTGTGGCTCCAATACATTCTCGTGAGTTGTAATGTGACTCCCGGCCTTCCCCCCCACCTTCGACATTGTGCAACCAGACCTAAGACACGTTGATAACATCCCACAATTCTCGAAGTTCCCGCCAGCAACTTTTGTCTTCCGTTTTCGAAATCCGGTTTCACAATAAATCTAATGCATAAACCAACCTGGCCTCAGATGCATAGATTTGAACCTCTGATGCGTAGATTTGGACGTATGCACATTGAATGACTTGTGCTTGTTAGTAATGGGAAAACAACATTCTGTTCTTCAAAAAACAGGTTGATTCAACAGAGGCAGTCAGAGTACTATCAACAACCGGGATACCAGCCACCTGAGCATTTATGCCCGGTTCTCGAGAGCCATACCCTGCCTATGCAATCCACCATAGGCTATAATGAAGGCTGGTATCCTACGAGTAGTTGAACACCATTTTCTCGATTTTACACGAAGTGCCGATGAAGCGGCGAATTTATTTCCGCCGGCATCCCCAACAAGACCAAATACTGGGAAACCGGCCACCCCGCTATTTAAGTTCCACAGGCGCAAACTTATGGCAATTTGGTTCAGGAATGATACAGGGACAGTCTAGGGACTATTCTGTATGGTTGGGGTTTAGATACATGCAATGGAGTGGGGGAAAATATGTGCTTGTGATGGATGCAGGACCTCCGGAATCGCAGACAATCGACTACCCAGGCGCTGCATCGGGCCCAACAGCGGTGGCGGCCAAAAATGAGGTACATATCATTCAATACGAAGTATTCAAACATACTGGGGTACCTACCCGTATACTAAGATGCCGATAACTCCCCAAAAAAATCCAAATGTCTCGGGTACCGAATTTTGGTGGTTTGGGGTAGAGGACAGCAGTGAGAAGGGAATTAAGGGAGGGAAAAGTATGATAACACACCAGACCGTAGGATGCCCAACGCAAATAACCCTTGCCCAATTCCAGACCCATAGCATCGACGGGTCGCCCGGTGTGTACGTGGCCGGCCTGAGCCACTCAAGACTGAAGTCGAGGTGTATCCGGGCCATAGCAAGAGTTGGTGGGGGGAGCACATGCTGAATGCTCTCAGAGATAAATGCCGTGAGTCGTGGGAGTACACTGAGCCCAGGAAGTCGTCGAAAGATGGTGAACTGGTAGAGAAAGAGCGAAGACAATCATGTGCGGGGTAAGAATCCGGCGTTCGGAGCGTCTCAGCCGATACTGCACGTGCCATAACTTTTGATCTGAACCCCACTTTCGGTCGAGAAACGCTATGGACCATCGTTAGAGGTCCTATTTCTTCCCCAAACCACAGCCTCACACATTTCCGAAGGTCCTGACTCGATAGAGGCCAAGTGGCTGGTATCCTAGTTTGGCCGGTATCCCAGTCGGTGATAGTAGACGATTGAGGTGTGACTCTCAAGTGATTAAGTGAAATACTAATAGTTGGTTCACAAAAGGCCGGTTGTCTTGATAACTCAAAAAGTTAGACTGTTTCAATGACCTGCTGTAAATATTGAAAAGTCATGTTGATTCGATAACTAACTGGTACCATTTTTAAAAAGTAGGGTTGAATCAATAACTGAGCATTCTCAAAAGTAGGGTTGAATCATTAACTGAGCATTCTCAAAGTTGGGTTGAATCAATAACTGACCATTCTAGAATCTAAAAAGTCGGGTTGAATCAATAACGTGATGCAGTTGAAAGTGGGGTCAGATCAATTAGATGAAGTTGCTGAATCAGTAACCGCGGCACGTCAGATCAAGTAGGCGACCAAAGAAAACATGGTCAGATCAGTAAGAATCAGCAGCCTAAAATCGAGGTCAAATCAACAAGTCGAGTTTTGGGTTGGATCAATAGCCGCGAAAGGCAATCAATAACATATTTTCGAAAGTTCTTGGAGCTGTTCCCGGAAAATGCCGTGATCTGGGCGTGACTGGGTCACATGTGCGCGTTCCTGGCGTCTTGCCTGGTTGCCACCATGTCCTGACGCTAGGCCTTGCTTTACTCCATTGCCGAATTCCTCGATTATTAACCGTCTGGACCCATCGAACTTGAATTCGGGTTGCAGCGCTCACTGCTTTGGTAAATCATGCCGTGATTGCTTGTCGCTGGGCCAGATCGCCGTTTTTCAATGCGGAATTCCTGGGCTTGAAACCCAGGTAGTTGTTTTAGTTGTGCCCATAATCCCGTAGGTAATCCCTGTCAAATCGCCGTCGATGCAACCGTTGTCCGCCGTGCTAACCGTGCTATTAGTATAAATACCATTACCTGCCTCTTTCCGCCCTTGACAGGTTCCATCCCTCCTCAGTTACTGTGCAGGACACAGAGGTGCAGGCCACCAAGACGATTTTCGGTGCAGGTCACCTTCCCTCATTTCAAGTTCTCTTTTGGGATTATCACGGATTATCACGCACGCCATGCACACCATCTGCGTCCTCTCGATCCTTGGGGCGTTTTCCAGACTCGTTGCGGGCCAGGAAATTGCCGAAATTGTACGCCGTTTTCAGAGACCAGTCTATATACTTACGATTTCAGTGGCAAACCCTGGAAGATCAAAGTAAACTGTTTGCCCCGTTGAATTTGTCTCAACCAGCGACGTTCAGCGCCGCAAAAGCCTCGGCAACCGCCGATATTACTGTGGACGAGACTACAGCTTACCAGACGGTGCTGGGTTTCGGTGCCAGTCTCAGTGTGTTGACCTTTTCCCATTTCTCTCGATCTCTACTTTAATATTTCATTCTCATCCAGCGGACTCCGCCGCCCAGTCCCTCAGTCAATTAAAGAGCAAAAACGCTGCCGCCTACTCGGAACTTCTTCAGAAACTATTCGATCGTACGTGCAGACGACGGTTTCCTGTTCGGACACGCTCTTAGCCCTAGTAGCGACCTTCGACGCGTCTTCCGCTGGAATTACCTACCTACGAGTTCCCCTCGGAGCTAGTGACTTCTCCAATAGGTGTAAGGGCCTTTCCACTCCTATGTGTGGTGCGGCGTTCAACTGTTCTTTACCAGCCTATTCGTATGACGACACGCCCGGAGACACGCAGCTCAGCAAGTTCAACATCGCCGCGGCGCCAAGTTATGTCTTCGAAGTGCTCAATGACATTCAGACCATCAACCACGGTGGGTTACTTATTTAGGCGTCTTTCCTTGCTCAATACCTCACCCAGAGTTGAGAGTACATGTTTTACCGTGGAGTCCTGTACGTTTCACACTTGTCTCCTCATTTATTTATTCATTTGGGTAGCCTGGCTGGATGAAGTCCAGCAAAACCATGAATGGCGGGAATTTCACATCCGATATGGCTGAAACATGTCAGTCCATTTCTACTATCCTTGCTGGATGAAATTTTTGAACGATTTCTCCAAGATGCGAAATATCTGCTCAAGGCTCTTCAAGGATTCGACTCGGAACACGTGCAGGTCTATGCCATTTCTATCCAGGTTCGTTTCCTCCGTTTAAGATCTCGCTTTCATGTTCAACCATGTCCAGAACGAAGTCCTGAATTCCAATCCGACATATCCGTCATGCAAAATGACATATCAAGATGAAGGTGCCATTGGTACAGCACTGCGGCCTTTGATGAATAACAACGGCTTCTCTGCTGTGAAACTTATTGGTCGGTCGTTCAACTCCGCTTCCTGATGCGCAAATCCTACTCGCGGTCCAGGCTACGAGCACAACTGGAGTGGCTACAAGTATCCTATTTCCCTGGTTCGTGGCGCGAACTTCGGGTCGCTTTGTCTGAGAATTATTCCCCAAGATGAAATCATACGGAGATGTCTTTGATGGCGTATCCTTCCACTGCTACGGCGGAACGGTCGACGATCAGGATAAATTTTACCAGGCGTATCCCAATAAGGACATACATTTCACAGGTACGCACTATCAACATCTATATCTTGGCCCAAGACCAAACAAAATTGCCACAGAATGCACGGGGATGGACGGCGCGGCTTGGTGGGGTGACCTTTCGTGGCAGGCAGAAAATATGTTCGTGTCCGCCTCTACCTACCATGCAGCTAATCATTCGCCCAGATTCATCGGCGCAATTGAACATCACGCTCAAAATGCCCTTGTGTGGAATCTCATCAGCGGGGAGGAGCTGCCGAGTTCCACCAGCTGCGGCAAAGACAAGAAGCGAAATTCGTGCCGCGCGGTGGTCACTGCCAATGCGAATGGAACGTATGTGCTGAACGAAGAGTACTACAACATTGCCCAGGCGGCACGGGCGGTGATCCCGCGCGACGTGGGCGGGCCATTTGGTAAGCTCATCAGGAGCACCGTCGCGCCCGGGAACCGCACGTCGAACCTGCATGTGAATGCATTTGCGACGGGGCGGGCGAAAGCGGGAGACCCGACGCGGTATTCGCTGCATGTTTTGAACAGTGCGTAATGCAGACATTTTCATGTGGAGCACTTACAAGGTTGGCTGTTAGTGGCTGAAACGGGGACCTACACTATTGCTTTCCAAGGAAAACAGGTCAGTTTCAGCACGTCGGCGGCGGTTTTGAAGGCTAATAGTGGCCAGGCGTCGTACTCGTTTCCGAAAGGACTTTCGACAATCGGGTTCTACGCGTAGCATATGTTTGGATTGTTTGCCCGGGAACGATGCATAGAACGTCGTGGATTATAATTTCGCCGAATTTAAAAAATATCCTCGGGATAGCTCGGGATTCAGTCCCGGAAGGGAGCGATCTCTTCGCACTGCGCTCGCCGCTTGCTAAACTGGTGTCCGGCCGTTCGCCCGTTGGGAGTGCACGACGCATTTGAACTTTTCTTATAGTTTATTTAGCCTGCAGTGAATCAGTTCACGTTCGCTTATCGAAGCAGTGATTGGCTGCAATTGCATCTCCAAAAGTCTGGATTTCTACAGCCGACGGGTCAGGGCGCATCAGTTTTGTCTTGGGTTTATTTAACTTCACGACCAGTAAAAAAGTCAGGTCTCAGCATTGAATCTGCTTCCGTTCAACTTAGCGTATAAATAGTGGATCACCCATTGACCGATGCAAATTGAATCGTTAGCGGTACTCAGGGTCGCGAAGTCAACACTACTAGGCTCGTTGTCCAGCCTCTATAGCAATCTGAGGTGATCTTCTGAAGTCAGAAGGCTTCAAGACAGTCGTTCATGAATCACCAAGCAGAAACTGATCGGGTGATGGATAAATGATGATGCGAGTCATCGGGTTTTGTTCGGATCTTTTATTTCAAACTCCGAGGCACCTGTACTCGTAAATCCTAGCCTGATATGTACCAGATTTGCGATTTGTGATTTCGTGTTGTCAGAATGTCTCTTGGCCCCTACATTCACCATGAATCCCGGCAACGCACCTCCAACGATGCTGGCTGGGCGGAATCCTGGGTTTTCGCCTGATATCTACGACCTCAAGCTGTTTTTCCTGGAGATAACCGCAGAGGCAGCAAGTTACGGTACCTGCGTCCTGGCATTCCCTCCACCCATACGCATACTTACCTCTTCCGATTCGGTCTCAGGCGTATTCCTCACAGTTGCGCTGATTTCGATGTACACCCTGGTGTAAGCCCTCCCTGTTTCATCTGGCCCGACTTCAACATCTTGTTACGCAGAAAACGGGGCATACGCGACTCCTCTGCCCGGCAGGCCCTCCTGGGGATCATGCTGACCATGCTGCTCGGAGCCACGCTTCACCTTGGCCTCCATCTTCCTTACATCATTCTTCAAGTCCCCACCCTCACCGCCGACGATGAGGATCCAACTCCTATCCTGAAAAAACTGGACCTAGCCCAAACTACTCTACGCCGATTGATTGTGAGTCCTTCTCTGCGTACTGCCGTGTGGCTCTCACCATTGCGCCTCGCCACTGCAGTATTTCCTCTCCGACGTCGTCGTCTGTTGGCGTGCATGGGCAATATGGTCGGACAATCTTGCAGTCAAAATCACCCTCGCCATTTGTCTATTGGCAACTTTCGGTACGTGCCCGGCCTCTGGACGTCCCGCCCGATGCCCCATAAATTGACCTCTCTCAAAGCGACGTCTTTAACTCTCTACATATTCAATGCCAACACTATTGAAAGTGGTCACCAGTATCCGACGCTGACCCAGAACTTTTTCGGGACCTTCTGTTTGCTGGTCACGAACACCACGGCAACCTCGCTCATCGGGTACAAGCTCTGGCGCGTCTCCCTATTCACACCACTTTCCCAAGGCCCAAGGCGCTCATCGATATATAGGTACTATCGCCGCAATTTGAAGAAATACCTGAACCGGGGGAATCGTATGACCAGAGTGGAGGGCGTTCTGACCTTGTTGCTCGAGTCTGGCTGTGTCTATTTGGCATTTTGAGTGCGCAGTGGATCCCTTTTCCCTGTATGTCCCCGCTCACGTACTCAGATTTTGTTGATGGTCGGAGATTTTGGCTATTTCCAGGCTTTCGGCTTCGAATGGTTCCAGCCAAATATATCCGTATGTGGCGTCTCCTGACAGTTTCTGTTATGCTTATGTGCTTCTTGCAGGGCATCTATCCCACATTGGTCATTCTCGTTGTGTCGCATCGAGATATCCTCGGCGAGGATGTCTTCGCGTATGCACCTACCTTGCAGCTAGGGACCCTCAGTGGCCCCAGCATCCCTCCCCTTCCCGACTTCCAGAATCCCCCAGATTCTGGGCATGCCGATGAGATACTATCCAATGATTCTCGGGCGCTGCGGAAAGCGGCTAGCTCAACGTTCGAGCCATGCACGGACTTGGAGTGCTAATACACACTAAGTATTGTAGTTATAACATAGATGTAGACTAATTCTAGGCCTGATACAAGTCCAATCGTCTAATAATTGTGGGTATAAGTTATTGATGGTAAAATACAGTGCTGGTGGGGGTAACTCAAACGTCCGTTTCGTCTAAAAGACAAGACAATCACATCGCGCTCTTTGTTGATCTAAATGGCCGGGGCATGATAGTGTCGTTCGAAGACAGAGACGATGTCTCATCGGGAGATAGAGGGGACTCGAGGGGCTGCGACGCGTAGTACCCCAGCGTCTCGGCATCCAGAGGCTCGGCGAACGACTCGTCGGCGTCCACGGACAGGGTCTCCATCGGGAGTGGCGGAGGGCGGCTGCCCCGCGCACGCCGGGGCCGCTTTTCCCGCTCGCCACGGGGAGAAGGCGCCTCGGCGATGGAGTCGGCGCGCTCGATTCGGGAGGTACGCGTTACCGAGCGTTCTAGCATGTGCTTGGCGCGCGATTTGAGGAGCCCTGCGACGAGGATCGTGTCGCCACGGACGAGGGGAGGCTCCTCTGGGGGCAGCGAGGTGCGGGGGCGCAGGTGCTCGGGGAGGGCAGGAACGGGTGGTGGGGGCGAGGCGAGATCGATGGTGTGCATGCGGTTGGTGGAGGCCGAGCGCTGGGAGTACTCGGACTCGGAGGAGTCTGGGGAGGAAGGTGACGGCTCCTTCTCTGTCCGTGGCTTATATAGCCACTTGGAGGTGGGGATTGGGGCGGACTTCGGAATGGTAAGACGCAGCCCTGGAGGTGGGTGGCTATATGTTATTGGTCCTGTCCTGATGTGAGGACCAAGGTCTTGGTCCTCTTCCTCATAACTGGCCCCCACGTTGTCCGGCAACGTGGGTAAGTCAGAGAGATGGACTCGTGGCTGTCGTCCACCCTGGGCCCAATTGGGAGCATCCTCGAGGAGGGGGCCCATAGAATCGCTGTTACGGTGGGCTTGGTAAGACTTCTCGAGGACCCTCTCCCTCTCGGCTTTGGACATAAAGTCATCGACGGTGCTCGGTACAAAGGTCGCGAGGCGTTCCGCCCGCCGTTGTTTGAGGATAGAAATGAGGAGAGCGACGAAGACAAGTATCAGAACAACTGCCCCAACAGCAATGGCTACTATGAGGCCAACATTGGGGACAGAGGAGTTTGTAGACTCGGAGGAGTCCCGAGCCTTGATGGCGGGCATGGCTGCAGTATAGTGGATATGGGAAGGGCAGAAAGTGTTGCGGGGGGAGATGTAGGGATATAAGTAGCGGCCACGGCTAAATGTTACCGTGACCCCCGACACAATTCATTGCTTCAAGGAGGTCTGGGGCCGTTAAGAAACGGGATCATCGCAATGGCACAGCATCGGCTCCCCGCAGTAGGTCGTTGTTTCGACCGGAATCATGGATGACCCCATACGATGACAACATATCCGGACGCAAGAGCGGTTCGGTCAGAAAGTAGGTCGGAACGACAGCGCAAGGGCAGCGTCGGAATTGCCAGTAGACTGTTATAGTTGGCGAGTAGACTCGATGGCCGATAAAGATCTGCTTCGAGACATGTATAAGGAGCGAGAAGCCAGCCAGCCAGAACCAGCCGGCAGTTGCCAAGATCTCTTCCCGCCAGCTTGTTTCAAGTTACGGTTGGAGGAGACGCTTTGAGGAGAAGCGGGCTCGGAGTCAACCGGCGATGTGAAGTCAACGCGATGACAATCAAACATGCGCAAAGTTCGTTGCTTGGCTTCTTCCTTGAAGTGACTCTTCATCCTGAATTGCGCCGAAGAATAAAGCTCCAATCTTCACTAGCGTCCCGGCTTCTTAGGACCCACTGCAGACTCACCATTCTGTCCCGGTCTGCCCACCCGCACGGAACTGAAGTCCTCGAAAAACAGACCACTGGCACAGTGCACACCCGGGCTTAGTCTCTCGTAGACAGACGCTTCATACAATCTAACTCGTACCTCGTTGTATAACCCGGGCTAGTCTCTCTCAGACAGACGCTATAACTGAACGCTTGTTCCTCGCCAGCTACAGACCCGGGCATATACTGCCACTCGGCCTTCCGTTCGTAACTTGGCGCGATCCTCCGCACGGACCCATGTCTGCCGCTAATCCGCGCTTCTGTTTTATTTCTATCGAAATGAGGCATAGCCAACTCAGTGAACCTCGATGTCAACAACAGGCCGTCGGACCCCTCACATGCGGATATTTGATATTGAGATGGCGGGGAATTGCAGGGAATTGCGGCAAGGCGAGTACTTATCCGACGGTCTCCCATTAATTGACTCTATGAATTCCTGCACCGCGTCCTTTGCCGTTGGAACTCGCCATGTCAATGAATGATGTGTAACCTCCCTTTCACTTCTCCGGATTCGCCGTGGAATTCCGTCGAATTAACGAGCAGTGCCATGGGCATCATGGACCAGAGCTCACGACCATTTGTTTTCCCTATTTCTTCTGCCGTGTCTCAGGCGTTCCGGCCCGGTCCCCTCGGGCCCTCGTCTGTCCACCCCGGCCCGGGGGCGCCGACGTACCCAAGCCCGGCCCCCTGCCGCTTTGGCTGTGTACTCCCGTACGTGTTGGCAATGCCATCCCAAACCCGGCAACACCCGTCGAATTATTCGGTTCGGAGGAGTGTAGTATGGAAATGAAGAATGCTGTTTCACTTTGCTGGTGTTTATCATTTACCGCCGCGTTCAGACATCACGTTCTCGTCATCTGACATCCTGAAGTTCAAGTTTCCTGGACGTTCTGATTTGACTTCAACAGCTGTTGAGGGCTTCTCGGTTCCCAGCAAGTGCGATCAGTGATTACAGTATATATCCAAGCGGAAAGCTACAAGGTTTGCCAATGCAACAACCATTTTTTTTTATCCACTACTCACCACAGTTGCTCAGCATAAAATACAATAAATACAAGGCTAACAATCTAATTATCAACGTCGTCAACCCTCTTGTTCTGTTCTCTCGCTCTGTTTATTTCCAAATGTGGCGTTTGTGGGCGCGGACCGCCTAAGTATAAAAGGGCACCGAAAAGTCGAGGATGGGTTGTCCCCATGTTGGTTAGCCACGATGTGCTATCCACACATCGTGAACTTCCTCGGTGGGCAGGCACCGAGCGCGCATGCCGCTGCGTACCACCTGCTCCCGCTCCACGACTCCCGCGCCGACTTGGCGCCACCGCCACCGACGCCGTCGTGTTTCGGAAATGTGTGGAACGGGGTGCGTGGGGCGTGCGCATGGCTGTGCGTTCCGCGAGGGCCGTACAGTGGGTCTGACGCGGACACGCCTACGTCCAACGATGGCGCCCATCGAAGACTCGTCTGCCGCAAGCATCGCACCTGCTCTTTTGATGGTCCCGGGGCGCGCCTGTTGGAGATGAAGACTCTGGTTGGCCGCAGTGCAAGCAGGACCTCCATCTCTGACTGTTCATTTTCCTTGCACAATTCTTCTGATCTGTTCTGTGACGAATACTACTTCTACCCCGAGGCCAAGGACGCGGACGATTTTACTGCTCCTGAGGAACCTGGGCCGCTTGTTCCCAACGGCTCCCGATTCGTCCTCTGCTCTCACCTTAGTGAAGGGTCGACGAGCCACGTCATGCTCGCGCGCGTTCTGTTCCCCGGTGCATGCGAAGAGCAAGATGTCGCAGTCAAGGTGATCAGCAAAGCCCGCGCTGTCTCTGCGCTCCGCGACCGCGGACGTGTAGAACGTCCGGAGGGACGCATATAGCGAGGGCGATTCCCACTGCGGTGACCATCGACGAGGAGATCTGAATCATAAAGGGATTCTCAACAACAGCATCGGGCCACAGTCCGTTTTTGACACCGCTTCTGGCGGCGTTCCAGGACAAGAACAACGTCTATCTCGTGATGGTGCGTCAATTTTTCGTGCACATTCGATGCCTCTGAACTCCGTGTACCCCGAGACATTGCATCACAGACTTCGACATCTGGCCGCGGAGGGGAGGAAGTTGGGTGTACCCGAGATTAGGTTGTATGCCGCCGAGCTTGTGAGCATGTTTTGTTTTGTTTTGACAGCGTAAACCCTGAATTGCACCCAGCTCTGCGCGCTCAAGGCGATCCACGAGACGCACCGCACCGTGCACTCTGACTTGAAGTTTAAAAACATCTTGATCTCCCCCTCCGGTCACCTCTGCCTCGCCGATTTCGGTCTGGCGAAACAATTTCCGGAGGACGTGGCGCCTAAGATGTGTGCGGGGACCCTGCCCTATCTGGCGCCGGAGGAGTTCGGATGCCAGAAAAGATTCTGGGGGCCGCTTCTGGATATCAGGCGTTCGACATGCTTTTGTTGGAGATGTTCGAAGGAACGGGCGAGGTGCGATATTTTTCCTTTCGATGCGTTGAGTCCGTGGATGAATGAATGTCTTATAGCCACATTTTTCTGGTGCCGGACGCCTCAAGTGCGGGCGGCCCCGGACGTCGACAGGCCCGTTGAGGACCCGGATGCGGCAGATTTAATCGACCGTGTACGCCGTTGGTTCATCCTTATGCTCGCAAGTATCTCAACTATGATTTCTGATCGTCAATCGAGCCCCCCGGTAGCGGCTCACGATTTCGCAGATCCAGGCCCACAGATTTTTCTTCACGATGTTCGTTGCACGCTCGCTTACCCTGATTTCGACTCTGGCGATTCCGTGCAGCGATCGGCACATCGCGTGGAGGGGCGACAATATTCTCGTCCGTTACTTCTTTCCAATGATAATATTGCTCCCTCACTTACTCTTCCGATTATCCAGCTCTCTATCGCCCACACGGCCCACCACCGGCTCTAGATGGTCCCAGCGTCGATTTCAGCACCTGCTTATTCAGTGAAGGTGAACTTGAGAGGCTGTCCGCGAATACTAGGCCTGCGTTCGCCAGCCTCGATGTCGATTACATGTGCCCCTCTGAGATCTTGATTGATCCTCTTCACTAGGCTGTATGTTCCGAGGGGTGGTTTATTGGAATCGGAGCTCGGACTGGATATTTATCGCTGGACAGTTGTTTGGACATCTATAGAGTATCTCTTTTCGCAGTGAACGATTGAATGAACTAGAATGCAGATTCAACCAGACCAAAATTTTCTTCTTTTCTTTTTGCCACAGATATTTTTTGCAACAGCTATCTGAATGTCATCCTACAAGTTCCGACGTACACAATAGACGTGTAGATCTGTTGTGGTCTGTGTACGCGTTTGATGTCAAAGTCCCGGATCTTCTTTTGTCACTCGTCATCCATGGACGTCGAGCCAGAGGAACCTCACCGAGCTCCGGAGCTGTGGTTTGAGGACGGAAACCTTGTCATATAAGCGGGAAATGCTCAATTCCGCGTCTATCGTGGTGTCTTGGCGGCACGCTCGCCTGTATTCCAGGACATGCTGTCGTTCCCGCAGCCTGCTGATTCGGATATCGTCGAGGGATGCCCTCTTGTACACCTCCCCGACTCTGCAGCCGATGTTTCTGTCTTTCTAAGGGCAATTTTTGACTCGGCGTAAGCAGTCCATTCTCTATCTTGTCCAGTCTTTCACTGGGCGTAGATTCTTCATGCCATTCCCAGCCAAGACAAAAGTCAACATCATCTTCGGATGTCTACGCCTCAGCCATAAATATGGGGTTGACTATCTCCACCGCCGTGCACTCATCCACTTGTCTTCGGCATTTCCCACAACATTGGCAGACGCGGATGCCTGCATGAATGGCGATGCCCCTGTGATGACAAAAACGTCATGGATCGATGGCGCCGGCTCCGAAATCCTTGGGATCCATATCGCTCGCGAAATCGGTGCCCTTTGGATCCTTCCTCTCGCCTTTTATGAGCTCTCTGAAGTTGCTGGACGATTTGGAACGGAGATATTCCATGGTACATCGTATCATGGAGTTCATGCTTCCATGTCTGCACAAGACCAACGGTCCTTTTTGAATGGTCATGCCGAGCAACAACTCAGTATGACCAGGGATATCCTGCGGTTCTTAACCCATCCTCCTATTGCGGGTTGCACAACATCAACAGTGTACGTGTTGAAACGGATCGACGCCCTACAGCGTACATTGGACGGTCTCAAGGCCGATTACTCGAGCCCACTCTATGTGTGGTCACAGACTGACTGGGGAACAATGCTTGAGGATGTGTGCCCGACCTGCCTCACCGTTCTCAAGGAGACACGCACGACTGCTCGCCAGGCCTTCTGGGACAAGCTCCCGGAGATATATGGTTTGCCTTCTTGGGAGCAGTTGGAAAAGATAAAGGTGGATGCAATCGGTACCGACTTGCTTTCTTAAACCCCCGTGTCAAGTTCGCTCATTTTCATCTTATTATGTAACTCACTGATATTGATTTCAGCCTGGCGATTTCTCGAGTTTTCTTTCATTCCTTCTCACGGACGTATGTAACGTATGTAATTATGTAGTTGTCATTGTGCGTAGAGGGTATCGTGGCTAGACTAGGTCGATTCCAGCTACTTCGGAAGTCTTTGTCGCCCCAATCATGACAGATGCGGACGAGTTCTTCAAATTATCTTTCGCAAGACAGAGTGAGTAACCCCGAATGCCCAATCTGCAACTTGTGGGTTGGCTGCAACTGTTCCTAACCAACGAACATGGGGTATGACGTAGTCTCTCCTAGACAGACGCTTCAACCAAAATCAAGCTCGTACCTCACTGGTAGGTATGACGTTCCGAAAATCGGTGTGTGTAAGTACGTTGAACACTGTGTATAGCCCCGAGCCATCCTCTTCGGGGACCAGAACAGCGTTGCATCCCTCGCATATACCCAGTCCTTTCCACGAGACTCAAAGAATGGTGTCACCAAACCAATCTCCATACTACGAAAAGCTGGTAAGTCTCCAAGAGGGTTATTGGTTGGCTTAATACTCACGCGCCGTAGGTCTTTAAGAGGACACAATAGGGTTGTTCACAGTTGTCCTTTTTCACGTCCTTTTTGCTCTCTTTTTTTGCTTCCTTTTTGTGCTCCCTTGTGAGCTGCCTTGTCCCTGTTGCTGTTCTCGGCCAATGGTTGAGACTGTTTGAACCTTTAAAGCTCGACCAAGGCGGACCTTTGGTCGCCAGCTTACATCAGATTTGAAACAGATTCAAACACAATGAAGGGTCAAAAAATAACTCGAAGACAAGAATGCAAAAAGGAAGCAAAAAAGGAGACAAAAAAGGGAGCAGCTCATTTTTTTCTCCTTTCTGGCATTCCCTCCGTTTTTCTTGTGGTTTTTTTTTCCCTTTTGGATTTAGATGTGTAAAAAGGGGACAACTGCAAAAAGAACGGCATTCTACATGCCAATTTGGACGAAAGGAAGAAAAAAGGAAGCCAAAAAGGAGATGAAAAAGGGAGTTGCAATGGGGGGTTTCACAGTAGCCCTTTTTTCTTCCCTTTTTGCTCCCCTTTTTCTCTGGTTTTCTCTGGTTTGTGCACTTAGACATGATGTTCTTCCCTTCTTGCTCTCCTTTTTCTCTGGTTTTCTCTGGTTTGTGCACTTAGACATGATGTTTTCCCCCTTTTCACACCTTTTTACATGGCTAAACTGAAAAGGGAAAAAAAACTGGGCGAAAAACGAAGGGAATGCCAAAAAGGAGAAAAAAAAGGAGTGCAAAAAGGGCTACTGTGAATGACCCTATTATGACATCTTTTTTTCAATCAGGGTATTGCCTACACCTTTGTTCAGTGCCGCTCCAGCATATGAGAGTCCTTTGAGCGACTGCATTGCTTTCAGTCTGATCGGGTCTTCGCTCCGAGTCTAGTCCCAACTTTGAATAGAAAGTATGATATCGACGTGTATAAACCTACCTCAATGTTAGCAGGGGTGGCCATCATAAGGTTGGCCTTTGTGGCGAGGATCCCTTCGGTTGACATGACCATTTCAGCGACACATCCACTTTAGTCAAGGATACGCACAGGGAATTCTCTGCGCTGGATCTAGGCAACACAAGATCACTCTATAGAATAAATACTATGCAGGCCAGTGACATACCGTGTCGGCGGAGTTGTGGGACGCAGTACTGAGACGACCACCTGAAGTAATCGGCCAGGTCTGGAGGGCCATACCCATCCCATGGCTAGTATTGGAAGACGAGGACGGGACCCAAATCGACGTTGACAAGACATACAAGTGTGGCAAGGTATGGCAGCCAAGTACCGGTCCTTGGTGCTGAACCACGGCATGGCGGCGGGCCTGTGAGAACTATCTGTGACCATGAGAATCAGCGTACAGAAACGCGGTATATTTACTCACAGATCGGTTTGGAGAAGATTCAAGTTGAACCTAAGGACCATGCATCGGAATAATAGGGGCGGTCAGAGTAACTTTTCGAAGGTGATTCTGAGGTGATTCTGCAGTCGATTCTGAAGGTGATTCTCAGAATTGATTTGCGTCAGAATCGTGGGAGAATCACTGAGAATCGCCCTCAATTCTGACCGCCTGATTTTTGAAAGTGATTCTGGTGTCGATTCTTCGTGGTCGCCAAAATGATTGTAGTGATTATTAAGTTCACACCAATCAAGAGCAGAATCGACGCAGAATCGATGTAGAATCTCCTCTAGAGGAGATTCTACAAACCGAGGCAATTCTGATTCTCGGTGATTCTCCCACGCTAAAATAAATCAGAATCATCTTCAGAATCCCCTCCCAGAAGCGCCTCAGAATCGCCTTAAGAGAGCTACTCTGACCGCCCCTAATGAATTGTCTTCATTTTGGTAATCAAAAGCAAGGCTTGCCAGAGGAATGAATGATAGTGTCCATTGCCGCCGTGGAGATTAGAGGTAGGAAATCAGCCGGAAAATCCAAATTGGCTTAATGTAATGTACTTACCACCTGTTATATCCATGCAGCATACCCAGCCCTCTCATCGACCTTCCGGTAGTTCCGGTAGGTTACGAGGCTCCGGTATATTACCGGAGCCTCCGAACCATCCGGTATCATCGGGTTTTTACGCAATGAAGGATTACTGAGTGTTTCCCATTTATCCGTCTTTCCGTCTTTCCATCTTATTGTCATACGACTTCCTATCAGTCCTTCTGACTTGTCTTATTGTTAAGAACCACTCTCCTTCCTTATATGGAAAACAATTAGCTACTTAGTATAAATACGTCTTTAATATGTCCTGTACGTCAGATTGATAATTGACGTTGCTTGGCTCACTTTTCTTGCACTGAGTCGTCTCCATACTCTCCGTTTCCCTTCCGGTACTCCCCTCCTATCGGATACCTGCCGGCCAGGGTAGTCACTCACCTTTAACCCCCTGTGGTGTTGTGATCTCTCTCTGTATACGTTCCGGACCCTCCGGTCCTTCGGCCATCATCCTTTGGTCCACTCCGGCTCGGTATATAACACCACCCTGTGCTAGTACTCAGATCAGCCATTTGACATTTTGATTGTGGCGTTTCACGTGTTGTTTTGCGTTTTCGTGTTGTACACCAAAGTGAAAAGGTGTCCCCAGGCAAATTGTGAATGGAATCTAGTGCCGAAATGGGGCATAGAGGGTGGGGGGCTGCTGGGTGGTCCTGTGGAGGTCCAAAGGTCCGCGGAATTATTAGCCTTTTTGATGTTACGAGTACTTATGTAATAAGTTCTCATTCTTTTCTAAAAGTTTGCATGAGCTCTTGGCGAGCTGCGTGAATCATCAGTTACGATTTTATAGTACAAGGAGAATAGTGGCTGTGTTGAAGCCTTTTTCAGAGATTTCATTAGATTTCTTGTGACTACTTAGTGGCTGTGTGTTCGGCTAATTCCAAGCGTACTTCTGAGGTCCACAGTTCGAACCCGCGGAGTGAATTCCTTTTTTATTCGGCCTTTCTTCTCAGACAAGTGGCCAGTATGCCTCAAAATATGTAGCCCTCTTCCACATTAGTGTAATACTACCTACCTACCTGAACTCTTTTGGATTTTAACCAAATTCCTAACTTTAGGGACACATATCTGCCTCAGAACAAGATTAAAAATTGGCCTCCATTTCTTTCTCCTGGTGTTTTCTCCGGATGATCGATCCAGTAACTCTGCACAGTAGATTTTTGTCTCTCTCCACCAGTCTGCATTAGACTCGGGAGCTACCTTGCTTACTGGTTTATATCCGGTTTTTGTCTTCTGTGTTTGTGATTTGCAGATCTCCATTGTCCCTCCACACAAGTCTGGTGTGTCTGTGAATTCAATCAACTCTTTCCTGCAAGATTAATTATGTACAATGATGCTTATTTGGATTGTATTGCCGGTGAGAATTTAAATCCAGATACATAGTTCCAGTGGTTCCAGTGGTTTGTTCAAGGACCTATTCCTCATCTGGTCCTATCGGATGTTGCTGGAATAATGATTAACATCCAGATTATTGTGAAGGGCTGGTGTCAAAGACTGGGCCCCACATATTGTGCTCATTGGTATCTTAGTGAAGTCTCCCATGGAGTATGCATCCGTAATATGGTTTTAATGTCGTCCAGACTCCAGATCAGAGGCAGCACCTGGAACTGGCTTTGCTGAGATGTTGTGAGGGGTGTGACTGTATGCCAAAAGAAAAAAAAAGTACGAGGTTTGCCGGGTGACACCACGGCCCACACCCCAAGTTATCTGCTGATCTTGTTTTGGTGTTGTGAGAATTTCACCCAAAATTGTTGGCGTTGTCATGTTGTCGTGATTTGGCAGGCCGTTGCCGTGTTTTCGGCGTTGTGTGGGCGTTGTACAACCCCACAATGGAAATGTCAAAAGTCTGATCTGACCCTGGCACTGGGGGCATTGGAAAAAAAACATGCTGCAACCGAGTCTGAGAGTCCGAGTAGGGGAGATTGGACAAAATTTCATGTATGGCACATGCACCGAACCCCCGACCCTGGGCGCGAGTTTGTGGAAACTTAATGAACGCTGCTGGAGATGCTGGACGCTTTTGCGAAGGAAGAAATCACGGGTCTCGGAACTTGATCCGGGATCAAATCTGTTCTTGCTCCTGCCTCTTTCGGTTTCTTCCTGTTTCCTCCAAGAATTACCACCGAC
Source organism: Mycena maculata (assembly GCA_029448575.1). NCBI lineage: Eukaryota > Fungi > Basidiomycota > Agaricomycetes > Agaricales > Mycenaceae > Mycena > Mycena maculata. The sequence goes on along the minus strand of JARJLG010000071.1, from coordinate 355,833 downwards.
TGCCTGCGGCGGTCGACTTGCTGCCAGCTTCGCATTTACGAGGTCGCCGAATCCGCGGCATCTCCTGACCGGTCCGCTGGCCACACCGCTGGAAAGTCTCTATCCTTCGTCCTGAGTGACTCCTTCCAGCCTGGTCGGGGTCCGACCGCCACGAGTCATGTATTGTTCGCCTAGCCAGTATAACATAAAACACGGCTGCACCATTCCTTTACAATTTCTTGGGACATGAGTCTCTGGAGCGTAGAAAGGAAGGGAGCGTGTTGGGAGCGTCCAGCAATCAATTGGGCATGCACCCGACAGCGACCGCTTACACGTTCCCAGAACGAGGATCGAGATAAATTTTATACCAGGCTTCCAGTTGAGTCCAAATTCTTTCGTGATGGTCTTTCCCCCGAAATCGCACTTTTTGCTTATTCTTTGCCCGATGCATAACTGTTATCCATTAAGTCGGGCTAAGGCGACCAAGTATCCTTGGAACAGACACGAAATTCTAAGAAATATCCTATTTGACCTCTACTTCCTGGTGTCCCTTCACACTATCAGCATCCACGGCGTAAACATTGCCATCAACCTGAGGCACATTCCTGACTGGGCCTTCAAACCAATATTTCCCCCCGACCTTCGGAATATGATAGTAGCCTACTGCAAATAATAACGTACCTCCTAGAACTACACAAGAGTAGTTCATGGAGGCGGCTTTGACCGCCAGTGAGGCAGGGAACATCAACACGACGATCATGCAGATCATCCAGACTACGGCAATGACGGCCACAGGAAGACTCTGGAAACGACTCTTTAGTCCCTCGCAATGGGATAGGTAAAGTGATTCACAAATATACCCAGATGGAAGGGCCCACGCTTAAATTCCTTTCCGCCCAGGAATCTGGCGGAGATGGGAATGCAGTATACAACGTATTGGCATGCAACGGCAAGAGAGAAAATTGCATTGATGGCACTTGGGCCGGCGAAGGCAAGTAAACCTAAAAGAATTGCGCCAACGCTGCTGAGCCAGACACAGTTTACGGGTGTCCCGGTTGTTGAATTGATTCGGCGGAAGAAACGGGAAAATGGCAATGCACCTAGAAGAGACGCAAAGCACATCAGATTTAAAGCAACAAACATTTGCGGCTCTCTTCACCATCGCGGGCGAATGCCCAGGTTTGACGAGAGGATGCAGTCAGCTGAGCATGGTGAGATAGGGAGAACGGATAGAAAAATGAAATGCTTACAATGCTCGAGCCCATCATGAACCTAAGAAGATGTATGTCAGTTTGTAATTGCTACCTCAGAATAATCGGCTCGCATACTGTGTAATGATTACCAATGACCAGATGATCAGCGTTCCTTTTTGCCCGAAGCTGTTGAAAAGGATCTGAAAGGATGAGGAATTCAGTTGTAGGCCTTTTATTGAAATACATACAGTGGACATTGGCTGGCCAGTAACACTGCCGAGAATGTTCCCAATATCAGTTCCCATACAAAAAGCGACAGTGACATTGAGCGCTAAGTATGTCGGAATGAATGATTGTGTACCGAGTATGTTTTCGCTCACCCCATCCGAGCACGCTGCCCAGCGTAGTAGCCGCCACGATGGCCCACGGGACCGCAACGGTCGCGTTTGACGCCTCTTCGCTGATATGCACGCACGAGTCAAACCCCCCAACTACCCAGAGAGGGGCCATGAACGACAAGATGAAGCCATAAGGAGTTGGCCAGTCAGAAACTAGCGTGTTTTAACTCGACCCGGAGGTACACCTGCGACGAAAAATACCCACAGTTCTTAAGACCTCCAAACACGAACTGAGCATCATTTTTGAATTCCTTCGGTGTTGCTATTGGCATTCCAATGATTATCACAAGTACCAGGCTAGAACGAATGATTAAAAGGTAAGAAAGCATAGCTCTTGGGACATACATGATATTCAAAGTGATGTATAGCTTTTGGAGCCTGGCAATAACTTTGCTTGCCAGACTGCAGACAACGGCATTCAATGTAACCAGAGCACAGTATACACCACTATGTACTACCACTCAGTAATAGAGCAACGTCAAATATAATGGAACTCACAAAGTCTGCCCGGTTGATGGAGAAAAAGCAAGGTTGGAGCCGATCGAGGCAGCGGACGTGATCTGGAGGGCTTTGTAGGGCATTAGACACATTCATAATTCATCGGAGACTTATTCCACCGCAGCCCCAGTTAATTGAGCATACACCCGCAATGATACAAATAGTATTGGTGTCTGGTGGAGTGATTCAGCAAACAAATTGAAGATTTATCGTCTCACTAACATCCAACAACCCAAGACAGAAACCTCCTCCATCTAGGCGTCGAGTATGCATACGTCCAATAGTATAAGCCCCCAGAAGTCGGTGCAGATGAAGCTAGCTCGGCTATTGCAAGGGCGATGAAAGTCAAAAAGACCCCGCAGACGGCCCACTGTGCATGATTTAGACAGTTGGCCATCAAAGATGTAGAAAATCCAGTACACCCCAGACCATGCCGACTCCACCATAGGGCAGGGAAAAGAAAAGAACTGAACTGGAGCGAGTCAACTTGAGGAAACATAATGTTAATGCAGGATAGACGGACCTGATGCTAGGAAAAACACCAATGATGCTGAAGCCTATCCCAAACACCTCAATGGGAGTGAATGCTCGTCGTAGCTCCTGTTTGTAACCTAATGCCGCTAAGAATTCTTCGTCGTTGAGGGACTCTCGAGTTTCGACCGCCGCAGACAAAGAAGTCAGTTCGGATCGCTTGGATAATTCGTCCATAGGTTTATATAGCAGGTAGTGGGAGTCGTAGGCAGGCGAGCCTGAGGTGACTTCAGATAGGAACGCCGATTGTTTATGTATCCGGCGGAAGGCCGTCTGCCTCTTACGGTTATCAGGAACCAGGCCAAGGACAAATGCACGCATAAGGTAAGGAGATAGCAAACTTAGCTCGTGTGGAAGTAGGTAATCGCAGCGTAAATGCCCCAACCACCTTCCTGTTGGAGCCGAGTTCAACAAACGGCGGTGGAACGCACCTATTTGAACCTAGAGCTGCACAACTGTTCTAGTTGGGTCGAATCTATTTAAATTCTTTTGCCACCGTACAGGTCGAGCTCGCAGTCTCACCGCGACGTAAGCCGGCTTATCACCATATTTCACGGCCTCTCGTACAGGCTCAAGCTTCTGTTACCGAGTTTAAAGTGGAGTTTACACAAGGCTAATCGTCGGGTAAGCAAGATTACTCCGATTCCTTACACGCTCCCCCTCACGCTCTTACCTCAAAGGTTGTAAACCCTCTATGGTTGTAAAAGAGTACGCTCCTCTCCACCCCTGTGGTCCGAAGCGAGAGTCGTAGCTGTGAGTTATTTACCATTTCCTTGCACCCATCTCAGGGTGTCCTGACGCGTGTTTTCAGCATGTCTGTCTTCACAAGTCACCGGATTCCCGACGCGTCACATATACCTAGCATGTGCGGTGACACGCCTCTCAGGCGTATCTCACCGCCTTGCCAGGTACGCGATTATCAGGGATTTGTTCTAGGATTTTTATCTCATTGCTTGTACAGTGTAGACATTTTTCGTTACCCGCCCTACTTAGTCGTTGCGTTGCACGTCATGTATCCCTTTGTAGTTCTGCCATCCAGAAACGGCACATAGACACTGAGCCGCTCCTATACACGTGGAGCAGTTGATTTGGTCTCCCTCTTTCCCTCTCTCATTTTCGAAGCGGTGCTCGAGACGATTGGAGTCTTAAATTCTGGCTCCATAATCCTCGCCACAAGACGTGCCCTCCTTCGCTCTGATACTGAGTCCGAAAAGATAGATAAATTTAGAATTTCAAGGTGATGCAAATTTGCACGGTCCTCACCCTCGGTGGTGTCCAGAACCTCAACAGGGTGGTGTTACTGTAATTTTAAATTACCGGTGGTGGTTTGGCACCGGGACCGGATGCGGAAGGCCCGTGAATTAGATTATAACCGGACTGTCGACGGGGAGTGGAGAATATAGAAAGAGAATCTCGGCGCAGTCGTACAATGTAGACGCCGACGTGGATTCAGCATGAGAACTCAAAAGGCGATGTCACGGCCACGGACTCGGTACGCACGGGAGAACCGGTGGGAACTCAATGATTCGGAAAAGATATCGGAGATGATTTCCGTCAAGGCATGGCCTCGGTCCTGCGACAGAGAAGCAACTTGGTAGCGACTTCCAAGCTAAAAAATACCCTCTATCCAAAATCTCGTCGCATTTTGCATTTTCTGAACGGTGCCGTGGATGTATTTGGTTCTGTATACGCGACGTGCTGTGGTGTATGTACGCGTCTGATGGCGGAGTTTCAATTCCCTCTGTTACTCACCACAACATGGACGTCGACGCCGAATCGAGCCAGCCCCAACGCGTCCTGGAACTATGGGTCGAGGACTGAAATATTGTCTTACAGGCAGGGAACAGCCAATTCCGTGATGCGTACCAGTGCAGCAAATTCATGTCATTCTACTAGTACTTGCTCGAGAGGTCGATGCGCTGTGGCTCCTTCCTTGGGCGTTCTATTCCCTCTCCCGCTCTGTGGACTCTGATATTGGTGCATGTTTGAGGCACCATACTTATGGCGGGCACGAGATATCCCCCGATTCGGACGACCAGGTCTCCTTCAATGTCATGCGTTTTCTGCATTATCTGGGGGTCATTCTTGGGTGTTTGAATTATGCCGATTGTATGGTTACGCGCCTCTAAGAATTCGAGTTGGAGACACTGCGGCAGTACCGTCAACTCTGAGCATCGGTTTGTGGAGGATTCACTGTCACTATGGGGTGAAGACGCTTGGGACTCGCTGGAGGATCTTTGCGCCAACTGTATGAAGAGGTCGAAGGTGATGCATCAGCAGGCTCGCCAGGAGTTCTGGGACCAGCTGCCTCAGATGTACGGGCTCGCGGGATGGGACGATCTAGAGAAAATGAAGGCGGCAGCTTTAGTATCACCGTGATATTTAGCCCTTGTGGTATGTCCTGGAATGCGAAGCAGAAACTGACTAACATTTAATGTATAGCGCTCGGGTTCTTGTCCTTAACTTTATATAGATCCATGATACGTATAGTATCAACTTCTACTACGCACCGTTGAGCAAGAACGGTGGGGCGTATGACCTTCGACCGACGCATAACCTCTACCTATCCCCCCCGGAACCAAGTTCGAATTCGAAGCAATAGTGCAGCTGGGAAGAGGGTAGTATGCTGGGACTTTAAAGGTAAACAGTTACCCGATACAGTTTTTCATTTCGTTTCGGCCGAACCGTATATGATGTCTTGGACTCGAGCATGGTAAAGCGCTGTTCGATCGGTGCGATTTGGCCGCTTCAACGTAAGCATGGTTGACCTCTCGGGCCGGACCCGATGCCGAATCTCGCCGAAACCGCACATGGTAAGTACGTCATTGATTTGGTCATACTAAATATAGCGTGTTACACACAACTCCGTTCTCTGTCTGGTTGCCACCGTGTCAAGCCTTCAAGGTATACGGAACCGTCTACGACATGACCACACCAACGGAACGCGACCCCTTGCTCAGGAATGTCGTGGTTCAACCTGACGGCAAGCACCGCCTGGGGCCATTAGAGATCTCAGTGCGAAGTAGATACGGAATTCTCGCCGGGGTCTGGCTGGGCACCTTCCTCGCGGTGCGTGTCTCATTGTAAGATTTGCGCCATAGCTCACCACGCCGCAGTCGTTGAATCGTGAGATGACAACATTGGATTCTTTCGTATACTGATCCTCATATTACTGTGTCTCAGAGTCGCTCGTTCCGACAAGTGAGGACGCTATGTTTCCACGTAGACAGTTTTCTAACTCGTTCCAGTGATGCCCTCCATCTCATCCGAATTTCAGAAATTCAATCAGGCGAGTTGGTTGGGGACTGCGTGCGTGCCGTGGTGTTTGGGCGAGCGCATCGTTTCATTTATCTTCAAACAGGTATCTTTTGGCTACGTGCACGTTCACGCCTCTGTATGGGCGTTTGTGTAATGTAATGGGCCGCCGGGGCGCAAACAACACCGCCATGGTGTTCGCGGCACTGGGGACAATCGGCTGCGGCCTCGCACCCAACATGGAGTACCTCATCCTCGCCCGCTTCGTGCGCACCTCCTTCTTAGTTTCATGTCTCCACTTTGACGTTTTTACAGATCGCCGGGATCGGCGGCGGCGGTCTGAACACAACTGCTACGTGAGATTCTATTTTTGTACCGTTACCAAGTATTCACCCGACCCAGGATCATCGTTAGCGACATGTACACCTTGCGTGTTCGTGTTCTCTATATTCCTTCTTCCGTTGCTAAATATGCCTCCAGGACCGCGGCCTGGTCCAAGGCCTCGCAAGTTGTTTCAACGGTGTCCGTGTCCTCTCTAATTATTCTAATGATTTCAATCTCAGATAAAATACAGCTCGGCATGGGTCTGGGTGGACCTTTCGGGGGGCTCATCACAGATTGGTTGGATTTCTCCTTGTTCTATCCCCTGTCAAAAATCTTCACAAACACATAGGCTAGGTTGGCGCGCCGCCTTCCTACTCCAGATCCCTGTATTTATCCTTGCATTCTTCCTCACTTCGTACAATATCCGCTACGTCACGCCCGTGAGTTTTCCTAGCACTATATCGTACTCGCTAATCCGCACCTCTTGGATGAACAGGGAAAAGGCAAGAGTCCGAAAGAAGTGCTGAAGCGGATCGACTACTTCGGCAGCCTGACGCTCCTCATCTCCGTCGGCGCCCTGCTGATATTCCTCAGTACGCGCTACAACGAAAGCCTTCCCGTAAGCCCTTTCCCTTCTCCTCCCGATTAATATTCCTAAATACAATGTGTGCCGGCGCAGTGGTCCGATGCGCGCGTCATCGTGCCGCTCGTGCTCGGGATCGTCTTCTTCTTTGGCTTCCTCGTGGTTGAGATCTACATCGCGCCCGAGCCCGTGATGGCGCCGTTCCTGCTGCACCAAAAGATCCCGATGCTCATCAGCGCGTCCAATTTTCTCGTGTCGGCGTGTAACTTTTCTGTCACGTACTTTTTCCCGATGTGGTTCCAGGTGGTCACGTTGGAGAGCGCGTCGACCGCCGGTGCGTTGTTTCATGTGGCCTTTGTCTTTTGCCCTATCTGACGGGCGTGTGTAGGGTTGCACTTGATGCCGAACAGTATCTCGATGTCGACTGGGTCGGTGTTCGCGGGGTGGATGATGCACCGCAGCGGGCGGTACAAGACGATCAACCTGATTTTCGGGATCTTCCCCTTTGTCGGCGCCGTGCTCATCTCCCTCATGCGCGAGGATTCGGGGCCGATTCAGTCTTGGCTCAGTATCGTGCGTCGAACTTTCTTCACGGTGAAGGTAATTTTAAACTGACCCGTGAACAGATCCCGCTAGGATTCGGCAACGCAGTCGTGTTGCAGACTATGCTCAGTCGGTCGTTTTCTGGGTATGATTAAAGGGCATTACTAACACGACGACTTGCTAGTTGCGCTCCTCGCATATCTACCAGAATCTCACATGGCTGTCGGTACTGGATTCGGGCAGCTATTCCGTGGAATCGGTTTGTCTCCTTGCGTTCTACCCCACCGTCTCTATAATTTCTTTTTTTGGTCCACAGGGCAAGTCGGCGGCGTCGCGATATCCTCAGCGATCTTCCAGTCACGCCTCGACAGCGAGCTGCACAAGCGCATTAAAACGCCTGATGCGGAGGAAGTGCGTACTGCCTCCCCGTCGAGCTATTCCACACACTGACCTCATTCGACACGATAGCTAATTCTCCGGATCCGGCGTTCGAGCGCGGTCATACGGACGCTGACGCCTGAGCAACAGCAGGAGGCGCGTGATTCGTACGCCATCGGTTTGAAGACGGTGTACATATTCGCCGCCTGCTCGACTTTCCTCGCCTATTTGGTCCGCCTCCCGGTGCGTTGAGCTCGTTGGGATGTCAAACCTGGCATTTTTTTAATACCTTTCGTTCTCTGCAGATCCCCGACCAGGATCTGGACCAGGCGCACGCTCGGCGGCGCCGGCAGACGACCGGGGAAACCCCGAATCAGAATGGATCGGCGGCAAGCTCGACGCCGCCAGAGTTCGAGCCTCCATCGGCGGCGGAGACGGAGACAGAGCAGGATGATCATGAAGCCGATGCCGAGGCGCAGCGGTCCCGGCCCCAGCCGCTTGTGCGCAGGCCCCGCAGGCGCCTGTCGACGTTCGAGTCCACGGACGGGTTCATGGATCTCGAGAGCGACCAGATTGGGGCGTCGGCAAGGTCGGCGCCGCCCACGGCGCGCTGAGGTTGCAGACGAGTAGGTTTTGGACGGGGATTCCATCGAATATTTTTTCAAGATTGTTAGAGAGCGCCAAACTAATAGGGTTCAACCACTATTTGGATCTCTTTACGCGTTTTTGTGTACGGGTCTGATGTCTGATGTCTGAGTTCGGATTCTCTTTTGCCACACGACATGGGCGACGCCGAACCCATTGAACCCATCATGCCGAGGATCTGTGGTTGGCGGACGGAAATTTGGTTATATAGGCTGGGAATCTCCAGTTCCATGGGTATCGTGGGGTGCTGGCGGCACGCTCGCCCGTCTTTCAGGACATGCTGCTGTTTTTCGCAACCTCCCGATTCGGAGCTCGTCGAGGGCTGTCCTTCAGTGCATCTTCCAGACTGTAATAGAGGTGGCTTTTTTCTTGAAGGCAATTTTTGAACCCGAGTATATATAATATGCGTCACTCTCCGTTCTGATATCCAGGGCTATCTGGGGATTTAATTGATCAAACGATTCTTGGGAGAGACGCGTGTCCATCAATACATGGTGGATGCCTGCCTTAACCAAGCCATGGATCTGGCTTGGCTTTAGGGGGACGGACAGTAAAGCGGATGCTTGATGTTCGGGACTTGCCCAACCAATACTATCACTGAGATCACATCTCGGCGAAAAACATCTGTACGGTTGAAACGGACCCGTCGGAAAGCGATGAGCCAGTCCATTCAAAAGTTCACTTCCTCTCCGGGCGACTGTGATGGCATCGGGCACATGCTTAGATAACGGCGTAGACATTCACCGGGTCTCGTACAAACCAGAGAAACAAGGTTTAAACGGGCTACTCAGATGTTGAGATCGTCAACGGTTTAATTTATATTTCCTCGGAGATGCCGCTCCGCGACAGCATCCAGCACATTCCTAGAGCCCGTCACATTCACGAGGATTGACCCACCGTCAGAAACAAATGGGCAAGAGCGGAGACAATAGCAATTCGGCGGTCAGTAAGGATCTTCTCTCATACCGACCAGTTCTGATTTTCTGATTTTTAAATGATTCACAATTCATCAACTGGGAGAGAAAAAACCGCCACGGTTTACGACTTGGACGAAACCGATGAGATCCATTCAAAGGTTTAATTTGTTCTTCCTAGGAAATGCCGTTCCGCTCGAGTGCGACGACATCCAGCACATGCTCCACGAGGATGTAACCACTATCAGAAATGAGTAAGAGCGGAGACAGTAGCATTCGGCGGTCTCCGCTCGTACAGACACTGCAACGCTTGACGCGATGATGTTTCTGGAAATGAATTCACAACACTCTCAGAGTGGGAGATTCCTGGCGGACTGAGACCGAGACCGTAACACAAATATGCACATACTGTCTGGACGCGCGATAATTGTGAGATCCAAGAAGAAAACGCGTGTAGAGTGACTGTACTACAGTCACTGTAGAGACTCGAGAGAGAGAGACACGTGGACTGTGACAGTGTACTTAGATTACGTAACAACGTTCTACCCCGATCGGGACCCCGCGCTTAAAAAACGGACTAAGTAGGTGGGATATGACTTTGAACGCGCGAGCTTCTCCGGGGAGCGATTATAATGTAAGTAAGGAGGTTTTCTCTCTGCATACCCTTGACCACTTCTCTTTCATTTCGAGCTGGCTTTTGTTTGGATCATCTCTTGACGCGTTTCTGTGATGCATCTGGAAAAATCTGGTGGTCTATGAAGTCTTATGTAGCCGGAATAGCTCGTATAGTGCTATCGCTTACCCCTCATTATATAGCACGCTGTAGCACACACTTTGGAATATAAAGCTATATATAGTCAGTGTAGCAGCGGGCTCCCCACACTAGCGTCATATCTCCGTAGACATGTAGCCTACATACTGTGATGTAGTGATACATTGTGTGCCCGAAACTCGTAGCTCTGCATGTTTACCACAGGAAAGAATGGGGAAAATTAATTATATTGAAGAATAACAATCGTAACAAATGGCTCAGGTACATCCGAATCGGAGACGGGGGCCGAATAAGTCGGGAAGGTGCGGACCATCGTCCTTGCACTTAGCAAACCACATGGCGTTGACGGCCATCTGGAAGATTGTGTTCTTGTACAGCCCTGTCTTCTCCTTCGAAGAATTAGAGAATGCGGGAATACAATGTATGGGATACGCACTTTGAAAGCAAAAGTGGATTTCTCTTTGAGGTCCTCGGCGATCTTGCGAATACGCGCGACAGTCTTCTTGTTCTGACCAGTCTTGAAGCGGTAGAGAATTTGCTAAGTACAAAGCAGGCAGTGGGGGATGACCACACACTGTAGGCCGAATAGGAAGGCGCGCAGGAGACCGGCTGCGACCGCGGACGATGGAAGTCTTCATCGCCGTTGTTGTGACTGTGACTATTGCGATGGCTGCAAAGTCATCTTCAATAGGGCCGCGAGTATCCTGCTCGACGACACCAGCCTTCTTCTTCGGAGATTTTGCACAGACCAGAGAAATGGCTTGAATGGCTTGACGATGGTTAGCAGCACGATGGAACGGGACAACTTGAAGAGGGCGGTGGGGGAAGGGTTAGGATTTGAAGGAAGCTTGAAGTCTTGCGGAATTGCAGACTTGCAGACCAGATAGCTTGAGGATGTTGAAGATGCAGACTTGAAGAGGCCGTGGGGGAGAGCGCGCGAGTGCGCGCCGCGAGATGAGGGGAGAGAGCAACCAACCATTTGACGGCATCAAAGCACGCCATCCGCAGTTCAAGCGGTTGTCAAGCGGAGTTTGAAACACTTATCCGAATTCGCATCCAGGTGCTGCGAGCGCTGAGGCACTGGCCGCACCGACTCGTTCAACCAACAAGACCTTCAGAGGAAGCACCATAGCCTACTAGTGAATGGCATACATCAGGAAAAGGTCCTGTGGTCATAGTTGCCTGGTTAATTATACAGTGATTAGTAGCTGCTATAGTGGAGGTAGCTTGGCAAAGACATTATATAGTGCCTGTAGTCAATATAGTTCTCTGCGGGAACTATGTACAACAATATTGTTTGGCATGGGGAATATATTGTGCTATGTAGCCCAGTGTTATTACCATGGCTACAAAAAAACCCATGGGAGACTCTGCGGTCCAAGGCGAAATTTTAAGCACATTTACTGAAAAACTGAGTACTGAATTTGAATTGTGAATGACAATGTGAACAGTGAAGTCAATGCAATTACATTGTTGAGCACGGCATTGGATCAACCCTTCGACTTTGGCAACACATCGCAGTGCGGAGGAGGTGGAAAGGCGATGTCTAGGTCCGAAGCTCACCGGTTGATTACCGGTTGACAGCGGTTGACAGCGATCACACGTGCGATAAAAATGTGGTTCGTTTTGATTGAATGTCAACAACAACAATCATCTCTCTCTTCTTTCCCCACTTTTCCGCCTCTCAGCTTACCTGCAAACCTTCTACAAAGGCTCCACGAAGTCCTCCAACACCAGCGCGGATACTCTTCGACCTCAAGTCCTCTCTGTGGATGGACCCTCCTCTGTTTAGGTCTTCTTTGATGTACTTGGCTCTGGTTACCACCGCCCTCAAGCCTCAAGCTTCAAGCATCGCAACTCCTCAAGGCCTCAAGCCAGTGCCTCATGTCATCGTTTCCTCAAGCTCCCCCCGATCCTCAAGTCTTATTGGATCTCAACAACAACACAAGCATCAACAACTGCGCCGGCGTCGGAGCAGCTTGTGACGCACTCGCGTTGCAGGCCGCCTTCCTCCCCAACTCATCGATCTACTTACCTATCTCCCTTGACTTTATGCCGTTCACTGTGCCCCCAATCATTCCCCTCGAAGACCGGGTTCTTCACGAGGGAAAGCATCAAGTTGGCTGTGTCGTAGTCGGTCAATGCCAGGCTCGGTACAAAGAAGGCGCACAACGGCAACCTACATAACACCAGGTGTGTTTCAGTAATTTCCCCTCTCTCCTTCCTGCTTATCCATCTATTTCCCGAAGGCGGAACACTCACGATCTCCACCCTCAGCATGCTCAGTGTCTCACACTTCCTGGACCGCTCAAGACTCCGAGACTGATTAGAGACCAATCTGATTGTTACGAGCTACTCCTCACCTAATATTATTATCTTTTTTTTCGATATTTTGGGCTTGTGAACCTGAACAACTATGGAATTGGATGAAACAATGTAGTCTTACATAGCGATATGTAGACTACCCGTCTACGAAGATATGAGACTACATGTAATTGACGCGTAGCTATGTCGACTATATATCACTATGTATTCTCGGCAGTGAGCTATGACGAGCTATATAACAGGGGGTAAGTGATAGCACTACACCAACTATTTCAGCTATGTACCATTCTATAGACTGTAGGATTTTCCAGATGTACACGCCACCGCTCTGGCACAGGAAGTTGTTCTTTTCGGCTGTTACTCTCCTTCGAGTTTGTTAGAATAAAATTACATGCATACCGGGCTTGTGCGAGAGAACCTCGTGGAATCGATGATCAACAAAACTTTCAGGACCAAGAAAGGACGCGTCCAGAGTTTTGTTGTGCTCTGTGTACGCGTCAATGTCAAATCACTTTTTGCCACTGATCACAACATGGACGTTGACGCCGAACCGACCACGCCTAACCACGTCGAAGGATTGTGGTTCGAGGATGGAAATCTGGTCATCCAGGCCGGGAGCAGCCAGTTTAGAGTGTATCGAGGAATCTTGGCGGCGCGCTCGCCCGTCTTTCAGGATATGCTCTCAATTCCGCAGCCCGCAGATGCAGAGCTTGTCGACGGATGCCCTCTCGTGCGGCTTCCGGACTCCGAAAATGAGGTCACCGTTTTCTTGAAAGCGATATTTCTACCCCAGTACGTTCCTCCAACTTCCTAGTCTCTTCATCTGTGACCCTGTGTCAGGTTCTTCAGGCCCTTCCCAATAAAAACAGAATTCGATATCATCGCTGGCTGCCTCCGCCTGAGCCACAAATATGGTGTCGACTACCTCCGTCGTCGGGCTCTTGTCCACTTGTCATCCGGATACCGCACCTCGTTGACTGAGGCGGACAACACTTATCATGAAAGTAATCCTACTCGCCCGGCGGTGGAGATCGACTCATGGCCGGCGCCTGCTTCGCACTCGTACAAGATCCATGTCATTCAGCTTGCTCGGGAGGTCGAGGCACCGTGGATATTGCCTCTGGCATTCTATCAACTTTCCGGGAGTTGCAACCTGCTCGGGCGGGACATTTACCATGGTACCGTTTACAACGGTGTCCACACCGCCCTGAGCGTCGCAGATCAAGAAGCCTTTTTAAAAGGTCACAACCTCCAAATCCTCAGTGCCTCAATGGACATTCTGGCATTTTTGACGGATCCACTCACCATTGACGTCTGCGTCTCCATTGGAGATTGCAACATGGAGCGACAGAATATAATGCCATCTGTGCGAGAAGATCTTCGCCACTACCCTTCCGATCCACTGTGGGCAACGTGGATCGCGGAGGACTGGGAAAAGCTCGATGGCGTGTGCCCCCCTTGTCTCGCCATCCTGAAAGAGACGCACCAAGCTGCCCGACGGGCATTCTGGGACCAGCTCCCCGAAATGTACGGGCTGCCGCCCTGGGAGGAGCTGGAGGCGATAAAAACTGCTGCCATCGGGGACGACTGGTTCGCCTGAGCTCGTCGATACTCGATTCGCCTGACCGTCTTGCCATCTGTGTGAGTGCAGGCCGTCCTCTAAGGCGATACCGTGTTCGCTAAATCGTTGTTTTCAGACTACCGAGTGTAGCTCATCATTTTCCGCGCACACAATATATTCTGTGACAATACATCCTGAGAGAGTATTTCCCTCGCCCAGCCTGTCGCGGTAACGTGCGTACTTACATAGTTCTCATTTTTTTCAATTCCCACCTGAGATGGACGCTAAGTTTAACGAATTTCTATCTATTACTTTGATGGCCTTTGCTGACAACAACTGGTCCTCGATCTGTACAACACTGGCATCAAAGCGTCCGGTGCATAAGTACAAGTGCTATGTAATATAATGTAGCGTAGAAGTAGGCTGGCGAATGTAGATAGTGCATGCGGGGTATTGTCAGTCGAAGTAGTAGGTAAGGCAAGGTGAGGAGGTAGCAAAGCAATAGCAAGCAAGGCAAGTAAGTAAAACCCTCGCCGCACGTCGCACCCACCCAACAAATCACACAAAAACCCGCTCACGACCTTATACTATCGTACGTCGGCGGGATCTCGCGCATCCCCTCCCCCTCCTCCTGCGGAACGCGCCCCCCATCCTGGTGCACTACCACCCCGCTCCCGCTCTCCCCAGGCGAATGCGGATTCGGCAACCTTTGCGACCCGCCTTGCGCCGGCATCGGCGTCGACATCCCCGAACCGGGATTCGCCACCGCGAACCCACCCCCGCGCGCCTCGCGCTCCTTCGCGCTCAGCGGGTTCGGGTACCCCCCCGAGCTCGTCGACGCCGCGCTCATCGGACCCGGCCCCGCGCTCACGGGGTGCGACGCCGACCCGGGCCCGTAGTAGCTGCTCATCGATGGGCTCAGCGGGCCGCCCTCGCTCGTCGTCTCGTACCCGCCCCCGCCGCCGCCGCCGGCGTAGTACCCCTGCTGCGGGTAGTACGCGTGTTGCTGCTGCTGATACGCGCCCGCGCCGGCTCCGGCGCCGACGCCCGCCATGAACGGCGTGACGACCCCGCCCCCAATGCTGCTTCCCGCCAGCCGCCCGCCCACGCCGTCGTCCTCCTCCTCCGCGTCCATCGCCCCGTTCATCCCGCCCATCCCCGCGCCCGTCGAGACCTGCGGCAGCGTCGGCCCCGCGCCGCCCGTCGTCCGCCCCGGGTCAAAGTTCCCGTCGAACTCAGCCTCGCGCCGGCGCTCAAGCGCACGGCGGCGCAGGAACCATATCAGCAAGCCGGCGAGGATGAGGGCGGCCACGCCGCCGACGACGCCGCCCGCGATCGCGCCGGTGTGCGAGGTGGTGGTGGTGTCGGTATGCGGGGCGGAGGTGATTATGGAGCCCGCAGAGAAGGTGGCGGTGACGTCCGAGGTGACGGTGACAACGACGCCGTTGGATGTGGAACTGGGATAAGGAGGAAGATCAATAAGATTGTTTTTTCTTAAGAAGACACATGGGAGGAGGCAGGCAAGAGAATAAAGAAGAGGGTCTTTGCATATCTCGGCATCGCCGGGTACGCGAGCGTATCTATAGAGGTAGGCCACATCATGGTAGAAGCCCGGCGTTCGCCACCGTAGGCAAGAGATAACGCGTGCGGCAGTCGCAGACAGAACCAGGTGCGCCTTCAGAGGGCGGCGCCTCACATCGAGCCGCACCAGCCACATCCGTACAGAGACGCACACTCTCACACCTGCGGGACGCATGCACGCGACCTGCCCGGACCGACGCATAGCGAAGAGTATCATCAAGATGCCGCCGCGACTGCTCTCCCGAGCAGAGCAGCGAGCAAGCTCCCATGCCATGGCCAGGGTTTCATCCGACGAGAAACACGCAAGTATGGATGAGCCCGTGGGCAATTGGTTATTCTCCGGGTACGGCCCTCCCCGACGCCGACGTTGACGTCATCCGCAGCACCCCGCCTCGATGCATGCCGCGATCGCACCGAGCATGGGCGATACCGGCCACACCGCACTGCATCAGAAGCCCGGCGTCCGCCACCGTCGGCCAATCTGCGTGTAGCAGATGGAGCGAGAACCAGCATGAGCACCGAGGATGCACCGAGGTAGCATCGTACCCGAACGAATACTGCGTCATTCGCATCCGCATGTACATGTACACCGGGAAGCACACACCCTGCCGAGGACTCGGAAAAGGGCCGTGTGCATGCACGGACACGGCGATAACGGGGATAGCGAAGAGTAGTGCCTGCCAAATGACCGCGAGCAGGATAGGGCAGCGAGCAGGACCCGGGTCCTGCCACGCCATACGGCCAGGGGCAGGAGCAGAACTACGGGTTTCAAAACCACGGAAGGTTTCAGAACCCGGGCATGTGCAGAAGACGTCGGACCGGGGGCACGCAAACGAAGTGCAAGCACCGATGAGTTCGGCACGGCCTAGGCGTAGTCCGCGAGTCGGACGGCGTGTGTCGGGGTGCATGGCACAGACATCGCTGACGCAGAGGAAGATGGCCCGGAGCGAGGAAAAATGAACGAGTCGACAGAAAAAGTGAGACCACAACGAAGAATTGAATACGCACACATAGGTGGATTGCCCGGTGGACACGGATGCGCTTGTGAGCACGACGGCCGAGGATGCTGGCGAGCTGATCGAGCTCCCTGGGCCAGTGGCGCTGACGCTGGTGCTATTACCGGTCCCGCTGTCACTCGGACTCGCCCCGCCACCGCCGCCACTGCTCGCGCTCGATGCCGGCGGACTTGAACTTGCGCTCGTTGGTGGCGGACTTGCACTCGCACTAGTTTGCGACGCACTGGTGGCCGACACGGGGCCCCCAGGGAGGATGGAGTTTGGTATGCTTGCTACAATGAACAGAACAGAAAAAAAGTCAGTAAATCGTCGGGTAAGCGCGGATAGGAGGTGGAGGACCAGAAGAGCTGCTATTGCTCGCTGGTGGAGGCGCAGGCGCACTCGACGACAAGGACGACATCGTCCTGGTCCAGCTCTAATCGATTCGATTCGACAGTGAATCGAAGAAGTCAAGGCAGGTGGCAAAAAATAGTAGCGGAACGAGGCATTTGCGTGCCCCGAGATCGGAGGTAAGACCGGAAATGAACTCACGCAATTCAGACATCGGAAAGAGTGGACTTCGGTTCGTTAGTTGGTGTAGGCGTAGGGTAGTGGCAGGAAGAGAGAGTGTGATTTCTCCCCGGTCGCGGTGGAGCACAAGGGAAGAATCCACGTGAACCGGATCATGGGAGCCGAACTCATGCAAATGTTGATTTGCGGACAAGGAGATTTGTGCTGGAGAATTCAATCCGTACGCGTTGGTTATCCTCGATGGTAAAATTTTGGACGTAGCCGTACAAAAAAAGATGTTCGTTCAAGCATAATTCGGACACAGGGAATCGAACCCTGTCCTGATCTTCATATTCTTTCTTCAGAAAGGGAATTGGTAAATACCCCGCGTCCGAGTGATTGTGTCGTTTTCTTTTCAGTTAGTACAAGGTCACGAGTAAACCAGAAATACTCCCCTTAAACGAGAGCACCAGTGGCAGTAATAGATGGACCTGGTGTACGGTGCAAGGCTCTAGAGCGTACGCTTTCCATAAACTACTACCATAAGCAAGCACTGCGTTCAGCCGGGTCGTAGCAGGCTGCCGGGGTTTGGTCTAGCTTTTCGGCCGTGCCAGTTCTTGAAAGTCCCGCTGGTGGGCCCATCAAGGGCCCATCATGGTCTAAGCCGAGTCGGTCAACTGTCTAGCGCTTCGGTCCGTGTACTTCCTCCGACCTACTGCCCTAGACCAGCCACTTAGACCTTCTGAATAGAAATAGACCGGTTTTTGGTCTACCTCCGTCTACGGGCTTAGACAAATTTCCGGCCTACGGCCAGTCTACGGCCCGTCTGCGTCAATTTCCGTCGAAGCCTCCAAGCTTCAAGCACGGAAGCCTTTCTGAGACGGTTTCTGGAACTGTCCATCCTTCGTAAGCCATACGACGGTGACTCTCCTACACAGAATAAAAAAGGCCTGATGAATTCCGTCATTCGGACGCAGAGAATCGAACCCTGTCCTGCTCTCCGACCCGAGTTGTTTGTCGCCCATGTTCTAGAGCCGTGCACCGTACACCAGGTCCGATCTATTACTGCTCTTCTGAACTCATTTTAAAGACTCGGAGGGCCCAGACGCCAACTGTCCTTCTTTCTACTACAACGGTGTCTCACATAATAGGTCCGTTTCGGTGGAGGTCTCTTCTTCGAAGCTTGGTCAAAGCAATGGACCCTCCAGGCCGATCAATGTTCAAGTCATTTCCCTCTTATTATCTTGGTCGTGAAATTCAATTCCGCCAAAGGCTTCAAGTGCTGTAACTCCGAGACAATTTCTGCAACTATTCACCCACGATAAACACTGTAGGATTGCAACACCCTCCCTGATTAATAGAAACACGACTATACACCAAATCTATTCGGACACAGGGAATCGAACCCTGTCCTGCTCTCCGACATTTGTGGCCTATCGATGTTCTAGAGCCGTGCACCATACACCAGGTCCAATTTATTGCTGCTGTTCTGAACTCATTTTAAAGGGTGCCTCTCTGTATTGTGGCCTAACACACCCGAAGAAAAAGAGGGCCCAGACGCGAAATTCAAGTTGTATTCGGATGAGGTCCCGAGTCGAACCCCTTCCTGCAAATTCATTTGGAAAGAACGGTTGCACTGGCTTGGCTGTGCGCCGTACACCACATCCGATTCTTTCTACCGACGCGATATCTCCTGTAGAAGGTCAATTGGTTGAGCATTTGATTTCTCCTAGTCTTATATAATGAAGCCTGTCAATGTTTGCCCATCGTCCCCGTCATCTCACCGGGAACTCCAACTCCGTCCTCGGATTAAAGTGGAGCACCTTAGATTATGCATACAATCACTGCGAGGCTTGTACTAAATATATCTCATGGTCCAGGATACACCAAAAGGAAATAAAAAGGTCAAGACACCAGCTACATTCGGACCCAGGGAATCGAACCCTGCCCCGCTCTTCAAAGTGTTGGCTAGACATGAGATGCTCTAGTGCCATGCACCGTATACCACGTCCGATCTGTTACTGCTCATCTGAACTCATTCAGAGGGGGTGTCTGCAGCAATGTACAAATAAAAATTCGCTGGTTGGCGTGCTAGTCGGACACGGGGAGTTGAACTGCCCCCTGCATTTTAATGCCCCATAATTTGATTCAGCCATGCATCCTACACCACATCCGATTCTTTCTACGACAATGGTGTCTCCCATAAAGGGTCCATTTGAGTGCAAGATTCAATTTGTCCGAGCAACGACCTCCAGACCGATCAATGTTCAAACGTTCAAGTACTTTCCTCCTTGTTATCTCGGTCGTGAAATCTAATCCCGTCCAATATGAGAGTCAAAGTGCACTTTTAATATTCCGCTACACTTTTTCCAGATTTTCATTTTTCCGCTCCTTTTTTCATGGAAATGTCAATCCCACTCCTGTTTTGAGCCAAGTAACAGTGGAGCGGGAAAAATCGGATTTTCCGCTCTATCTTTTTCGGTGACTTTCAACTTTCGCTACATTTTTTGACAGGTTTGTGATTCCCCGCTCCTTTTTTGGAACGAGTGAATCCCGCTCCTTTTTTGAGTTGAAAAAAAATTCCCATTTATAATTGAATTTTAGGCTGTAGCTGGAAGGCCCCGAGAATCACAGTCAAGTCCTTTGAATAACTCAAATGAATCACAGAAGTCCGTGATCCCGGCAGCGCAACACGATCACGTGAGTAAATCAGGCACGCATACTCAAGATTGGCACCACAGAAAAGTGCCAGGGGCAAAGATCAACATTAAATCAAGAATACAGTACGGAAAGGATGGTGAGTAAGCTACATAGCAGACATCTAAAAGAAACTGTCAGGTCCGTATTCAAAGAAGAGTATCTAAATGACGATGCGACCGGCAATGCTGTCACTGAGCACTGCATGAACCGGCTCGTCGGTCTGCAGATCCATCAAGGCCGACCACCATCGCCGTTGGATCCAAAAGCTCGGGAGTACTGGGATCAAAGTGATGGCGGACATGATGGCGGACAGAGGGCTTCAGGTGTTTGACTGTAGCCTGACACCTGCACCCTTTTCAGTCCAGGCTTTCCCCTGAGGATGCTTACCTGCCATGCTGACACCTGGAAATAAAAGGCTTTCTTCTTTTAACTTGTACTTGTACTTCAGCTCAATACAATGATGCATATCCCAATATCCCTGGCTGGACATACTTCCCCCTAGCTCTAGGCCTGCATGGATATCTCTCTAGCCATAGCACCGTACGGCTATGCGTGGAGTCAGGTCCTTCCTGGCATATACGCCCAGGCATCTACGTCCACAGATCTCTCCCCAGGTAAAAGTCTTCTTGGGCTGACCCACAGAGCTATCCATTCCAATAACGAGCTACTTCCTTTTCTGGAATCCCGACCGAACGAGAACGTTGAAGCAATGTATTTGAACCAAAATATTATTGCAAGGCTACAAGGACTATCTATCAACAAGATGTATGAGACCAAAAGGATGGGGGTGCGGGGATGGCAGCGTGGGGAGGGACGCGTGCGGTTTGCAGTGCGAGGATGGATGCGCGGGGATAGTGGTGCGGGGTTTGCAGTGCGGGGACTGGTGAGCGGGGATGGCCGCGAAGGAACCAGCATGCGGGGATGGCCGTGGGGGGATGCCCATGCGGGGTTTGCACCACGGGGATGCCCGCGGGGGATTTGCACTGCGGGGAGAGCCGCGTGGGGAAGGCAGCGCGGGGACAGCCTCACGGGGTTTGCACCGTAGGGATGCTCGCGCAGGGATGCCCGCCCAGGGAAGGCCGCACAGGGACTGGCGTGCGGGGATGCCAGTGTGTGGATGCCCACGGGGGGTCTGCATGGCAGGGATGCCCGCGCGGGGATGGCCGCGCAGGGAGCCTGCACCCAGGGAAGGCCGCGAGGGGACAGCCGTGTGGGGTTTTCAGTCTACTAGCAACAAGCTTCTGCTGATGGAGAAGCCAGCAAGGACAGAAAAAAAAACTCACCTCAAAAACATGATGGAAAACAAAGCCGCACAGGGTTTTTTGGAAGCAAACAAGGCGCACATGTAGTGGCATACGGGGTGCATCTGCACGCTGCAGTAAGTGTTGATGCAGAGATGACATCTCGGTCCTCAGCAGCTTTCGGCTTGGTGTCGCGCTCGAAGATGCCCTCGAGGACCTTCAGCAGGCATGCTAGACGAGGCAAAAGAGCATCAAAAAAAAAAGGGTGACAATAAAAAGCAAAAAAACTGACGCACCTGTAAGGCTGGCCCAAAACAGCATCACATTCTACTATAACACCTATGTATCCATGTTGAGGGCGGCGGTCCGTGTCGGGGGACTTTGAGGGGCGATGAGGGCGACAGGATGGAGGGAAAGAGTAAGTTGCTGATGACGTGGCATCGCTTTGATGGCGGCGCCACATCCGGCCCGACAAAGCGCCCACGCCTGGCGTCCATGGCTACGAGGGCAGGGCAAAGGTAGGCTGGCTGGAGGAGAGTCTGGGGTATAAGAAATTATGAGCCAGTGTTTAAAGATGAAAAAAACTGGGTGAACCTGGGGAGGGACGATGGGCTGGAAGCATGGAGCATGGGGGAGAGATAGAAAATCAAAATAACTGGGGATCTGCTGGATCACCACAACGTCTGGACCATAAGGACCGACAAGAAGTGTATGGCGGGCAAAAACTGCATGTGAACCACGCGACCCAGCAGAGCAAGGAAGAAAGAAATGTGGACCTGCTAGCTCGCAACGTCTGGACCACAAGGTCTGACTGAAGCATCTGGCGGGCAACAACTGCATGCGAACCATTGAGCTGGTGGAAGGCGAGGTGGTGGAGGTTAGATGCCAACCTCGCCAAAGAGGCCCGTGAGTTTGATACAGACGTGTTGCGTTGATGTGTCACGTGATCGCTTTGCAGCCCGGTGCTGTTTGTTTGATCGTGGGGAGGACGTCAAACACTACCGGTTTCTCTTCCCATGGTCGTAAATGTATACGTGGATTTATTTCAAGAAAATGATGTATACAGCTATATTTCTTGACGCAGGAAAAGTAAACTGAGAGCCAGCAAAAGCGGGACAGGATAAAAAGGTCGAGGGTTAGGCCCTGGACATTGGCCCGAGGGGGTACGCGTGAAGTGATTCAGCCACAGTTAAAGACGTGAAGGCCTTCCCATAGAGGGATTGGCCGGAAGCTATGTACTTGCAGACATAGAAGGTAAGGCAAATACATGTGGAGAATGATCTGTGGCTCTTGGGCTGAGGTAACTAGTCCACAGGCCCTGGCCTCCAGGCCTTCCCGCCCAGGCATATCCCCGTGGCCATCTGTCCGCCATCATGTGCACCATCATTTTGATCCCTATACTCCCATCCTTCTCGTTGGATCGGACCTTGTAGGAGCAAAAGTCTCCGACGTGCGAGAGATTAGAGTTCCTGATTAGGGAATTAGGGCAATCAATTGCGTGTACACTCGGTAGTCTGAGTTTGCGTGTAGTTGCCTTGCATAAAATCCTTGTAGCTGTCCCAGACACTTATTATTGACATTCTGCAATTCAGTCTTAAATATAGCGGATTTTTTTTTTTCAACTCAAAAAAGGAGCGGGATTCATTCGTTCCAAAAAAGGAGCGGGGAATCACAAACCTGTCAAAAAATGTAGCGGAAGTTGAAAGTCACCGAAAAAGAGAGAGCGGAAAATCTGATTTTTCCTGCTCCACTGTTTCACAGATCTTGGCTCAAAAAAGGAGCGGGAAATTGACATTTTCATGAAAAAAGGAGCGGAAAAATGAGAATCTCGAAAAAGTGTAGCGGAATATTAAAAGTGCACTTTGACCCTCATAGTCCAAGGCTTCAAGAACTCCGAGACAATTTCTGCAAGTGTTCTCCCTCCATAAACGCGGTATGATTAACACACCCTCCCTGATTAATAAAAACACGAACAGACCACTATTCGGATACAGGGAATCGAACTCTGTCCTGCTCTTCGAGATTTTCTACCTCCCGTTATGCTCTAGAGCCGTGCACCGTACACCAAGTCCGATTTAATACTGCTCTTCTGAACTCATTTTAGGGTGCTGTTTTTTATTCCGGTTTGCAAACATTGTTTTAAACAGGGGTTTATAAACCGGTTTATATATGGCCGGGCCTAAACTACTGGTTTTTAATTCAAGGTGGCAGTGCCCAGCCTCTCCAGGCTGACCTGAAGTCAGCAGAAATGATAATCTTTTCAGCATCTGCTGGTCGCCGTTGGAACAAATGTGACCAATTCAAAAGCGAAATGATCCGAAATTGACCTTCTTACCTCCCGGGGACTCGCATTGTGCTAGTATCTCATTCGAAATTGTCAATTTGTTGATACTCCTGTGGATTTGAGCCTGCATTCATTTTCGTTCCTTACCTTGGGACAGTTATGGGGTGAAAAATCACCGCAACACCGTAATTCCAGCACTTTTAGGTGAGTGTTTATAAACATGTTTATAAACACCCTGTTTATAAACCAGAAATAAAAAACTGTTTGTAAATGGCTGGGGAATTATAAACAGCACCCTAACTCATTTAAAGGAAGTGCTTCTGGAGCAGGCTTAGGGTATTGTACGAATAAAAAAAATTGCCACAGTTGCGCGCAAGTTGCGTGCTAATCGGACGCGGGGAATCGTCCCGCTCCAAAAAATCACAGAAAGTTGCCCGCTTATTTGGTCCGGACATGCACCATACGCCACATCCGATTCTTTCTGCTACAACAGTGCCTGCCATAGAGGGTTCGTTCCAGTCAAAGATTCAATTTGTCCTGGTCAAAATGAAGCCTGTCAACGTTCGCCCATCGTCCCCGTCATCTCACCATGCTCCAACTCCGTCCTCGGATTAAAGGGAGAAACCCTGAGTTGCTGTCTACGAGAACGGTTCCGGGCTCTGTGCGAAATATATGTGGCATGGTCCAGGATGCACCAAAAGAAAGAAAGAAAAGGCCAGGATAATGGATAGGGATATTCGGACCCTGGGAATCGAACCCTGTCCTGCTCTTTGAAGCGGATGGACGTCTCTGTATGCTCTAGAGCCGTGCACCGCACACCAAATCCGATTTATTACTGCTCTTATGAACCCATGTAAAGGGAAGTGTTTCTGGTTTACTCATGGCCTTGTACTAAAAAAACGACACAATCAAACCTCTCCTGCCAATTCACTTAGAATACGAAGCGGCCTTGCTTGATGCCTTTATCTTGAAGCACGACACTCATGATACAGACCTGTTCCCCATCAAAATTTGGGTCCAATTCCCCACTCTTCGTGGTATTGACGATTCCGCCAGAGCGGGCCGCCTTCCTTTGCACCAAATAGATTGGTTCCATCCTGCGTGGAAGGTTGTTCCGATACACGGGCTAGTAGGAAACCCAAAAGCACGAATGTTCATCATATTCCGATGGTGTACACTGTTGTTGGCGACACATAGACTCAATCCTGCAGTCGATTCTCTGAACGGAAGTCAATATTGAACGTGTTTGAAGGAGACGTCAACGGAGAATCAACAACGTACCTCGCTATTTTAGATCAGGATTAAAAATGCCAGTTGGAACCAATGGCAGCGACTTTCATCGTTTCCAACTCCTCCCAGGGGGGGAGCCCGTACATTTCCGGCAGCGGTCCCACAACGCCTGACGCGCAACTTGATGGGTCGTCTTCAGCGCAGCTAGACACGTGAAGCAGTTCTCATCTAGCCATAATCGAGCGCCTCCCAGTCGGACGAATCCCAAACATTGAGTGGATTGAAAGGATTGTGGTGAATCACTTCCCGCATACGGTCAATTGCTTTGAGGCGCTCTAGAGCGCATCATTCCTGAGATGTGCAACCTTCGGATGAGATAAAAATCGTAATACATCCGTCGTCGCGAGATGACTTTGGATGCTGTGCCCCTTGGCAAAGGCTTCTTGGTCTTCGACAGAAAGTGGGACTGTGACACCATTGTAAATGGTACCGTGGAAAATATCCCTGCCAAAAATGCCGGAAAAGTCGGAGAGCTCGTATAAAGCCGAAGGGAGCATCCAAAGAGCACAACCTCCCGAACAAGCTGTATAACATATGCTGAAGGTTGGGGTGCCAGGGGTATTCCATGACGATAATTTATCCCATTGCGTCAAAGTGGTGGTGTATGCGGACGACAGATGAACGAGGGCACAGCGGCGAAGGAAGTCCACCTGATATTTGTGGCTGAGGCGGAGACATCCTTTTATATCATCGAATTTCGTTTTCGCCAGGAATGGCTCGAAGAAGCTGACTTCCGCATCAGGGGAAATTTCGACGGTGGCGAAATGAGACTTACTCTGGTTCAAAAAAGACTTTCAGAAACGCTGTGACCTCGGCAGACAAGTCATGTAGGCGCACTAAAGGACAGGCCTCGACGAGCTCCGAATCGGGAGGCTGCGGAAACGAAAGCATGTCATTCCTGAAAGACAGGCGAGCATGCCGCCAAGATGCCCCGATGGACACTGTTTCCATCCTCAAACCAGAGTTCTGGAATCCGCTGGGGCTGGTTGGATTCGGTGTCGACGTCCATGTCGACAAAAGAGGATTGAAACTCCGACATCAAACGCATACATAGTCCACAACAGAAACGCGTAAAACGAACCAAACTCTGTGTAACTGATAATTCGCGCAGCTGGTGAAACGTCCATGTAAACTTTTAGAAAAGGACGAGAATTTATTACATAAGTACTCGTAACTTGAACCGCTGGAGTGGCTGAAGATGATACAGGTGGATTGCAGTGTACTGTGAAAAAGAAGGAAAGGAATTAGCGGGTTCATTTTGAAGGGAGGAAATTCCATCAAGTGTCACGGCGCATCACTCACCGATTATATGAGGTGGTCAAGCAAACCCGTCCTTCTCAAGGGCGGTGGCTTCCAACTTCTTCAATTCCTCCCACGGAGGGAGAGCGTATATTTCCGGGAGCTTGTCCCAGAACGCCTGACGCGCAGCTTGGTGTGCCTCCTTATGAGCAGTTAAACACGTAGGACACGTGCTGTGGAGCTTTTCCCAGCCCTCCGCGTCCCATATATCAAGAGGAATGGCCGGGAGTTCTCGAGTCTCTTCCATCGCCCAACTGATTGCCTTGAATCGCGCCCTGGCGCATCTTTTGGCGGATGTACATCCTACGACGTCTAGCGGATCCGTTAAAAATCGCAGAACGTCGGTTGTTACACTCTGGATTTGTAAGTAATGACCTTTCGCAAAGGCTTCTTGGTCCTGGTAACAGAGGATCTGGTGAATGTCATTGTGAGCAGCGCCGTGGTAAATTTCCCTGCCGAGGTCCTTGCATCTAATGCAGAGTCGATAGAATGCCACAGGGAGCATCCAAAGAGCATCAACTTCTCTAAGAAGCTGAACAGCGGCCACGGTATAGCGTCGGTCAAGGGGTAACAACCAGGAGGGTGCGTTCCCCGGGGGATTCATGTCTTCCTCCATGTGCGCCGTTATTTCGTCCCATCGAGACAACGTAGTTGGATACCCAGATGCCATATGGATGAGCGCACGACGGCGAAGGTAATCGACTTGGTATTTATTGCTAAGACGGAGACAGCCCATAATAGCATCCATTCCCACTTTCGCTGGGAATGGCATGAAGAACCTGAGTAGGGGATGAGAAGATATTTGGCGCTGGTATGGTGCTGACTTGCTCGGGTTCAAAAATCGCTTTCAAGAAAACTGTAACATCCAGAGCAGAGTCTGGAAGGCGCACGAGAGAGCAGCTGTCAACCAGCTCCGCATCCGCGGGCTGTGGAATTGAGAGTATGTCGTGAAAGACGGGCGAACGGGCCGCCAGGATTCCTCGGTACACCCTAAACTGGCTGTTGCCAGCTTGGATGACCAGATTTCCGTCTTCAAACCAGAGTTCCGGAACGCGCTGGGTCTGGCTCTGTTCGACGTCGACGTCCATGTCGTGTGAGTGGCAAAGGGTGATTTAAAACTCCGACAGACGCGTACACAAGGCACAACAGAAACGGGAAAGAGAGAAAGAGATACAAACAAACAATCAGACATCTGGAATTGGAAACCTCGCTGGGGAATGTAATCCCAAGGAAGGTTGTCGAATTTTGAACGCCATTGAAGGCGATGCGCATTTCTGAGTTCTTCATCTTTTGATGTTTGTCGACACACTTGAACTTTCGCTGCCGACAGAGACTCGACGGTAAATAATTGAATGGTGCTGGATTTCGAGTTCGGGACGCGAGCCTGAATATACCGCAGAATTATAAGAAGCTCCCGTCATGAGCTGGAGCGGAGCGGAGGTGCGAACAGGTTCCCGAAGGCCGGGGCCGATCTTAACTGTGACTCTCGAGGAGGATAGTAACAACAATAATATTCCAAAATAAGTGAGCATTCTATCAATGGGAGGGGCGAACAGAGTAGGACCAGGACCAGAAATCCATTACTTTCAAGGTGATATCCACACATATGCACAAGCAAGCAACGTATCTAAATCTCGACAAGGAGGGCATATCGAGATAGTATAGTAAGTAAATCGAGTGAGTTAACAGATCCTCACCGAGGTGTGGGGTCCCGAAGGCCGCACCGCGGGCACTGGAGAGAAGGGTCATCAGCTATCAGCGAGCGCATCATCTCGCAAATAGAAATTAAAGGAGAAGACAAGATAGGTACAATCCGCCCGAGCGGGGAGGGAATATCACTTACACGGAGCAGTTAAGGAAACCAAGCGGTCCCAATGGCAGCAGCCTTCATCTCCTCCAATTCCTCCCATGGCGGTAACCCGTATATTTCCGGGAGCTTGTCCCAGAATACTTGACGGGCAGCCTCGTGTGTTTCCTCGAGGACGGCGAGACATGTGGGACACACATCGAGAGTTTGCCACTCGTTCGAGCCCCATATGTGGAGTGGAACGGATGGATAATCGTGATTATATTCCCCAGCCCGGGCTATTGCGCGGAACCGCGCTCTTGCGCAGTCCATTGCGGACGTACAACCCACGATATCGAGCGGATCAGATAAAAATCGCAGGATTTCGGCCAATGCACTCTGGGTTTGAATTAGGTGGCCGGCCAGAAACCTTTCTTGATCTTCGGCACTGAGGCTCGTAGGAACGCCGTTGTGAACAGCGCCAAGAAAAACATCCCTCCCGGGGTACATGGAGAATTGGGCAGAAAGACTATAGAAAGCCAGAGGGAGCAGCCAGGGAGCATCAACCTCCCGCGCCAGCTCGATAACGCAAATCTCGTGCGCCTGACCAAACGGCGATTTGAATGAGGTGATATCTAATGCAGATCGGGCGGGGTCGTCCTCGTCGTCTTCGTCGTATGTAGAAGTATCCCATTCAGATAGAGTGGTGCGATATTGCGATGTCAGATGGACGAGAGCACGACGGCGCAGGTAATCCACCTCGTATTTATGACTGAGGCGGAGACACCCCACGATAGTTTCGAATTCTGTTCGCGCTGGGAATGGCATGAAGAACCTATGTCCGAAAGGTGAGAAACGGAGGATGAAATCGACAAACACGCACGATGAGTAGAAAATTGCCTTCAAAAACACGGTAACATCTGCCGCGGAGTCGGGAAGGCATACGAGAGGACATCCCTCGACGGTTTCCGAATCAATTGGCTGCGGCAATAAAAACATATCTCGGAATATTAGTGAACATGCCACCAGGATGCCGCGATGGACGCGGAATTCTCTAGTTCCAGAATGAATGATGATGCTTCCGTCCTCAAACCACAGCTCTTCGACGCGCTGGCGCTGGTTGAGTTCGGCGTCGCCTTCCATGATGTGGGCGTGCAAGAGGCGTCCGATTCGCTAGCCGAGCACACCATCAACAACACGTGCTCAAAGGGCACCTTCCATATCAGGTTGTTGATGTCCCAAACATCCGCACTCTCCCACACTCACTGCGACAAGCTGCGGCGTCCCGCCCGGCCTGAGATACGTCCACTGGTTCCCCGGGATGCATATGGCTTGATAGGGAGCAGCAGGCATGTCCGGCTGCTGCTGAACTCTTTGCAAACCACTTGGCGACCCGCGTAACAATGACATCGTGAACGACCACCAAACCACCAATTCTGGTGTACATACTGTCGATAATACCCCTTCGTCGCACATAAATGAACTTTGTACATTTCATTACCCCCGAAATGAGAGGGTCGCCGCGTCGAGCTCTGGCAGCATGGTACACGCGTCAAAGGTCAGGAAGCCTGTTTATTAGTTATTACAATTCGAACACTTTCAGAAATATTCTCTTACGAGTCTCTTACATACTTATGCATACATAGATACCATGTGAATATTTTCATAATTTTCTGTGCAATGCGAAGCGCATATACAATCCGAATGGAATGCGACGTCAGCGGCCCGATATGGAAGTGCCCTTTGAGCACGTGCTGTTGATGGTGTGCTCGGCTAGCGAATCGGACGCCTCTTGCGGGCGTGGCAGAAGTGGATTGAAACTCCGACATCAAACGCGTACACAGACCACATTACTGCAGAAACGCGCAAAGAGATCCACACGAAACAATTCCGACTCAAAACTAAATTCATGATCAGGCGACCCCTGCTAGCAGGCTTTATAACCTTTCTTAATGGCACTGAACCGCAAGAATAAACGGCGGGCGTAAGTAACTATTCGAGTAGGCTAGTAGTCTCTCTTGACAGACTGAACATTCGTAACCTCGTAGTAGGCTAGGCTGGGCCGAGTTGACCATTCATATATTCATTCCCCATCCCTCAAAGCATCAACCCTGCTCAACTCTGTATTGGGAGACATCATCCCCGATATCCAAAAAACACAGATTCCCAGAGTCGGCCACTTGTTCATCCTAGCTCGAACGCACAGAATTGAGCCGCGCGTTCGCGAATTCAGCCTGCAAGCATTATAATAATCTCTTTACACTGCATTTATCCAACAATGTGATAAAACAAGTCGGTAGGACGTACGGCGGCTGCAGGTCTCTCGCGTCGCGTCCTCGAGAACGGGGCGCCAGAACATGGCGTGCAGTGCGGGACGCGACCCGAGCCGTGCCACGCTTCCTCCCGCTCTCCAGACCCAACCCCGCCTCAACGTGCACGAGGATCGGTCGCATCCCGCTACTCCAGGTCCCAGCTGGCGACCGACTTTCCGCCCCGTAACCACTTTCCTTCAACTTTCTTCATTATCTCCAAAGCTGTCTTGGCGGCAACCGGGTGCCCTCCCTCCCGCTCAATATCTTCGCGGTCTGCTGCCGCTTCACCAAAGTGGTCTGTGGGGTGGAAGAGACAGTGCAGCGCCGCGGAGCGCATTGGTTCGCGGTCCTGTGATATGATAAAGGGTTAGCGGGGGTGAGTTGAAAGGAGAAGAGAATACGCGGCGCGGAGTGAATGCAAAGACAGTCAAAAGCATCAAAGAAATAAAACGGAGAGATAAAGCAAGGCACACGCACCGTGTGCTCCCACACCCACGGCCTCGCAACATTCGTCGCTGTCCCCTTCCGCGGTCCCATCTGCAGCCATGGCATAAACCCGTCGACCTCGAGGGGGCCTTGTTCCGCGTATTGGTAGAGGTACACGACTGGGATGTGGATATGCAGTACGCGCATAACCAGCGCTTCCTCGTCATCGGACAGCCACGGTGCGCGCTCGAGGCACACAATCACACTTCCTACAATTATATTTCGTCCGTGAGCAGAACGCAAAATAAATAATGTTAGCAAGAAGGCATACCCTGCTCTGCCACCCGGGGATAAATATCGGCCTTCAACAGACTATGAGGGCCGACGACAACCCCCGTCGTGACCTGCGTCAAATCGACGCTGAACGGCTGCCCGAGCGCGTGAATCCACACGGGTACGGGGCGAGTTTGCTCACCGCTGCTGGGATTCCCGGATGAGATCAGTCTCCTGCACTTCGCCATCTCCCCCTGCGTCATGAGCCCGTTCTCCATGATCTGGTCCACGAGCGGATTGAAGCGCTTCATCGCCATCAGCCGCGGCAGCCCCAACTCCCAAGGCAGACCGTCTTCGCCGGGCAGGTCCCACCCGTCCTGGAAGGTACCCTCTTTTTCTGTGCAGCGGAAGCGGAGCGCGCCCGCCAGCAGTAGGCGGCTTGCGTGAGGGACGGGGAAGGTGTGCGAGTTGGGAGGATGGTAGTACAGGAAGCCGGCCAGGCGCATGCCCGGGCCGATGTAGCGCGGGTCTGCGCGCTCGAAGTTGAACCACGGAAGAGGGGTCGGAACCTCGCCGGGGACGATGGTGCGCACGCGTGCGTCGCCTGGGACATTGACAAGGTCCCTAGGTGTCAAGCGGCGGGCATCGAGCGTGCGGAAGCGGCGGGGGACCATCATAGGCCTGAAATAGAGAGATGAGAAAACAGCGGTGAGCATATGCTGGTCCCGCACTTTAAAAGCATGGTGCCAGAAACTTAAGTGAGTGGCGGAAGAAAAAGTCAAGGACCACGTGATGAGACGGCAAACGCCGAGCAAGTTGCGTTTACGAACATACTTAATGTGTCCGGTGGAAACAGTTGGGAGCGTCGCGTCCCATTTAGAGAACTTGCCAATTCAAGATTTAAGACGGACGGCGCCGAATATTTACGGCTGAGCAAAAAAGACCGTCGTGTCGAATCTGAGTCCGGCGCCGTATCCTTTTCCTGCATCGTACCCACTAGCACATTATTTCCGACCGGTGCTAGAAGTGATGGTATGGGCAAAAAAATATGGATAACGGTTAGAAACCTCCGGTCTTTCAATGCCGCTGTCAGCCAGATTTCGCCTCTGTGCTTCCAGTCCTTTCCTAAGCCGCTGAGTAGTACCGGCCCCCCCAATAGATCTGCGCCGTCGGCAAACATCAAAAAACCTCCGAGTCTGTTGCTGAGAGATCTCGAGATAGTATCACAGCCGATGTGAATGCGTGTCATTCACTGCAGCCCACGGTGGTGTAAGTTTATTGCCGGACCGCACAGTTCAGTTATTTGCCAGTCTTTATTCGACACATAAGATTTCCATACATTATATGATCAGTCTAGCTTCTATTATCTATCATTCGTTCAAGGCAAGCGAGTCAGAAAACGGTGCTTTAAGTTTCACAATCCGAGTCTTCTTGATAATATGATTCTCTTGGCCGAAGTATCTCTCAGTAGCGAAGCTCCATCTATCATAATGTCGTTAACACGTCAAGGTGTTAACGAAAATAATAACATACTGGTCATTTCCACGGACCCAATCACCAAAGGCATCGATGATCCGTACAGCGTCTTTGGAATAAACTGGATCATCGCGAGCAGCGAGAATGCGTCTGGACTCCTGGAGCTGCGACGTCAGCGCCTCACAATAACCACTCAGAAAATCAATAGCGGTCTGGAGATCGACACCCTTGGACTTCATGATGACTGTGACGACATTGGCGCCGCCATGACCCTTGGCCTGTTCCATGTTGTAAGAAAAGAGATCCTGAACAAGAAATCAGCACATATTATGACTCGGAGACAGGCTGCGAATACGTACATTGGTCCAAAAGACTAGGTCGATGGCGGAATTGTAACCGCTGATATAGACAGGATCTTCATGAACATGTTGTGGAAGATCAAGGCCGGCGAAATATTCCACCAGGTCGAAACAAGTACGGACGGCGCTGGTTTCGCGACGGAAAGCAACATAGCTTGAGATGTCAAGTACCTCGTTCTTCTCGCGAAAATCGCCTCTGTACCGACGATCTTGACGTAGGTGCAGAAATTATTAATAAAGCAGCGAGCTATGTTGGACCGGGCTCTGTCGATGTGGTTCTGTTTGAACCTGAATAGAAAGTGTCATTTCGAACGAAGCAAGGAAATCCTGGAGACGAACGATTTCATCATGCGAGAGATCCAAGTGTCGTCGTGGAAGTCTGGCTCCCGGAGAGCGCGAGCAACAAGTATTTCAACGTAGGTTGCTTCTGCTCCAGCGACGGTATCCGTGAACTCGTCATAGAGCCAGAGAATGCTGGTCTGAGAATAAACAGTGTCAGGAAGGTCAAGCAAGGCGTTGGAGGACATAGACATACCAGATACATAGTGGCCCTGAGGCGAGCCCCGTCGGCGTAGGGATAGAAGTACGAGTTCACAAGTTCAAAGTTACAGTTGCCCATAAGGGCGCGCATCTTTGGGCCGCAGACAATGTCGTTATATTGGTTGATCCATTCGCGAGACTCCACACGAATCTTGGAGAAGTCGGGATTCAAGCCGTTGTCTGGAAACACAGCGAACGTATCGTCGAGCTTTGGGAGACGAAAGGTAATTTGATCAAGAGGGGAAGGCATTATGTATCCTCCTCCTCCTCCTCCCTGTTTATAACGTGAACCAAAATTATGTCATGACCTTATCTGGACATTCGGATTCAAGTTGTACACACAGCCCGGTGGTGTCCGGGAATCGCACTTTAATCTGGGCTCATTATAACCGGGATAGACCAGATGCGGCAGTACGACACTTCCAATGCGACACCGTGCTTAAGTGCGGCACATTTCATGCAAGGAACCTCAGGCATCCTCTAGTTCATCCATGCCCTTTACTTTTAAGATCTCGTACGATTCCTTCATACGTGGCGTTTAGGCCCATTGCTGGGCATGGCAATACGAGTCCTACTCCGAACTCGGATACACGGTTCGATTCGGTATCATTTTTTGAATTGGGCGCACTGCATACCACTGGTTGAACATTTCACATTTTTGAGTGAAAAAATTGATAAAAAATGTCGTTCAATTTATAGCCATTTTTCACCGAAAAAAGAAGTGAAAAATTTAAAACATTTTCACCACTTTTTTGACTTGAAATCAAAGTGAAAAATGTGAAACAAATTTTGTGATGTTGTTAAGATGTTTCTTTTGCATTTTTT
Source organism: Mycena maculata (assembly GCA_029448575.1). NCBI lineage: Eukaryota > Fungi > Basidiomycota > Agaricomycetes > Agaricales > Mycenaceae > Mycena > Mycena maculata. The sequence continues at coordinate 322,037 of JARJLG010000071.1, read as the reverse complement.
GACTGAACTCAAGGTGAAAATGATGGTGAAAAAATCAAAAGTTTTTTCACTAATTTTTTCAGCAGAAATCAAAGTGAAAAATGTGAAACAAAGTTGGTCATATTGTTAAGATGTTTGTTTCACATTTTTGACTGAAACTCAAGGTGAAAAATGCGAAATATCACTTGTTGAACATTTCAATTTTTTGAGTGAAAAAATTCATAAAAATGTTATTCAATTTATTGGCATTTTTTCACCGAAAAAAGAAGTGAAAAATTCAAAACATTTTTCACCACTTTTTGAGTTGAAATCAAAGTGAAAAATGTGAAATAAAGTTTGTGATGTTGCAAAGATGTTTCTTTTGCATTTTTTGACTGAACTCAAGGTGAAAATGAAGGTGAAAAAATCAAAAGTTTTTTCACTAATTTTTTCACCAGAAATCAAAGTGAAAAATGTGAAACAAAGTTGGTCATATTGTTAAGATGTTTGTTTCACATTTTTGACTGAAACTCTAGGTGAAAAATGCGAAACATCACTGGTTGAACATTTCAAATTTTTGAGTGAAAAAATTGATAAAAATGTCATTCAATTTATTGGCATTTTTTCACTGCAAAAAGAAGTGAAAATTTTAAAACATTTTTCACCACTTTTGTGAGTTGAAATCAAAGTGAAAAATGTGAAACAAACCTCATGTTTTTCTTCGAACTAGTAATACCGTTAATTCATACACATTTCAGGGTAAAAACAAAGGTGGAAAAATGAACAGTTTTTTGACCAGTTGTTTCACTAGAAATAGAAGTAAAAAATGCAAAACAAACAGTGGTGGCAAAAGCTAACTCACCCAGAATTCACATGTGTTTCACTCATGTGTTCCGAAGGTGGTTGGCAGCTAAACAAAGCCGATATCACAGTCCATCAATTGTTCTTTGCCAGACAAAATACACACAAAGAATAGACAAAGGACAGACAAAGGAGCTTGGAAATCCTGTGGCCCTTTGTCCTTTGTCCTTTGTCCTGTGTCCTTTGTCCTTTGTCCTTTGTCCTTTGTCCTTTGTCCTTTGTCCTTTGTCCTTTGTCCTTTGTCCTTTGTCCTTTGTCCTTTGTCCTTTGTCCTTTGTCCGTCCTTTGTCTATTGTCTGCCTTTCACTGGTGAAGCAATTCAAGTTTTTTTGACGGAAAAATTGGTAAAAAATTCAAAATCTGTTTAGTACATTGTATTTTGGGTCCCAGTGGCATTTTAGGTGCATCTCAGGTTCCTGCATCTATTTCTGGTGTGCTTGGGCCCATGCCACCCACCGTTCCCTCACGGATTTAAAATCCGAAAAATCACCCTTTATTGTTGTTTTAATTAGTACTTGGCCCGCGGTGAGTCCAATCCCAGACGGATTTTGCGGCCCAGCGGCATTTTAGGTGCATTTCAGGTCCCTGCATCCATTTCTGGTGTCCTTGGGCGTATGTCGTCTGCCGTTCCCTCATGGATTTAAAATCCGACCTAAAAATCAAGCAAAATGGCTGTTTTAATCAGTACTTGGCCCGCGGTGAGTCCAATCCCAGACGGATTTTGCGGCCCAGCGGCATTTTAGGTGCATTTCAGGTCCCTGCATCCATTTCTGGTGTGCTTGGGCGTATGTCGTCTGCCGTTCCCTCACGGATTTAAAATCCGACCTAAAAATCAAGCAAAATGGATGTTTTAATCAGTACTTGGCCCGCGGTGAGTCCAATCCCAGATGGATTTTGTGGCCCAGCGGTATTTGAGGTGCATTTCATGTCCCTGCATCCATTTCTGGTGTGCTTGGGCGTATGTCGTCTGCCGTTCCCTCACGGATTTAAAATCCGACCTAAAAATCAAGCAAAATGGCCGTTTTAATCAGTACTTGGCCCGCGGTGAGTCCAATCCCAGACGGATTTTGTGGCCCAGCGGTATTTGAGGTGCATTTCATGTCCCTGCATCCATTTCTGGTGTGCTTGCGCGTATGTCGTCTGCCGTTCCCTCACGGATTTAAAATCCGAAAAATCACCCTTTATTGCTGTTTTAATGAGTACTTGGCCCGCGGTGAGTCCAATCCCAGACGGATTTTGCGCTGGGCCCCAAAATCCGTCTGGGATTGGACCCACCGCGGGCCAAGTACCGATTAAAACAGTCATTTTGCTTGATTTTTAGGTCGGATTTTAAATCCGTGAGGGAACGGCAGACGACATACGCCCAACCACACCAGAAATGGATGCAGGGACATGAAATGCACCTAAAATGCCGCTGGGCCCCAAAATCCGTCTGGGATTGGACTCACCGCGGGCCAAGTACTCATTAAAACAGCAATAAAGGGTGATTTTTCGGATTTTAAATCCGTGAGGGAACGGCAGACGACATGGGCCCAAGCACACCAGAAATGGATGCAGGGACCTGAAATGCATTTAAAATGCCGCTGGGCCCCATAATCCGTCTGGGATTGGACTCACCGCGGGCCAAGTACTGATTAAAACAGCCATTTTGCTTGATTTTTAGGTCGGATTTTAAATCCGTGAGGGAACGGCAGACGACATACGCCCAAGGACACCAGAAATGGATGCAGGGACCTGAAATGCACCTAAAATGCCGCTGGGCCACAAAATCTGTCTGGGATTGGACTCACCGCGGGCCAAGTACTAATTAAAACAACAATAAAGGGTGATTTTTCGGATTTTAAATCCGTGAGGGAACGGTGGGTGGCATGGGCCCAAGCACACCAGAAATAGATGCAGGAACCTGAGATGCACCTAAAATGCCACTGGGACCCAAAATACAATGTACTAAACAGATTTTGAATTTTTTACCAATTTTTCCGTCAAAAAAACTTGAATTGCTTCACCAGTGAAAGGCAGACAATAGACAAAGGACGGACAAAGGACAAAGGACAAAGGACAAAGGACAAAGGACAAAGGACAAAGGACACAGGACAAAGGACAAAGGACAAAGGGCCACAGGATTTCCAAGCTCCTTTGTCTGTCCTTTGTCTATTCTTTGTGTGTATTTTGTCTGGCAAAGAACAATTGATGGACTGTGATATCGGCTTTGTTTAGCTGCCAACCACCTTCGGAACACATGAGTGAAACACATGTGAATTCTGGGTGAGTTAGCTTTTGCCACCACTGTTTGTTTTGCATTTTTTACTTCTATTTCTAGTGAAACAACTGGTCAAAAAACTGTTCATTTTTCCACCTTTGTTTTTACCCTGAAATGTGTATGAATTAACGGTATTACTAGTTCGAAGAAAAACATGAGGTTTGTTTCACATTTTTCACTTTGATTTCAACTCACAAAAGTGGTGAAAAATGTTTTAAAATTTTCACTTCTTTTTGCAGTGAAAAAATGCCAATAAATTGAATGACATTTTTATCAATTTTTTCACTCAAAAATTTGAAATGTTCAACCAGTGATGTTTCGCATTTTTCACCTAGAGTTTCAGTCAAAAATGTGAAACAAACATCTTAACAATATGACCAACTTTGTTTCACATTTTTCACTTTGATTTCTGGTGAAAAAATTAGTGAAAAAACTTTTGATTTTTTCACCTTCATTTTCACCTTGAGTTCAGTCAAAAAATGCAAAAGAAACATCTTTGCAACATCACAAACTTTATTTCACATTTTTCACTTTGATTTCAACTCAAAAAGTGGTGAAAAATGTTTTGAATTTTTCACTTCTTTTTTCGGTGAAAAAATGCCAATAAATTGAATAACATTTTTATGAATTTTTTCACTCAAAAAATTGAAATGTTCAACAAGTGATATTTCGCATTTTTCACCTTGAGTTTCAGTCAAAAATGTGAAACAAACATCTTAACAATATGACCAACTTTGTTTCACATTTTTCACTTTGATTTCTGCTGAAAAAATTAGTGAAAAAACTTTTGATTTTTTCACCATCATTTTCACCTTGAGTTCAGTCAAAAAATGCAAAAGAAACATCTTAACAACATCACAAAATTTGTTTCACATTTTTCACTTTGATTTCAAGTCAAAAAAGTGGTGAAAATGTTTTAAATTTTTCACTTCTTTTTTCGGTGAAAAATGGCTATAAATTGAACGACATTTTTTATCAATTTTTTCACTCAAAAATGTGAAATGTTCAACCAGTGTACTCGAACAGTTGCTTATGTCTTTGTTGTCCTTCCGTCAAGGTTCCATACATTCTGTTTTTGCTGCTGATTTGCCGGCGCGAAGCTCCTTCCCACGTGTTATATTTCCACCCGTTCAAATGACAGACAGGCTAAGCCCTTGCAGCTACCTTTATTCTGCAGCTGTGGACTGGCATCAAGTTCCAAGTCAGAATTCAATGCCGAATTCTCCTGGCCACAGAAATGAATATGGATTTGAATTACATAGTACGAAGTTGGCACTATTCGTATCGGCTCGGCTGACGAGTCTTGAAAGCACTGCTTTCGATTCGTGGATTAAGTACCGATTCTATCGCCCACCGTTTCGGATATACATTTTAGAGGCCTTGGGCGACATTCAGACGAGTTCGGAGAAGTTACAAGAAAGACACATTAAATGCGGGAGTACCGGCTGTGGGCAGTATACATACAAGGGGTCACCAGTGGATAGCGAAGTAGGGACAAAGCTAACTTACCAATCCTCCTTTGGATGCAAACAATATAGCGAAGGTAAGCAGCCAGAGGTAACGAAAGGATGGACAACGTACAATGAAATCTGGCTCGGATCCCTGATCAAACCAGTTGGTGCCAATGGCCGGGATTCTCATCTTCTCCAGCTCCTCCCAGGGCGGCAGCCAGTATATTTCCGGGAGTTTGTCCCAGAATGCCTGGCGTGCAGCTTCGTGACTCTCTTTGAGGACGGCGGGGCATCTCGGACATACGGCCTCAAACCACAGCCGGTCATCTGCATCCCAAATACCAAGCGGATTCAAAGGAAACCTGGATACCGTCGACCAAATTTCCTGAGCAGCGACCAATCGGTGTCAATGTCATTCTGATGGTTACGTACCACCAGGAATGTCGAGCGGATACAATAAAAATTCGTTGCCCTCTGGCTTTGGAAGCTATGACCTTGTACGAACGCATCTTGGTCCTCTATGCTCAAATCGACCGGAAAGCCATTGTGAACAACGCCATGGAATATACTCCTGCCCAGCTCGGTGAACTCGACCGAGAGCCAGCAGAAAGCACTAGGGAGTAGCCACAACGCGCCAACCTCCTGAATGAGCTGAACGACACGAAGGTTATAGGACGGCTCCGAGCCAGCCAGTTCCATGACGTCTTCTTCTGCCCGGCGTAATCATCATGGTCTTGGAACATGAAGAGCTTGTTGAACTGAAACAGCTTGGTATCGTATCCAGAGGACAGGTGGGCAAGGGCACGCCGACGAAGATGAACCACATCGTATTTATTGCTGAGCCGGAGACAGCCCATCACAACCTCGAATTCCGTATTGGCGCGGAATGGCATGAAGAACCTAGTGCTGAATGAGGCCAATTTTGAAAGGAGCAATGTGAAATTCTGTAAGACGGGTGAACGCGCCGCTAGGACGTTGCGATGTACGCGGAACTGGTTCCAGCCTATATGACGAGATTTCCGTCTTCGAAATTCTCCGAGGCGTTTGGGCGTGGTTGGTTCGGCGTCGACGTCCATGATGGTGAGAGCGGTCCAGGAGGATTAAACAACACCACGTTCAAACCAATAAATCTCCTCGCTGCAAACAAAATTGAATTTTACGTCGTTCGTTGTGAGCACTATACATCAAACCTGATGACTTCTTCTATCACTTTACGGTAGATAGATCGGGAAGAGACTCAGAAAAGGTCACGAATTCTTGCCTCGGACGTCCTTGAAAGGGACTCAGGCATCGAATAAAAAATAACCAACCAAAGGTCGAAGTTCGGATGCAACCAGACCTAGACCGGCAACCAAGACAAAGGTCGTTCAGATCATCCCAAATTGTTAAACCTCTCACATCAATCACTTTTTTAGGTCTGCCGGATGGAGAGAGCGATGCGGCGGCGGGTTGGATTCGCTGATCTGCGCGACGGGGGGGGGGGGGGGGGGGGTCTAAGAGAGTCGATTAGAAACAATTGGATTAGTCGCTAGATAGATCATCAAATCCGGAATGTAGGGAATCGAGCCCAAACCTCCAGATGGAGGCAAGTGAAACTAGTTCGCATTTTCAGTTTGAGGAGGTTAGTCAAGGAAATGCTCCGGAAATTGTGTCGCAGTGTGGAATCTGGAACGGGAGTGTCGAAGAATCAGAAGTTTGGTATTCGTACAGAGGTAAGGAATAGAGGGATGTTGAAGTTGAGAAATCCGGGATGGCTACGCACACTAGAAATGAGAACGGTCATCAGTTTTCGGCAGGCCGAACGAAGGAAAAAAAGGAAGGCGGACAAGAGCCGCGATCGTATGCGTGAGTGGAATGATACTGACATTGGGAGCTAGGAAATCCAATTGGTCCCAATCGCCGAGACTTTCATCTGCTCTAATTCCTCCCAGGAAGGCAGGCCGTATATTTCCGGGAGCTTATCCCAGAACACCTGACGCGCAGCCTGATGTGCCGTCTGCAGTGCGGCGAGGCAAGTCGGGCATAAATCGCGCAGCTTTTCCCAGTCGTCTGCGATCCATACGTCCAGAGGAATTGATGGATTGGCTCGAATCATCTCGCGCGCATCGCTGATGACCTGCAATCGCAGGAAGGCGCATTCTTTAGGAGATGGGCAACCGTCGATAACCGGCGGATCCGATAAAAAGGCCATGATATCTGTGGCGGTACTCTGGCTTTGGATATTGTGGCCGTTGAAAAATGATTCTTCGTCATGTGCGCTCAGGCTTGTTGGAATACCTCGGTATGAAGCGCCGTGGAAAACGCCTCTTCCGATCCTTCGGAAAGCGCCAGAAAGGTCGTAGAAGGCAGAGGGAATTATCCAGAGGGCGCCAATCTCGCGAGCAATCTGGATAGCATAGACGTTGTAAGATGGTCCTTCAGGCCAAGGCCACGAAATGATTTCTAGTGCGCCGCGATTTGGATTATTCTCGTTATACGTGCTGGTGTCCGATTCGGACAACTTGGTGCGATAGGCAGACGACAGGTGGATGAGCGCACGTCGACGAAGATAATCCACGCCATACTTATGACTGAGGCGGAGACAGCCGACGATGGTGTCAAATGTCGTTGCGGTTGGGAAAGGCCCAAAGAACCTGGACTTTGATGAGCTGGTTCGTCGGGGCGCTAAAGAGGGACCCACTCGGGTTCAAATATGGCTTTTAAGAATGCCGTGACATCTGTAGCAGAGTCGTGAAGGCGTACAATGGGACACCCGTCGACGAGCTCGGCGTCAGGAGGCTGGGGAAATGAGAGCATGTCTTGGAATACGGGCGAACGGGCTGCCAAGATGCCTCGATGGACCCGGAACTGACTGTTCCCGGCCTGAATAACGATACTGCCGTCCTCGAACCATAGCTCCTCGACGCGGTGGGGATCACTGCGTTCGGCGTCATCTTCCATGGTCGTGGGAGGAGAAGAGGTAGATTGAAACTCCGACAGACGCGTACATACACCACAACATAGACACGTACATATATGCAAATACGGCCCCAAGCACAATCCCTTACTGCGCGCTCAATGATTTAGAATTTGGACTGATCTTGGCTCATTACAGCCGCGTACATCGGGTCACATTGAATTTACCCTGCAATATATCAGAATAAACATAAACAAAAAAAAAGACTTGCCAAAAACGGACAAGAAATCATTCATCGAGAACATTCGGCTGATGTACAATCGCAAGAATCTTTCCCCGAAAGCTGATTTGCTGAATGTACCTGCGCGCCTATGAGGTTCGGCTACGTAACATTGTACTACGGTCGTCGCTGACCAATTAGCAATATTCTCTGAATGACAACCCCGCCTCGAGGACCGGAAATAAGGAGAGTGGGAAGAGGATGGATATGGGAGGGATAAATAAGTTCCACAAAAAAATAACAAGACCCTTCGAAGTTTAGACTGTTCTATTCAGGCAGCTCAGGCTAATGTCGCTCACTGCTGGCTGCGCAAAGAAAGGTTGCCCACGCGCACAGCAGAGGTGTTTTTACCCACCTTCGCCCCACAGTCCGTTTGAATCGTGTAGTCGCAACGCAACACTGGGCACAGCCGAACAGCCCGCCGTTCGCCGGAAACTTCCCCACATACTGCCCACAGGCTATCTGCGCCACTCGGGTAGATCAGTGTAGACTCAGGAACAGGTCGCGGAGGCGCATCCGTTTTTGGTGAGACGCCGGTTGCGGATCGTGCGCAGCCAGCAGGCAAAGCGAGCGAACGATTTGTATCGCCGCTCGCATTGACACAGATGGGATTAATGACTCGTCTTTTCCGGGCATGATAAGATTGAGATCCGGACACCGGAGGTTCGAAAACAGCGAGGATGATAATGGGCGAAGGTCTCGGTGGGGCAACTGCAGAGAAGTAAGTGTTAGGACTGAATGAAAATCACAGAGAACAGTGAAAACGGTGGCGACCACAAACTCACGAGGACAGAAACTGGGGTGTGTCCCTTGCTCGTGGTGGAATTTGGCTTCGCCTCCTCTGAAGTTTCGTTAGTCAATCTGTTGCCGACCACTGTGAGCTCCTCTACTCTGGGTAAACGCTGGGTAAATGAGCACTGAGGTATAAAGATGGATGTGACGACCAGTGGAGCTGTGATAAGGATATTTGCGCACCGCCCACTGTTTCGAGAGGGTTTATTTTGCACTTCTACTCTGAATAAACTCTGGATAAATGAGCACTGAGGTAGAAAGATGGAGATGACGACCAGGGTGGAGCTGTGATAACAATATTTTGCGCACCGCCCACTGTGTGTTGAGACCCTTTATTTATACTTCACTCGGTGTTCCTCGCTCAATAAACGCAGTAAGGTGTCCGAAGAAATTGGAGTCAAAGAGTGGAACTGGACGATCAGAACGAGAGGTTTAGGGGCAGTTCCTTTTTCGCTCTCTCTGACCTCCGGCTGCCGGATCAACTGGAAGATGCCGGCGGTTGAAGGTCAACTTTCTCGATTCGGGCCAAAGAAAATCTTGGTAGCATCGTCTTCTCTTCATTTAGATTCTTATTCCGACTTGAATCGAATGCGTCTGAAGTAAAATACATTACAAAACCTATAGCTCATTCGGAATCTAACTCGAGAAAGGATCGTTAGTATTACAGTACAATGTATTATCAGTTAAACGAAGGTAAGCACTACAATTAACTCATGCTATAGCGGCCCAAGACTGATGGTGCAGGAGCTGGAATGGGAAGAGGGGGAACACCCTCGATTTCCTTTTCTTCGTCCTCGGCGTCTGCTTTTCGGCCCACAATTCCAATGTCACGCAGGCCAATTAATGCGATCATGAAACTTATGACACCCGCCGCGCAAAGTGTCCATCCCGCGGCTCTGAATCCAACCATGAGGATTTCTGGACTAGTAGCCAACAGAGTCGGATGGGTCGAGTGGTATTTGTTGGATACGGTCGACGCTATAGATGATGTTACCGCCACCCCAATGGACGTTCCTAGCTGAGATGTCTCGTAAGATAAAAAGCCTTCCCATGGAATGACTCGTTGAATGCGTACCCGTGTCGCAACGGTAAAAATTCCTCCCGCCAATGACTGGGAATCATCTTTGCAAGCCGAGGAGATTTGAAGAGTTCCAATGGGATAGATCATATCTGCTCCCGCTGTAAATTCACATCAATATTGTGCCTTCTGACGATACTGAAACAACCTACCAGATAACGCCATTACCCAGAATGCCATCTGCCAGAATGACGCATGAATGTCGATGAGGGCGAATATAATGGTGGCTGCCTGGATAAAATATCAGATCAGAAACAGTTCAAACTTTCGATGATTTCTCACCACGTTTGCAGTGACAGCGACTAGAATCAATGGTAGGCCATTTACTCGGTTCATGAGCCAGCCCCCGGCCAGGTTAGTTCCTACCGCACAGATTACCGAGGGAAGGAACCGAATGGAGGTTTGCAAGGGGGACAGGACATTTACTTGCTGGAAGCTGGAAGAACAGGTTGACCGATATGCAAGGGTTCCAACCAAAAGACCTACTAGAGTGTGCTGATGTACAACAACGTATTGAAGCACCACCTATACAAAGCGCGTAAGATGAGCCAAGTGTTTCGAAGGATAAGATACGTACCAGGCGAAAAATACCATGGCGATAACCGCGGGCATTTTGGCATCTGGTTGGCTCCATATACTCGGTGGCATGAGGACTGACATTTCGTTCTGTTCGCGCCACCGTTCGTAAAACCAAAAGATGACCAGTATTGCAAATGCAGCACATATCATCCCTATGATGCGAGGTGTTGCCCAACCTTGCGGGGCGGACGCAGACGCTCTGTAAGAAATGTCATCATCAATAACCAACTATGCTCAAAGACTCACGCGAAGCTGTAAGTCAAAAGACCGATACCAGCAGTGCTAATGAAAGCCCCGCCCCAGTCCAGGCCTTTGGTGTAGCGCTGACTGTCTTCTAATTTTCCTTTCCCTAGCGCCAACCAGCCCAAAATGACGAAAAATGCAGCCAGTCCCGCCTGAACGTAGAAAATACCACGCCAAGTTATGCGACTCTGAGAGATGATACCGCCTGGAGCGATTACCAGCCTGAACGCACAAATATAACAAGGGCTTACCGAGAACGAGACCTAGGATGTATCCGACGGGCTGGCCGGCCCCGAGCACACCAAATGCGTTGTTTCTCCGGGAGCCTCGTGGAAAGTAGCGTACAAATATTCCGATCCCTGCAGGCGTGTTTGCGGCGGCGCCCAAACCCATCATGGCCACGAAAATAATGACAGCGGTCGAATTTGGGGCAAATGCAGTAGCAAGACTCCTGGCAGGGGATCCAAACATACGGCAAGAGCTTTTAAAAATGACCATACCACGCAGAAAACCACGCTGAACCAATCAGGAACATGAGCCGTCCACCAACGATGTCTCCGATCCGGCCAAAGAACAGAAGGGTGCAGCCATATGACAAACTAAATTTATGTCTTGGTCAACGTCTTCCAAATGCATGAAGGAGGATCTCACGAGAATACGGTCACAGGCCACTGAAGGTCCTCCTATGGCGCAGACGGAAGTTTAACTCTGTTCTCTAGAAGCATACATATCGCGGAACCTGATGAAAATGCAAGTCTTGGCCAATAGTTGGGATTGCCACCGTCAAGGCGCCAGATAGAAACGTCTGAGAAGATATAAGCCGAGGTGTTCACGGGAGAGCAGAGCATACAACATTGAGGGTGGTTACACCTGAGACTGCAGCCACAATGAGCGTGTCTTTCAAAGGAGAGGTTGCCATTGGGGGGTTAGTATTGAGAGTGGGAGATCCGGAGCAAGCATCGAGGTTTCCGAGTCCGAGTCAAGCAGTTGTTGGATGCTGTACTCCATAACAAAACTAAGAGATCGAAACCTGACACACGGGGACAAATGTTGGACAGAGTCGACAGCCATCTTTCCCAGATGGGAAGCGCGCATCAGGTTTCCGCTCTGGGAATCCGAGCGCACATGGGCGACCGGCGACCGGTTCCACAACCAGGAGCTGTTAGTTTCCATTTACAGCAAATGTCCCGGCCCTTGAAAGAGCGAGCCTTGCGACTCCCGCGGGGTCGCTGCGACTCCTGGTAGTTAGCTCCACAGGCATTTCCGATACCGCCCCCGTTTGGAGACGGGCGGCGACTTGGCCTGACTTGGCGGTGACGCTGAGCTCCTCCGGGGACCGCGTAAAGACAGAACTGTATGAGGTATCGACACTCCGAAAATAGGCGCGGGCCATGCGGGCCACTTGGGAAGATCTCGCGGCCCAAGCACCGATGTTGCCCGCGAGCTGATGGCAGGTGCTGGGTAGACTCGTTACCAGTAACCCCCCTTGCCCTCCCCCACTATCACCTCCAAAAAAGGCAATTGCTTACAAATAAGATCAGATACCATTATTGGTGATGAGTTAGGAGTAAGTACACACTGTGCACTACTTTCGGCCAGTTTCTCGACATAGAAATTGTTTTATTTCAGCTGCTGCATCATCAGCAGTCCCTGGAGGACTATTTTAATATTTGTTTCGGTTAAATACATGCTTTTTGGTCCATGTTTTTACGCGGGGGAGACCCCCGCAGACCCCCTTGATGGTCGCCGCTGGGCCCACTGCGTGGGGCTTCCGCTCGCTGCGGGGGCCCACTGCATGGAGCTTTTTTTAAGCTTTGATTTAATTTTTTGCGGTTAAATCTCAGTTTTTTTTTTTAAATGATAACTTACGCGGGGGAGACCCCCACGGACCCCCCTTGACGCTCGCCGCTGGGCCCAATGCGTGGTGCTTCCGCTCGCCGCGGGGGCCCCACGCACTTGGGCTTGCGGAAAGTGGATCAAAGAAAAAGAAAAAGAAAACGAAAAAAAGACGTAATAAAAGACATGAACGGGGCTCGAACACACGCCATGTCAGAGAGAAGAGGCGATACTAACCAATAGACTATAGTACCAATGATAGCTGCCCTATTTTGATTGCCTAGACCAGCGCCCACGCCAAACCCCCGGAACACTTAGGTGATAGTGGGGGAGGCGTGCGCGCGCCGTTACCAGTCTGCGCTACGGCATTTGAGGTACTGCAAGCAGTTTGCCGCAGGCAGACTGGTACATCTCGGATTGGTCGATTGGCTTGCGCGCGGAGTTTAAATTTTTTCCTTCTCTCGTGTTCTGGGCTGGATATGAAGGCAGAGTGAAAACTCCAAAGAAAAGCAAGAATATATAGCCGTATATCTTGAGATCTGTCTCTTCAGATTCTTTTTATGGCCTACCGGGATGGTGCATGAAACATCCCAGTTTACTTGGGAAATGATGGCATTTGGAATGCGTCTGATGGCCGTGATCGGCGCCACTCAAAATTTCAAACTCCTCGCTCGGGACAATTGTTTGTCCCGAGTTGTACCAGTCTGCCTGCGGCAAAGTGCTTGCACTTAGAGATGCCGCGGCAGACGGGTTACGAGTCTAGGTGCTGGGTGTACAAGGTTGCCACTGAAACTCCCGTTTTCTGTTCCGCCCATTTGTGGGCAAGGACTTGCCTGGACGTAAGTAGCCCCGAGATGCCAACATTCATTCGGGCGGAAAAAGGGTTCCCCGCGTTTGAACCATGGTCAGATTCGATGTTGGCCCTCTTTGACTACTTCCTCACCAACCAACATTTCATTTCTGAACGCAATAGTCTTGGGACGTGGGCAACGAAAAGGCTGAATGCCATGTTCATACACTAGGGCACGCTCTTTCTATCAATTCGCAATGCGATGAGTGATGCGCAAAATGCGAAGCCAACATACTAAATATTATGTAAACCCAAACTACTAGTTCTGCAGATATGTACAGTTGTGGACAAACAAAGCCCGCAAGTGATCTGTAGCCCGATCTAGAATTATTTTGGCTCCAAATTTATGCACATCAGATCCGGATTCACTCAAAGAGCTCAAAAAACCACCTCCGAAGTTTTTCCCACGAGAAATGGCCGGCGGCCAATTTTTTGGCCCAGATCCAATTTTCAGATTTGTGATTTGAGGCGATTGGCGAACATCGGGTTTTTTGCACAGCCACATTACATAAATTACATCATGCATCAGCTACAACAGCCTCAATTGCTGCCAACGCCGTACTCGAGATTGCGCGGTGCTGCTTTTGTGGCCTCACTGCCCATTCTGCTGCCTTACCTGTAAGCCCTTTCCTATAAGCACTCATAAACCTCCATGATCTATTGATGAACCGCCGAATAACTTCAACTGGACAAGCATCCAGGTATTTCAATGCCAACTCCTTTGATGCGGCAAAGCTGGTCTTGGGGATTTGCCTGTAGCGATACTTGCACCATCCCCAGTACTGTGTAAATTACTTCAATTCAAGCAAAGTATGGACATGTAGAAAATCACTTGCCATTTCAATGGGATTCAACTCACAGTGGAATTTGGGAAGAAAAATACATTCATGGCCTGCTTGAGTGATCACCTCCTCAAGCAGAGAGGGCTGGTTTAAAAAATCTTCTTGCTGGCTCAAGAGCCGGGCCATGCAACACCCAGTGTTTTCAATGGGGCAAACTGGGGAACATTTGGCTCTAAGCTTGGAAACATTGAATCCTCGTTCCACCAACACATCATGTAGCCCTTTGGCTTCTCCATTGCTAGTTGTCATCTTCTGAACTTTGCCTCTCTGTGCAGGCGATGGATTTGAGTCTGGAATAATGGTATCATGTTGTTTCCGTTGTTTCCCCCCATTTGATTTATTCATATCGAAGGCACGAAGTGCATCAGGAGCAAGTGAGGCATGTGCTGAGGACTGATCAAAAATGAAAAGCGCAGTCACCCCAGGGTGAATCTTGTTATGGATAGCAATTGCCCGTCTTATCTGTTTCATCAGCTGGTCTGTGTCCCACCAGTTATCTCCCTTGGAGCCTGGGTAAATAATTTCACGAGCATCATCAATGATATTTCCATTCTTATCCCGTTCAACCAATCGGCCAGTGCCTTCTGTGATGAAATCAGAGACATGGATCAGGCGACCTCGACTTTTCTTTTGTAGGACAGTCTGTCCTTCTGCAAGCCATGCAGACCGCATATAATCAAGAGCATGGAAACAACATTCATCATGGAAATAGGCAATAACTTTCTTGACTCCAGGTGGGAGTTGTGGTTCAACAGGTTCCAGCACTGTCACTGGTTTGCCTCCTGGTTCAGTGGCTGGCAGAACCTTAGCCTCATATTTTGTCATGCGGGCTTCAAATTCTGCCATCTTTGGCAAGAACACATCAGTGCGATACTTGACAACATCTTCCCGTTCATGGCCATCCATGTAGACACCTTTCTTAATCAGAGTTCTGCGATATCCAAGTCTTACAAGCCAGCGTCGAGCAGTACGCTCACTGATTGGTTTCTTAGGTGATATTCCTAAAGAGGCTAGAATTTCCGCATTCACTGCTTCACGGAATTTTGCTGGAGTTACAGAACCTGCTTTTTGTACCCTTAGCCAAGCAAGGCAGGCAGTTTGCACAGATTCATCATTAAGAAGTGACTTGGTGTTTGCCCTTCCGCCTCTTGTTTCCAAAGGAAGCTCTTCAAAAATCTGATAGTGTCGTACCAGTGCTCGGACACGACGTGCAAAATAGTGGC
Organism: Mycena maculata; assembly: GCA_029448575.1. Lineage (NCBI taxonomy): Eukaryota > Fungi > Basidiomycota > Agaricomycetes > Agaricales > Mycenaceae > Mycena > Mycena maculata. The sequence continues at coordinate 306,888 of JARJLG010000071.1, read as the reverse complement.
CTCCGCCTTCATGCCATTGACGTGCAATTTCAAGGCTGGCTTGGATGCGCTTCAACCCCTTGATGAGAAGAGTAGCAAAATTCCGGATGATGAGAAGTTGGTTGTACTGTGTGAGTGGCAGATTTTTTTTCTTCAAATGGGTCTTCACTTTTTCCCGAAGAGCATGCCAACTTTGCAGCTTCACTGTTTTCTCACCACTTTGGTCAGGTTGAGCCATGTGGGAGGAGGATCCAGATGCTGTAGGAGAGGAGCTTGACTGGTCTTCTCCTCCAACCATATCATCAATAATTATGTCCCAGTTGTTTGGGTCATCCTCCTCCATTTCCTCATCTGAGTTATCTACCACAATTAGTGGTGGACTTGAATGGCCACTGGAAACTGAAAGAACTGATGCTGATCGTGTCTGTGGGATGGTCTGACCAGGAGAAGGGGCTCGAGATTGAGGAGCTGTTGAGGCTGGAGTAAGACTAGAGTGTGACTCAAGACCAAGATTGAGACTGAGATCAGCCTCAACTTCAAGATCTGATTCTGGCAAAGTGCTAGGTTTGGGTGCTGACCCTTGAACCACAAAACCATCAAGTTTTCCCTGTTTTTGATTCATTGCTGCATATCTTCGTTGAGTTCGTGGTCTTTTGCTAGCTGTATCAGGGCCTTTCATATATTCCTTTGGACGGCCTGTCAACAGGGTAAATTTACAACTGGCTTTTAACTTGGATATAATTAATTCACCTCCAGGTACTCGTCTATCTGCTGCGCGTTGAGCCTCATAAGCATCCTTTGTTGGGATCCAGTCGTCGTCCTCGGCATCCAATCTATCCTCTTCCATTTGAGCAACCATCTCAAGTAAACGATTGCTGAATTCCTTCTCTGCAATTTCATCCCAGTCTGCTTCATTGTCATTGTCATCATGATCTGTGTCAACCTCAAGATACATAATGCTGTCCAGTTCCATATCGTCAGGAATTTGTGTGTCAGAATAGTCACCCAGAGTGTCAGTTGGACTGGGACTACGAGTAGGACTCTCCGGTGAAGATGCCAGCCTAGGTTGATTCTTCAGACCAGAGATGTTTCTCTTGGCACGTTTAGCAGGTCTTCCACGACGGGTGGCCATGAGAGTAGAGGACAAGATGGAGTGGGAACAATTGGAAGCTCAGTGTGGGTATAAGAATGGACAAAAGCAGGGGTATTGTCGGAAACATCACGGAAATCAACCTGGTGACAGACCATGTGATCAAGGAATGTTTATTATTTTGCGCAACAACCGCTCGATGAATCTTTTTAATTTTTTTAGAATCAAACTCGCCTTGAGAATCCGCGTCGATTCCATATTTTTTCATATTTTTCCCACGCTTTTTAGCCGGTGGCCAAATTTTTGACGGTTCATCAACAATAAATGGCACTTTCCGGCACAACGGCTCGACAGAATTACATGATTCATATACCGATGTGAAGCCCTCGATGAGATCTATCGATTGGCGTCTTCATCTCGGCCAAAAAAATCGATTTTTTTTTTGGCGGACTTTGTTTGTCCACAACTGTACGCGACTAAACTTTCCGGAATAGCTTTACCATAACATGCTCCGGTTTGTGAACAAAGCCCTCTGTGGACTCCAAGTGTTCCGACTCTAGTTCTACGTCATACCGAAGGATGACTGTCGCCAGGATTAACTGGATCTCCATATATGCCAGACTGGAAAGTTTCAGTTGGAAACCATAGAGCCTCATTCAAGTTTCAAGTCACTTACTTTTTTCCGAGCTGCGTTGAAAGAAAAAAGGCGGGTAAAGATCAGATTCATGAAAGAAACACGAAAAATCGTACTCACACAAGTCCTCGGCCCTTTCCCAAATGCCAAGAGGTACCGGGATAGATATTTATGTTGCTCCGAAGACTCGAGCCATCTTTCGGGCCTGAACACCTCTGGATCCCCCCAAATGCTCTCTGCGTGTTGAATAGTGAACGCCGGCACCGACACTTCGGTCTAGGGTTGGTTCAGTTTTCTATTTGTCTAGTGAAACGGAAGAAGTACTCCGGCTGGGATCTGTTGCCCGAAAAACTCTACACCTCCCTCAGGAACAAGTCGGGGCAGGCCCGTGGCCATAATTGCGTAGTGACGCAGACTGAAACAGAGTTAAAAGATTGACTAAAGTCTGGCATATGGAACTGACCCTTCTTCGATGACCGCTTGTAGGTACGGCAAGTCTTTAACCTGACGGTGATTGGGGATTTCTTGTCGGTCAATGACCGCTTCCAACTCAATATTGAGTTTGCGATGGACTAGAGGATGGGTCTTCACGAGGTAGATCAATGCAGCTACTGAGCTACCCGTTGTATCAAAACCCGCAGTGCTGAAACCAATCTCAACCGGTGATAGAGTGAAGAGTGAAAGGACCAACAGCAATGTCACAGTCGCCGCAACCAACTCCTTTATCGTCTCGGGATCGACTTGACCATCACACTTGTGAGCCGCAATGAGTTTTTCGAGTATGTTTTCACGGTAGGCCCCAGAGGTCAGTCGTTTCGATACATTCCGCTGAGCGAAGTCCGTGAGTGCGTTTGAAGACTCGTGACCAGACCAAAAAAATCTATCTGGGATAATCCTTGCAAGAAAAGGAAACCATGGATGAATGCCGAGTACCGCGGATAGGTGTTCCCTCTGAAATACGTAGATATTAGTGCCGTTCAAGTTTTGGAGGGATTTCAACTGACCTCTTCGACAAGAGCGATAGCATCTTCTTTTTTCATGGTTCCATCGCTCCGTTGAACCGATACAAGAGATGTCCCCTGATACCCATCAGAACGCCCAGACGTGGAAATGAGCAATAATCACTCACAGAGGCAAGCATTCCCAACGGTTCTCCAAAGGCCAAATCACTGGTAATCATCAGTATCTGCCGAACACCGAAAATGTGTGAACTCACGCAAGAACATCGAATGTCAAGAAGTGCAACCACTTCAGGATATCGATGGAACGGCCGGTGTCGCACATAGAGTCGAGTTGGCCAACGAAGTTCACGATATTGTTATGGATGAAGGGAGTGAATTGTTCGAGGGCGCGGTAAGAAAAGGCCTGTGAGACGATCCTTCGTTTAGCGGAATGATCCTTCCTATCCGTGGTTGAAAACACAGAAGGAGTTTCCGCTACAAAGGCATCATAGAACTCGGACTTGTTGAACGCTGGACTGTGGCCGTAAATCATTGCAACCGCATCAGGGTGGGCCACGGAAACATGTGTAGGCGTGATCCGGACGACGGGTCCATATTTCTGCATATGTATATTAGCGCAAGGTGGGCCAACGACAATGTCAAGGAATGCCTTATGAGCCTCGTCTACAGCGAGGTAGCGGCGTCCCATCCGGGCTTGATATCCAAGCCACAATGGGGTCCAGCGTGCAAGGACAGGCCCCGGAATTTTGCGCAGGCGATCCCGGCGTACGAGAAGCGTAATAACGACAATCAAAATTGGGGCGACAAGGAACATTGGATGCAGGAAGAGTTGGAAGAGAAGTATGAAGATGCTGGAGGGAATCAAGTCTATTTCTAGAGGCAGCACACTGCCCGATTTGGATGCCGCTCGGTTCTTGCAGTGCTGTTCATCGAAATTTTGACTCGCCGAAACCGCGTCGGCTGTTTCATCACCGGGCATATGTACGATTATAATCATAAATCTCCACCTACCCGAGGCAAATTTTATTCACCCGAGTTACTTGGCAACAACCTATTTGAGGAATGTCTCGGGGATGCGGCACCCAAGCGGTACCAGTGCATTTTCCAGCAATGCTCATTTGATGTGTGGATTTCGTGCGCGCAGAAAATACATACGTGCGGCAATGGTGGCGTCCCATCTCTGCAGATGTATATATGTACATATACGCCGGTTGGGCGTCGAGCAGCGATCCATGCTTCCATCAGAGGACATCAGAACCTCAAGGTACGTTGGTCGTTCCGCTTGTGTAGTATTCACTCAGTCTCCTGGTTTGCCCGCGATATAACCGAATATGGCCGCAAAGGCCAGTGCTTTCCCACAATCAGCCAAATTGCATAGTTTCTGGCCGGACTTCGACCGTCACCACAATCTGAACCGTGGGATCAAATGGCCAGCAGTGAGAATTTGATGAGCCCAAAAAAACCTTGATAGGTACGAGTTCGTTTGATGAAATGTGGAAATGATCCGATCCATGTACCGAGGTAACCGGAAAACAACGGAGAGATCACAGCCCGTGGAGCTAAGCATCTTGTGGTTCCCATCGGAGTCTTGAAGAGAGAGGTACCGTTTGACCCGTCCATATCGTGGCTCGAAAAAGGAATTTCTATGACCATGTTTCAAAACAGTACAACGCGGAAGATCTTCAAGTAGGCTTCATCTGCCGCCTATTTAAATACCTAATCCGTACCACTGTTCCCAGGGAGGCTCAAGTTCAATGGTATTATCTAGTTCTCTCGCCCCTAGGCCCGAGAGCTTCGTCAATTAGACTCGTATCCAATCTACTACTGCGGCAATTCTTAGTGTAAGCACTTTGCCGCAGCGCAAACTACTTGCAGTACTTTAAATGCCATAGAGCGGACTAGCGACGAGTCTATTCGTCAATAGGTAGTCTTGGTTTTACAAGCCACCACGACACCGCCCGAATTTTCTTTCAATAAGCACAGCACTGCTTTGCTTGCCGACCTCGGCCCAACCGGGAAACGCTCCCTTACGCCGCAAGTGAAGCGCGCGACTCTGACAGTCGTCCCGCCATCCCCAGCCACAATTCAATGGATCCACATGTACACCGTGACAGAATCAAGATGCGCTCTGGCTCTTCTTGGGTTTACACGACCATGGAAGTCCAAATTTCTCTCACAGGCACTCATCAAGAGATGTGATATCATTATGCGGGAAGATGTCCGCCACCGGTCCGGGTTGGTTGTGTTTACTACTGGTTAGCTGTATTTCGGGTGATATCTGCCGATCGTGTCGATTTTGTAACGCCTTTGAATTGTTTGAGGCGCCGGGAGTGGCGGCTGCGTATTTGTATATAAATAGACTTTCTGAGAATCGAGTATCGTAGTCCTTCCCTCCATATATCGAAATGGTGGTTACGAATGCTCAGCTGTACATCATCGAGGTATTCACTGAAGCCTTCTTTTACGGTTCGTGAAGTTTGGAGATGATACTGTTTTCCGTGACTTAATTTCCCGGATAGGGCTCTACCTAGGCTGGTGGTTTTCCTTGTTTTCCTTGGACTATGGTCGTACGTGAATGAGCTTGAACTCGCCTTCCAAATACTGAACCTCCGCGTAGACGCAAGAAAATCCCTGTGGTTCGCACACACGGATTCTAGAGGATTCCCATTGCTGATCCCTTCCAGGTTCTCGGAGTCGTAACTGTGCTCATGTTTATCATGGTCACCATCCACATGGGATGTGTCCTCTGGCAAAACCTCACCAGCTCTGCCCCGCTCCTGGCCAGCCTCAAAACTCATGAGGTTGCTGCCTTCACCAATATTTTGTTGGGAGAAGGAATCCTAACCTGGTGGGCTTGGGCCGTTTGGGGTCACCGATATTGGGTCATCGTCGCCCCTGCGGCTTTGTTGGTTGTTGGTTTCGGTAAATCCATCTTATTGTCTATTATTCCAAATCTGATATGATATCCCAGCACTTTCCATTGTTATGGCGGCGGGCTCCGGCAAGACAAGTGCCGTTAACAATCCCATATTCCAGTGTTTCGGCTGCGGTTTATTTAGCTGAATTATGTTCAGAGCACACCAACAATTCACCAGTCATATAATTCTCCTTGAACAATTATTTAAATGGGGAGAGCATTTCAACTCGGTCGTCCAGGTCCTCAGAATATTTGACAAGACCCAAGATGCTCCCACATTGCTTTTAGGACTCCAGGATAGTCCTTTTGCCTGTCTTCATCCGCCATCTCCTGAGATGTTTATGTATAATAGTATGTGTAGGCTACCACAGGGACTTGGCCATTGACGAGGACTGTAGCATACATAGATGCCATGTATGTGCCTGCATCAGGAAAAACCTACTTCCGCTCCACTAAAATAAAATAAAAGAAAAAAGAAAAACCTAAATACTTCGGAAAGTTACCCGAATTTGGGGAAATTTGCTTCCTGCTTTCCAAAACAAACCAATTGGAGGATATTGAGGCAAATATCCTTCAATTGACAAGATAGCCGTATTTGCCGTCCGGAGAAAAATTCAGCACACTACTGTGCAATAGAGCGCCTTTCCCTGTCATTACGACTCAGACCCGAACTTACAGTTATTACAGGAAGTGCTCAGTTCAAAGTTCCGACAATACCTAGGTGAGAGGCTGCAAATGCAGTTACTGAGTTCCCAGTTTCCGCCGTTGTTGACATGAACCATAACCTCGTCGGTCTAAGTACTTGTTGCTAGAAAATAATAGTTCGGGCCTTTGTCAGCTACGCACCGAAGGGAGACGGAGAGTACTTATAATATGCAGCTGTCAGCCATTGAGTCAGCCTAATATGACCAGGTCCGACACAAGGCATTCAGGCCGCGCAGTCCAAGCTAAGGGCAGTTATCCATGGCGAATTCGTTGCAGTCCATTGCCGAGCTAGCCGAGCACCATCCGTCGGATCAAACCTGATCAAACGGTGGTTTGTTTTGATCGTCTTTCTTCCTTTCCTGACACCCACTCCCGTTCTCCGTTCTCCTCTCCCCGCATTATATACTTCTACCGGTCGGTCATAGAGGTGGCCGTGAAGTCGGGCTCTAATGCGGTCGACCACTGCTCTACACAAGCACCACACTTCCCTCTTCCGGCCCACATGGCACAGCATGGCACAATATAGTCAGCATCCCATTGCTTTCATAAAACCAGCTAGGCTTGACTGAATCTCCCCAATAGTATTTCGCATTTGTAGCAACTAATCCTTGCGCAGATATACCCTGATTGCGGGGGTCCTTGCTGTTCGATACACAACATGGGCGTCGTGTGTGCTTGCGATCTGGCCGGTATGTGATCTTCCATGGCGTCGAACCCCCTCTAACTCATGCATCTCAAGCATGCCTCTACCCCTGAAGTGCCTCCGTTGTGTACTCCGACCCTTCCTCCACCGGGTCATAACCTCTACAAACACAGCGTGCTTCTGGTGTGAGTGCGATTATGTGCTGACCTGGTTACTACGGGTTCAATATCCATTCGCTCACTGGCACCTGCACCTCAAGCTCAATCCCTTACAACGCCTGCCTCTGCTGCCACCCGGCACGTCCTCGGTGTGCCGCTGGATTCTTTTTGGTTTAGATGGTAGAACAGCATGCCGGGGAACGGCTAGAATTTCCATGGCCCCAAGCAAAAACATCTCGTGAATCGATGCAATAAACAGGAATAGAGGGTAGTCTATCGGTTCCTGCATTTCGTCTGCGCACTCCGCAACTGGCCCATCTCCGAGGCGCTGTTCATTATGCTTCATGCATACGCTTCGGGTTTCAAGGTAGTGCAAGTCAACGAAACCGTGACACTTTGCACAGTTCAAAACCCGGCAATCCCTTCCGATTGGTTCCACGAGATAAGGAATGCCGTGTGTAGTATGTTGACTCCCATCCGCAAGCTCGTGCGGAAATAGTGCGAGAATGAAAGCTTGGCCTCCCATAATGATGTATCACGTCGGGAAATTTCAGTTGGCGAGGTACGTCGTTTCGGCGCTTCGTGAACAATTCGTGAGAATACTTGAGAGATTGGACAAGGTTAAAGATATGATATCGGACCGGAATAAGCAAAAGGTTCCGGAGGATGGTGTGCTTTTAGACTTAAGTTGCGCAAGTCACGTAATTCCAGGAGCGCCGAAGAACACGAGATCCGCAGTAGGACTATAAATGCAGGTCATCCGGACGCACGCCTACACCCCGACCACTCACCCGTCCGAATTCATCGTTCTCCGCCGCCATGGATTTGAAAGAAGTCCCAAAATGGAATTCGCCATCGCCGACGAAACACGACCTGCCCTGGGCGGATATTCTCACCGTTGACCTCGCACGATACGAAACACACCGGGACGAGCTGGTCGAAACAGTGTCCACCGCACTCGAAAGGGATGGTTTCTTCTACGTTGTTGGACACGGTATCGATGCTGAGACCGTGAGTTCTCCCTTTCATTCAGGCTTACACGATGAAGCTCAAAATCGTCCAGCTGAGCCGCCAGTTTGACCTAGCCCAGCTTTCGTTCGAAGGGGTCTCCTTGGAGGAAAAACGAAAGCATCTCGCACCGATTGCCGAACAAGGTTCGTTTATGGGTTATAAAGTAAGTGTGTATATTCCCTGGCTCGCGGCCACCTGAAATCCTGACGCCGAAAGCTCCAAAATTATTGGGAGATCAAAGATGGAGTCCGCGATCGAATAGAGCACTACAATTTCTATCAGAACAGGTCGGTGTCTCGCGACTTCGGCTGCCATCCGTCCCTGATTTTTGCTGTGGAACATAGCATTGACCCCGTCACTCGTCATCCCGAACCCCTCCAGCCGTATATCGGGGAAGTCAAGACATTCTTGAAGGTGCCGAAATTCACTGGCGTCTCGGGTGCTCACCTGATTGATATATATCTCCAGGAAGCGCGCGAGAAGGTTTTGCGTAGAATACTGTCCCTGATCGACGCTGTATTGGGCCTGCAAGAGGGATTCTTATGGTCCTTACACGAAACGGAAGGCGGTGAAACCGGGGATGACGTGAGTCCAATCATCCATCTTCCTAATATGGTCTTCAGCCGAAGAATCCCAAGCTGCTCCGGTACATGATCTACGACCCACTCACCGAGGAAGAATCCTCCAAAACGAACGGCGTCATGTTGAACGGCCACACCGATTTCAATTCCATCAGCACCCTGGTTTCCCAACCCATTTCTGCACTGCAGGTCCTCATGCCCGATAATGTTTGGCGCTATGTGAAGCACAAGGATGGTGCCCTTGTGATCAATATCGGCGACCAGTTGTCGTTCATGAGCGGTGGTATTCTCAAGGGAACAATGCATCGCGGTAGCTACTGATTTTTTGCCCATGGTTAATTTGGACTCACATACCTCGCTCATAGTCGTTCGACCGCCTCCGGACCAATTTACACTCCGCCGCCTCGGTGCGTCGCATTTTTGTTTTGCTGCAGCAGCGCCGGTTGATTTTAGAACTTGTAAGGTGTGTTTCACTTCGCGCATTTTCTGCGTGGCATCCCGCTCGACCTGCTTCCCTCCAAAAAAGTACACACGGAGGGTCATAAGATATTTGAGAGCGAAGTTCCGACAACGGATCAGTATGAAACTTTTCACCCGACGTGCCATGCTCACTCATTGCGCTCCAGATGGGAATCCACTCGCATCAAGAGCTATGGCACGGCCGCCTTAATCAAAGGCGAGGAGTTTGATGTGGAATTTATTGCTGGATTGCAAGTACGGATTTTTGGTCCCAGAAGTTTGCCGGCTCATACATCTCTGGCCCTAGATCCGTCATTATCACTGAGTGTGTATTCACGACGCTCGATAAACTATATCCCTGCTCCGGACTCATTTGAATTTCTGCATCCATGTCCACATTAAATCCGTTTCCTGCTGTCTTCAGAAGAACCACGTGCGTTGCGTCGCGGAGAAGACCAAGGCCGACGCCAAGGTCAGATAGAGCGCGCGAACAGTCAAGCGCTTAATCTTCTCGCGCCGAACGAGGCGTTTCCAATTACATCTGCCTTCAACCTCAACCTTGTAGTCGCTCCACCTCGGCGGGCGAGTCCACAGCCAGAAGAGGCCGCTTGGTCCGGCCCCGGGGAAGATGCTAGAGATCTTACCACCCCCGCCCGTCCGGTACCACATGCAGGACATGTGCACCGAGCGCGAGAGCATGCGCTGAAACCGGTCGATGTAGCGGTGCTTCAGACGTTACTTCGAACGTCGAAACAACCCCGTCTAGAATGGGCTTGACGAACTTGATGATATAAGCGATCCCGGTCATCCAAATGATTTTTGTCACCTGAGAACCCACGAACCTGCAACTCCTCCACGGATATATGGTGTTCGGTCCTATTTCCGGATTTAACCGATTTGGCATCCAGCCAATTGTAACTCACCAGACACCATGAAAAGGTTCGGAAAGCCCGAGACTGTCGTCCCTATGTAGGCTTTCGGGCAACTTTGCGACTCGTGTTCTTGCACGGTTTTACCACTCCTCCCGCGAATCGATACAGAGAATCGGTCCTTCGTGAGACGTCGCAATGTATAATAAATAAACGAGAGGAGCAGACACACCGCAACGAAACCGGTGGCAAAGATCATAATATCAGATTCTAACTTGTCTCCTGCGACGGAAATCGAAGTATGTTAGGGTGATTTGATGTATACCCGGCAACACACATGCCTTTATTGGTGATTATGTCGTTCTCATAGATAGACTGGATGCCATCCCAGTTCAGAGACATATTCGGCCGATGCAAGGCGCTCAAATAATTCGTGTCGAATATAAGGCGTTTGCATCCCAGGTCTGCCCAGTCTCAGCATAATTGATTTTTTCCAGACGAAATTTGAGGGCAACGCGTACTATAGCTTGGAACCAGATGAGCCAAGTCCTCGTTCGGCGCCGTACGCGCTATGTACTTCGCGGAAAATTATATATATGAGTCAGGCAGGCCACCGCCGTTCATCGCGTTGTTCTCACCGTCTCGATATAAGCGCGCAGGAGGGAGTTGTGGAATACGATATAGTACAGCAGCTCCGCCTTTGACACGATACCAGGTCAATCACACACACACATGGAAGCGAAATGCTCACTCGGAGGTAGTTGGTGACTCTGTGAAACCACAGGGCCATGGGGACTCGCCTGAACGCCTACTTCCAAAGCGGGGTGTAGTCGGTTCTAATCTGCAAGACACGTCAGTTCGATTATATACAAGCGGCGTCTGGGATGATTGACGGGCGGAAGAAACCAGTTCGGCGTCCTGCAGAATTCTATCACTTGCACGGTTGGATCCTGTGAGATCATCGGCACGAATTGGGTCCTGTGCCCGGAAATGATTATTACTTCAGCCGCTGGCGCAGACAACGCGAATTTAAACTTACGCAGACGCGCCGTTCCCAATTACCGCAACGCGCTTGCCGCGCAGATCGACGCCGGCGTCCCACTTCGCCGAGTGGAACACCTCGCCCTTGAACGAAGAGAGCCCCGCAATATCCGGGAACCGCGGTGCCTCGAGAATCCCAATCGCCGAAATCAGAATCTTCGAAGTTCGCAGTCATAGAGGACTTCGCGCCCAGTGCGTCCTGCGTGACGATGTGGTACAGTGCTTCCTTTGCGTTCCATTCCGCGGAGACCACGAGGTGGTTGAACAAGATGTGCGGATACAAAGCGTACTTGTGCGCGAGTTTTCGCCAGTAAGCGTGCGTATCAGGCTGCGACCCGTGCGTCGAGGGCCAGTCCGGGTTTAGATCCGTGGACAGCGAGTAGAAATGGATCGCAGTGTCAGACAAGGCGCCGTATCCCCACGTCCCATATCAGCCAAGGCCCCCGCCGAGCACGCCTGTCCGCACCGGATAGATGTTATCCTGGAGATTTCCGTGAGCATGACGCGTCCGCGGGTGCCAAGATGCGCTGGTGAGTACTGACCCGCGAACATCCGCGGCTTTCTCGTATATCTATATACATACCACGGAGTCAGCCCGAGAACCGCGCGCGTCGCGCCGAATACTCACCTTAAAATCCGTGAACCCCAGCTGGCGCTTCAGCGCAATACTAAATGCGAGGCCGCCGATGCTGGCAGACGGACAGGAGTGAGTGAGGCTGCTGAAATGGATGGACAAAGGGACTCGGACCCCGCGCCAATGATAGCGATGTCGGGCATCTTGAGTGAGTAAGTGGATGAAGGGACACAGCGGAAGCTTGTATTCAAGGCCGAAGTGTAAACCTGGCCACTACGTGCCAGCCCCGGTTTACGAACCGATCCGCGGCCGCTTATAAGTTACGTAGTCAGTCGCTGCGAGTGCGCAAAACGTTTGCCCTCGTCCTCTTGTCGTAGCTTGCGCCCAACTCGCCGCCGAACCTGACCGTCGTCTTGTTGACTTTTCGTGAGTTTTTGTCTTAGTGACTGGCTGTTAGCCGTCCACTTTTTCTTCACCTAGGCCTACCTTTTCGATTTCTTTCCACTTTGACACATTGCCTTTCTCGTTGCTGCCCGACTTGATCCCAGCCCGCTCGCGCACGGAAGCACGTCAGGATGGCGCCCCGTGGTCCGAAGACTCTTCTGAATGACGCGCAGCGCAGAGCCGCTTTCCTATATTTGAGCCAGCATGGACAAGATAAAAGATATGCTGTCAGCTATGCCAGATGGCATCGGAAAGAAATTAGGTGCAGAAGTGACGATGTTCCGGATCCCCTCGCCCGTTCACATTGGATGCTATAGGACAGATACGCGGTCAATGCATCCCGTCTGTGTAGATAAGATATGAGATAAACATGGCGAGATTGGAACACACTCACTTGAGGAAATCACTGGAAATAACGTAGTGGGAAACTGGTGGTCCCATGGTCGGCTTACAACGTCAATCGATACGAGGCGATGGCCGCCGACGTGCAGATCAGTGCGAGACTTTTGGGGCCCCGAACAGTTACAATAAATTATGCTGGGTTATGCTGAGCGTCTTCCAGACCAGGAAAATACGACACTACGGAGGATTGGAAGGTAAGCTACCAGACCAGGACAAATCCAAACTCACGAAAAGTTGTCAACTTATGTTGCCAACGTCTCAACGAAAACACAATACACCCGCAGAATACGGTACAGCCAGACCCTCTATGATACACGATATAATATAAATAAATGTCTTTAAGAAGGTGAGACGAGTTGCCGGAAGCAAAAAATGACAAGACGCACAGACCTACGCGATCCATCCACCGAATACACATCTAACTCCAAAATTACCCGACCTCAACGCCGCCGACGGTGACGGCAACGCGTACGGGGAACGGCGATATCCCGGTCGCGTTCGTGATGAGCGGGACAGCCGTGCGGCCCTTCTCCGAGGACGTGTGCACGAGCATAGTCTGCACGGCCTTGGTGAGCGTCGCTGCGAGCGTGGCCAAGAACTGCTGCCGATCTGTATTTTATTTTTTATCTTATTTTGGGTTTGGTCGAGGGAGTGAGGTGATGTACCGCGGTCAGACTTCGGCTGGCGGAGCTCGGCGTTGATTATCCTTCCAATTGAATGAGCCGGGTCAAGAAGGTGAAGGGTCCACACACCACTGCTCCCATGGCACTTCCTCCTCGCCCATGTACACCTGGAACCACGACTTCTTGGGCCGTTTCTCGGAGAAGGTCACGGTGATCTGGAATTCCGTTCAAAAAGTCTAACAAGACAGCGTAAGATACGCGCACCTGCCCCCGTTTGCTCACCCCGCCCTCCACCCCACGCCAAAACGCATCGACCTTCTCGTTCACAAGCGTTTCCATCTCCGGATCCGACACCCCGGGCTGCGCGGAAAGAGAAGCAGCCATTAGAAGCAGCTTAACCATCCAATGCCTTTGCATACCATGGTAACGTCGAGCACATCGAACGTCTGCGGCTTCACGAGCCCGAAAAGGCGGTGGAAGAGGATCGCATGCAGGACGCCGTGGAGGACCTCCTTGGTCGTGTGACGGTCTAGAACCTGGAAAATGTGTTCATCGGGATACAAGATGAGGAAAGAATAGGTTGTACTAAGTCAATGGTAATCGTTGGATGCGGATTGTTCATTGGGGCGGGCGTCGAGGTTAGATGATTTCGTCGTACTTGGGGTTGAGAGGGAAGCTGCGAGAAACATGACCAAATATGATCCAAAAGCTCGGCAAGTCCCGATCAGCCTTGACTGAACTCCGAAACGCGTACACACGTCACAGCACACAACGCGTACACATGGCACAACAACCGTTCAAGAGTCTCTCCTCATCACAAGTACTTTTCGACTCACCCAATAATCCCAAACTGCGCGAGATCATGTCAACGAAAGGACTTCACAAATTCTCTGCACCACACACAGCCCAAATAATTTTCGGATTCGACGCTCACAGAAATCACAAAGTCAAAGAAGAAAAAATCTTTCTAACACAACGCAAGGGTACACTACATAATAAACTTCCTTCTGCTTCTGTCCATCGTTCATCGTACACTGAAATGAAAAATCACGCCCCTCGGGCCTCAAAGCGCCTTGACACCCTGCGGCGCCTGCGCACTCACCGCCGCCGCCGCCGCCTCCTTCTTCGACCCATCAATCTCAAACCTACCCACTCATCAGCATCCCCTCACTCAAGCAAAAAAAAAAAAACGACATACGCATCCGACCGCCACCCATCCCCCTTCTCCGCCATCTTCGCACTCTCCGCGCGGTTCACCCACCCGTCGGGGTGTCCCCTGTCAGGGAACAGCGACCCCTGCTTGTTCGCGACGACCTTGAACTGCGAATGGTTGCCGGTCGGGCTCGACGCCGTCGACGCCCCGTCCTCCTTCTTGCGCGTGAACATCTACGCCCCTCATCAACGCCCTCTCCAAAAACGGTAGGCAAAGAAAGCGCAAAAAAACACACCTCCGCAAGCACCTCCCGCCGACTCCCATCCTCGCTCGCCTTCGCCTCCGCCATCCGCTCGCGCACCCCCACCAGCTGCCCGTCCACATACTCGAACCCCGTCCGTATCGCATCCTGCAGCGCCTTCCGGATCTGCTTCTTGATCAGCCGCGTCGCGAGCGGCTTGAACGTCTTGTACAGCAGATCGTGCTTCGTGTCGCGGATGCTAAACTTGAGCGACCCGACCTTGACGCGCACGCGCCCCACGCTGAACACCGAGCTCGAGTCCTTGGACGACGTCAGCGTCACCGTCGCCTACACACACTCACATCAGCTCTCCTTTAAAATCCTAAACGCGAAAAAAAAAAAAAAACACACCGTGAGCCCCTGCCCCCCAAGCAGCACATCCGCAAGCCCCGAATCCCGCATCTTAATCGGCCCCGTCTTCATCCGGAACGAAAACGCCACGTCCCGCATGTCCGCGTGCATCTGCGCAAACGTAAACGTAAACTCGTGCCGCGCCGCGTCCCCCGCGCTCTTCGCCGCATACGGGCTGAACCGCACAAAGTTGTGCGCCTCCACCTCGACGACGTTCGGGAACAGGTGCCGCCCCGACAGCGTCAGGTTCTCCACCACCAGGTCGAGCGAGTCGTCCGTGTACTCGACGCGCGGGATCGGGATGTAGCCGACCTAGACGAAAGGTCAGGATCGGATGCAGGGAATGCAAGACAGCGCCCACCTTGTCGACGAGCGTCGGCAGGATGACGCCCCGGACGTCCTCCCACAGCGACTTCTTGAAATGCAAGTTCCCCTCGCCGTCGAAAAGCAGGTCGCGCGTCAGGCGCGCCCAATCCTCCGCAAACGTCTTGTTCAGCGGGTCCTCCGCCATCGACTTGAACCACCTACGCGCACGGCGATGAGCATGCAGCACAGAGCCGAGAGGAAGGAACCCTCACCCCGCCGACGCATCGACCACCGCATCAAAGTGCGCGCTATACTTGTCGCGGTAAAACGCATGCCCGCTCTCGCGCAGCTGCTTCCCGCGCGTCGTGCACGCCGGCTCCGTCACATACCCCACCTGCAGCAGCACCTTGCGCACATACCCGTCCACATCCCCCCACCACGCCCGCAGCGCCTCGTCGTTGCGCGTGTCCTGCGCCAGCACCCGCGCCGCCTCAAAGACCGGGTCCAGCGGCGCATTCGCGACGCGCTCGAGCAGCTCGCGCAGCAGCGTGAGCGCCGAGCGCAGCGAGGGGTCCGCCGCGAGCGTCGCCGCGGGGAGCAGCCCCTGGCCCTGCTCGCCCTCCTTCGCGCTGCTGCCCGCCTCGCGCGCACGGATCGCCCACGCGTCGATCGTGTCGAGCAGCCAGCGGACGGACTCCTGGTAGTCCGCGTGCTTCTGGCACTCGATGATCACCTAGCCCAGAGGTCAGGGACGCCGTTCATACCCAACAAAGAGAAAGTACACACCTTCTTTACGCGCCACAGCCACTGCTCGCGGCGCTCCTGGGGAAAGTACTCGTCCGTGAGCCACGCGCGCCCATCGTCCAGGGTGGACTTGTGCGTCGCCTTGAGGCCCTGCAGGCGGCCGAGCAGGCTTTTCTCTGCGTCCCACGTTAAACGGCTATAATAAAGCGCGAGAGCAAGATCTACGCACTCTTGGGTTTCTCGGCCGGGCCCGCCACGTCGGAATCAGATGAGCTAGAGTCGGGATCATCCGAAGCCGACGACGCCGAGGCGGATGGCTGGAGGGTGTTGGTCACGGCCTGGTTCTTGGCGTTGGCGAGCGGGTCTGTGGGACGCGGAATTCAGGGTATGCAGCGGTGGGATTCAGCGGGGCCGCGTACCGTCCTCGTGGAACTGGTCTTGCGGCGCGGGGTCGTCGGCGCGGCGCAGCGCCTCGGGGTCGGGTGCGACGCTCTCGGCGGCCTTGGCGGCGCCTTTGGCGAGGAGGTCGCGGCCGAGGGTGACCGCGTCCGTGAGGAGCTTGCGCATCTCGGCGTTTGTGAGGACGAGGCTGGTGAGCGTGCGCAGGTGGTGCGCCGCTGAAAGAAGAATGAGCAACAGCGGTGAGCGCAATGAATGGCGTACCCTGCTGCGCGTCGAGCTTCGCCTTGTCCATGTGCTCCTTCCCCTTCTCCTTGTGCTCGTCCCCTGGGGAGATGTTCGCCGTGTCCACACCGCGGGTCTCCCACACGAAGCGCTGGAGGATCTCGCCGGCGTTCTTGTCCTGCACGAGCTTCGAGAAGGTGCCGATGATCTCGCGGATGTCGGCCACGAGCTTGCGGCCTTCCGGAGAGAGCTTCTTCTCGTCGACGGGCGAGTGGGTCTTGACGTACTGGAGGGTGTCGGCGATCTGGGCGTTGGTCGGGAGGCGCGAATTGCGGAGGGCGGCGATGGCGGCATAGAGGCGGATCTTGCTGTCCACGTCGGGGTTCGGGGGCGGGCCCGGGAACGCGCCGGTGCTGGTCGGCTGAGAGGGCGAAGATGGGGACATGGTGTTAAGAAGTATGCAGTGGAGCGTATAATGCTGTCTTCTTATAGTCTTGGAATCGGTGCGTCATTGTGACGATGCTATAAGCCCCTATTTTGTGGGGTCGATCGTGACTTGCCAAATGACGCGTGGAGTGCGAGAGCGTAGCAGAGAATGTACAGCTGAAAAACACCACATCGTGCACTCAGAACTAGCCCACCCAGTAGCTAAAGTCTGGACGACCAAACTGGATTCAGCAAGTTTTTAAAAGTTTCCAGGCGGGGCACGTCGTTGCGTCAGAATTGCTGAATGTCGAGACTGTCCAGCATTACTGGATAAAAAAATGGAAGAGGACGAGGAAGGGTGTTTGGTTCGGGCGTCGAAGGCCTGGGGTCCAAATACGTACATACGTCGCCAAGTGCTTCTTTCTTTTTCGCCGCGAGACGCTTTGACTTGCGCCCCAGGTCAAAGCGCAACGCCGGGGCCGCCCAAGCGCGATGCTTTGACCCCACGGATCGTATTTAGACCCGGCGGCAGAGTGCGTAGCCCCTCAGCTTCTCACTCTGTCTCGTCAGGTATGGACTCCCTATTACTTTATCTACAATCTCACTCCATCTCCTCAGCGCCGTTTTTATCCAATTAATTGCGGTTTAAAGTGGATGATGCATCGGAGTTTCAAACAATTTTTCCCTTTTGCCACCGTGGACGTCGACAACACACCAACCCGCGTCGAGAGTTTGTGGTTTTCAGACGGAAGTCTTGTCCTGCAAGCTGAAAACAGCCTCTTCCGCGTCTCCGGCGCCGTCTTAGCAGCCCGCTCCCCAGTCTTCAAAGACATGCTCGCGTTTCCTCAGCCTGCAGATGCCGAGACGATCGACGGATGCCCCGTCGTCAGACTGCCCGACTCTGCGACCGAGGTTACGCACTTCCTCCGGGCCCTCTTCGACTCGTCGTAAGCGTCGTTCCCCGCCCCCGAAACCACCGAGCCCTCACGCATCGCGCTGTCTCAGGTTCTTCGAACCCTTCCCGGCAAAACCCGCCTTGACCGCCGTCGTCTCGATCCTCCGCCTCGGCAACAAATACGCAGTGGACTACCTGCGGCGTCGTGCCCTGGTACACCTATCGTCCGGTTTCTCGACGACCCTCTCCCACTACGACCAAGACGACGAAAACCGCGGTTCCGTCCCTGAGATTTACGACTCGGAATATAGCGGACTAGTCCTCGCTATCCAGACCTCACGCAAAGTCGCTGCTCTGTGGATTCTGCCTTCGGCTTTCTATTACCTCGCAGCGGCGCGCGACGACCGCATTCAGCGGGTGTTGGATTGCGCTGTCCACGAGAGCCACCCCGCAAACCTCAGCCCGGCGGACCAAATCGTTTTCCTGAAGAGCAGCCTGCAGATATCTCGTGCAGTACCCCACACCACGCGTTTCCTGCACGCGCCGCCCATAATCCCAGGGTGTACCGGGGGCGAAGGGTGCCTCGCGGCGCGTCTGCGGGCCGTCGGCAAAGTCCAGACGGCCGCAGCTGGGCACTCGCTGTGCGCTGCCGACCCGCTGGGGATATGTAGTGGCCGAGAGCTCCTGGAAGACCTGGAGGACGCATGTTGCCGGGCGTGCTGCCAGTTTTCTGAGCAGGCAAACGCAGAGGCTCGACAAGAGTTCTGGGACCAACTCCCCGGAATATGTGGCCTGCCTCCGTGGGAGGAGCTCGAGAAAATGAAGGAAGAGGCTCTGGAAGCTTAGCGCTGGATTGGAGGTTCGCATAGTTATTCTCTTTGACCGCATTGTGCTCACCCGTCTGAACCCCAGCTATCGTTCTGTAGTAGTAACGGTGTGGACTGTGGTCGGGTCGATCATCGGGACACCTGTCAGATCTATGTGTGGCTAGTCATCGGCGTCGCGAGAAGGGGGGAACCGAATCTTCACCAGTGGATTCACTTAACCCGCTTGGGTCCGAGGCGAGCAACTGGTTGGAACCATGCAGCCGATACTGTCCATGCGGTTCCCATGAATCTTGGATTTGGGTGAGGAACAGTAATTAACACAGCCTGGTGCGCCACTCCCCGAATTGATTTCCCTGGCACGCCTCATTTTAATTCTTGCTCCCTCTTTCTCTGCCGTATATTGCCCGGGATACGGCCCGCACCAAATTTCTGCTTTCCAATCGTCAATCCGCTGAAGTTGTCTCGTTATTCAAATCTCATGGCTATAGGATCGCTCAATGTTCGTAGACCTGTATGCTCCGAGTCGGTCCGAGTTCGAACGTACTACGCGTTACCCTCCAAATCAACTACACCGAAATATACTAGTATATCCGCGGGTGCGCCCGGTGTGTCCTCGCAGTTTGACTCACTGTGTTGGGCAACTTTACACTGGATATCGATGGACCGGTTGGACCAGAATAAAGAAGTCTCGCCTTCAGCGACACGTACTGTATATCACAAGGAGCGATGGCGGGCATCCACCGAAGCACCCATCGAAATAGAATCTTCCTTGCTCCGGGTCATTTTCCCCACAAATCTCTCGGATCCTCAAAACGTAAGCCTTTGGAAGTCGTCAAAGTCCCTCATTTGTCCAGGCCACAACATATCTGTGCGATACGTGTGTGTAGATTCAGGAGGACGCACTCTGCCTCCGTGATGTCGCCCTAAGAGAGTTGTAACGGTTGAACTTCCTTGCTCCGTCGCCTTCAAAACGGGTTTCTGGCTCAATTCAAGATCTCCGTGTATCCTTCACAAAGATCGCGGATTTTTGTCGGCAATTGTTCGAGTTATGGCGAGCCGCGATTTTCGAAGAATTCAATTTTATCCGCTTCATATCGAGCCCTAAAATTACTCCACCGACCCGAGGAGATCCAGACAACGAAAATGAAGCGAGCACCGGCCTCCTGGTATGTGCGCAAGTAAGTAGGGTAATTTTACATAAACGAGAGAGATCAAATTTGCGATCACTAAGCGTTCACTTCATTTTTTCGAGCCCCCCCACGGAGGCAGGTCACAAATCTCGGGAAGTCGGTCCCAGAATGCTTCTCATGACTCTGCATATACCTGGTTGGAAACCCTGTAGCACACTGCGCAATAGTCGTTCTCCAGATGTTCCCGAATGTCTGCTCTGGGATATAGAGCGAGAGGATCGACACATTCCTCTACGTCGGTGCGCACCCGCGGCCAACAGCATTAATCACCCTCTTCACAGCTGGAATGTGAAACGAGGAGTGAAGGAAGTGGACGGCATGGTTCGTCGCGAGGAGTATCTGCAGACTGCGCGTGAGGAACAGAGTTCGGTCGTCTGTACTTCTCATAGACCGCATAATTCAGCACCTCCTGGATCTCGTCGTGCCCAGTAGCTGCTATGGCATAGAAGACCGAGCGCAGAATCCACAGAGCGCCAAGCTCGCGAGATACTTGGATAGCAAGGATCCCAGCCTGAGCACTCTTTACCTAGACTGCACTGATGTCAGACACGGAACAAGACGTATATTGGTAATCCTGGTCGTAGTGGGAGAGGGTGGACCAATGCACGACGCCGTAACGGCGTGTTTGTTGCTGAGGCGGAGAATCAAAATGGCGGTGTTTTTGTCGGAAAGGGTTCGAAGAACCTGCAACATCGCGATACGTCAGGAAATGGTTTTGAAATGGTTCGAGTGCAACAGCACTGACGAAGAGTCAAAGATGGCGCTGAAGAAGGAAGTAACATCGGTCCCAGAATCAGGCAGTCTGACGACAGGGCATCCGTCGATCGTCTCAGCCTTTGCAGGCTGAGCATATCTTTGAAAACTGGAGGGGGCAGCTAAGACGGCCGAGACGCAGAAGAGGCTGTGGGAGGTATAATCGAGAACTAATAAATCGCACAAGACAAAGCTGGTCGAATACAATCCCGTTTTCACGCAAAATAAGACCCGCAGTGCAAAAAGTGTCGAGCGAAAAATATATTTGTCTGGTAAGGATCCACCGGTGAATTCATTCTTGCGCAAGGGAAAGAAACTATATAAATGCACTACCTGCCCGGGTGTGGTTGTGCTACGAATCTAGACTCAACCTATGACTTGATATCGAGCGCAGAAAGACGTACCGAAATTGACTGTATCACGTCTGGCCCAAGGCCTCCGCCTTAATTTTCTCCAACTCCTCCCATGGGGGCAACCCGTACATCTGCGGGAGTTGGTCCCAGAAAGCCTGGCGAGTCGCCTGGCTCGCGGCTTTGAGGGATGCTACGCAGGTATCACATGCGTCGGCCAACCGGTCCCAATCTCTACCGTACCACAAAAGCAGTGGGTCCGCCTTGAATGCCGCAGTATCGAGATCCGAGTGCGTGAGGTCCAACGCCTCGAGGCGGGACAATAGACAGCCATGTGGTGTCCGGCAGCCAGGAATAATTTGAGGGGTTCGCAAGAAACGCAACACATCCGAGGTCGCAGTGCTGATTTGGACGCAATATCCCTTTACAAATGAGCTCTGGTCGTCTTCACTCAACAGCGCTGGGAACCCTGCGAAACTGTCGAGCTTGATGCAACTCAGCACATCAGGTTTGTTGGGGCAGGCCTCCGCGAGTTGATAGAAGGCATAAGGAAGAATCCAAAGGCCACCAACTTCTCGCGCAAGTTGTACGACATAAACCAGTGCAGGAAATACATAGGAATCGGGTATGGCCCATGAAGGAAGCTTCCAGGGGATGCCATCGTCAGCCTCGATGCTGTCATCATAAGCGGAGAGAGTTGTGAAGAACGCGGACGTCAAATGAACAAATGCCCGACGTCGCAGGTAATCGATTCCATACTTGTGGCTGAGGCGTAGGACTCCGGCGATAACAAAAATGTCGGTTGGAGCTGGATACGGTTCAAAGAATCTATGTAGAATCTGGATGAGTGTAGTAATCACCATCGATGTCAAGATAGCGTACTGTGAATCGAAGATGGCCTTGAGGAAGTCAGTCACTTCGTGTGTATTATCGTGCAAGCGGACGACAGGGCATCCCTCGACGAGTTCCGAGTCTGGAGGCTGTGGAAACGAGAGCATGTCTTGAAAGACAGGGGATCGTGCCGCCAACACCCCGCGGTAGACGCGAAACTGGGTGTTTCCGGCGTGAATGATAAGATTCCCGTCCTCGAACCATAGTCCTTGGCATTTTACGGTTGGCTCGTTGTCGATTTCCATTCCGGTGACAATGAGGGATGAAAGAAACGAGTCAGAAACTGAGAAAGGCCCGATATGCGAGGCGCACGTGAGACTTCTAACAAACCACAACAAAGCAAAGTTTTGTCAAAACGGTAACTACTACAGGCAGATAAGTGTGTGATTACCGGCTGTACAAACGGGTACAGCCCTCGTCCAAAAACGTGCGCAGCGGGCTGACAGTGGCTATGCTCCATCGGCAGTCGGATCCTCCTACATTGCTCCTACAAGTTATTTTCCCCTCGCCCACTGGCACCAAGCCTACAGTTAGATCTGACTACCATTTATTCCTGCCCAATTAAATTATCTTCCGTTGGCGGCGGGACTTCACCCACACTCAGTCGCGGTTGGTTCCAACTGCCATCTTGCTCACCATACCACGGTAGGTGGATTCGACCACGGCTGCTCTCATATCGAGCCCGTAGTTGGATCCAACTTTCTTGTAAAGTTTCTGGGGACGGTGTTGGATCTGACCACCCACCGCTTTTTTTATTCGGTGGTTGGTTCCAACTGCCATCTTGTTAACTGTAACACGGTAGGTGGATTCAACCACGGCTGCTCTCGTATCGAGCCCGTAGTTGGATCCAACTTTCTTGTGAAGTTTCTGGGACGGTGTTGGATCTGACCACCCACCGCTTTTTTTATTCGGTGGTTGGTTCCAACTGCCATCTTGTTAACCGTAACACGGTAGGTGGATTAAACCACGGCTGCTCTCGTATCGAGCCCGTAGTTGGATCCAACTTTCTTGTAAAGTTTCTGGGACGGTGTTGGATCTGACCACCCACTGCTTTTTTATTCGGTGGTTGGTTCTAACTGCCATCTTGTTAACCATAACACGGTAGGTGGATTCAACCACGGCTGCTCTCGTATCGAGCCCGTAGTTGGATCTGACCACCCACCGCTTTTTTTATTTGGTGGTTGGTTCCAACTGCCATCTTGTTAACTGTAACACGGTAGGTGGATTCAACCACGGCTGCTCTCGTATCGAGCCCGTAGTTGGATCCAACTTTCTTGTGAAGTTTCTGGGACGGTGTTGGATCTGACCACCCACCGCTTTTTTGATTCGGTGGTTGGTTCCAACTGCCATCTTGTTAACCGTAACACGGTAAGTGGATCCATCCACGCTGCTCTCGTATCGAGCCCGTAGTTGGATCCAACTTTCTTGTAAAGTTTCTGGGACGGTGTTGGATCTGACCACCCACCGCTTTTAGTTTCTTCAGTGGTTGGTTCCAACTGCCATCTCGTTGAGCATAACACGGTAGGTGGATCCATCCACGGCTACTCTCGTATCGAGCCCGTAGTTGAATCTAACTATCTTGTAAAGTTTCTGGGACGGTGTTGGATCTGACTGCCCAACCGCTTTTTTTTTCTTCGGTGGTCGGTTCCAACTGCCATCTTGTTAACCATAACATGGTAGGTGGATCCATCCACAATCGGGGCCATAGTTGGATTCAACCAACTTTCCTGTAAATTTCTGGGACGGTGTTGGATCCGAATGCCCACCGCTTTTTTTTCTTCGGTGGTTGGTTCCAACTACCATCTCGTTACCCATGCCATGGTAGGTGGATTTGACCGCGGCTGCTCTCATATCGAGGCTGTAGTTGGATCCAACTTTCCTGTAAATTTCTGGGACAGTGTTGGATCTGACCGCCCACCGCTTTTGGTTTCTTCGGCGGTTGGTTCCAACCACACCGTTATGCAAACCCAACTTGACTACGATTCAAGCTGGGTTGTTCGGCCATGCCTGGGTGTCAGATCTGACTTTGTACAGAATCTCATGTCGCATGTACGGCAGTTGGAATTGACTGCCAACTCCTCCAACAATTAAAATGACTTTGTGTTGCCTTTCTTTTTTTCTTCTCCCGCTCAGTCCTTCCCAGCTCCGACATATCCTCTCACCACCCCATGGGTTCCTACGGTGAACTTGCCACACGCCTGATGCAGGAGTCCAAGCGCTCCTTGGATTTACAGCAGCTACTCCCGCACAATGGACCACTTATTCGCTCTGTCATCCAGGAGCAGCATCACATAGAGCAGGACATTGAGCGAGCCAAGAATGCAGGCAACTGGATGGCAATCGTTATTATGCAACGAGTTATCCTGCAGAACAAGCGTTGCTTGTTGGCATACCATTCCCAGCGTACCGACCTCATCCAACAAATATACTGGAGTCATGGATGTACTTTTGGCCCAGTCATGCACATTATTAGTGCAAATTCCTCGACAGAGGAAATCAATTTCCTACGCAACTACCATGACTCTGTGGGGAAACTTCGTTCGGATGTCTTTCCAGACGACCCATTCGACATCGCTTCCAGCATCGAGCATCCACCTGCCAATTTGATGGTCACCGTGGATGTAATTCAGTCGCCAGGAATTATTTGTATGGAATCAGGAACTATCGACTTTAAAAAGGGGCATCGATACGTTGTACGGAGAACTGAGGTGGATCATCTCATTATGCAAGGTTACCTTCAAGAACTGTGAAACTCGGTGTGTTATTTTCTTGTGGATTTAATAGGACCTGACTAAAATTCTGTGTCATTTCAGCGCGCAACTTGTCAAGACCATTGGCAAGACAGTGGTTCCCCCATATTCAGATCCAACTACATATTTTGTTTGTTGTAGTCGTACTAGTGCTCGAGTAGACTAATATGCCAACAACAGCGTTGAATTTATTGGGTTGCTCTGACATTGCCGAAAATCAACCCATAGATTGGATTTGCATGCCAAAATCTCGCAGTCAAATCTGACCACAGTTCGAGAATAGGAGAATGGTGGTTGTCAGATCCTACAACCCCTTGATTTACTATTGGAAATAGCGATCAGCTCTTATCAAGACGAACCACAATGTCATCAAGCGACGGGGCACTCACGCCAATAGCATTACAAGAAGTGGAAGGTCAGGGACTTTGTGTGTCTTCCAGCTGCCCAAAATTTATGCCATCCATGGTCACAGATGCGCGAGCACATCTCGAGGAACTAGGGAATAAATTGGCCGATGAGAAAAAAAAACTGGGTGAGACGACCGGCAAACGTACGTCCTACACATATGGGCATACATAATATGACTCACTGTCATCGTGAAGAAAAACGAGCACGGGTTCAAACCGAGGTCCTCAACCTTGTGGCGATGTATGGTCGAGCTTTCAAGCGGCTAGAAATTGCAGAGACAGCCCTTGCAGAGGAGCTGGATTTACCTGCTGATAAACTGAACATGAAATTACAAGCCATTGTCGATGCTTGTACTCCGGAAGATGTGGCGGCCCTGGAAGCCAAGGAGGTCGAATGGGCCCGCGCTCAGGCAGCAAAATCCGCCGGTCTGGAGAAGGCTCGTTTGACACGGGAAGCCAACAAACTTAAGAAGGATGAAAAGGCAGCACAGCGTAGGGGGAGGCAACTGAAGGATGGAGGTGGTGAGAACCCCAAGGATGGCGAGGAAGCGAACGGCAGCAAGGAAGTTGGGGGAAAGCAGAATGGCGGTGAGGAAGATGGGGAGAACCTGAGCAGTGGCGATGGAGGCAGGGGCAAGGACGGTGGGGAGAACCTGAGCAGGGGTGATGACGGTGTGGAGAAACCGAAGGGTAGTGAGGAAGGTGGGGAGAAACTGAAGGGCAGCGAGGAGGGCGGGGAGAAACTGAAGGGCAGCGAGGAGGGCAGGGATAAACCGAAGAGCAGTGAGGAAGGCAGCGAGGACGGTAGAGAGAAACCGGAGGGTGGTGAGGAGGGCGGGGATAAACCGAAGAGCGGTGAGGAAGGCGGCGAGAAACCGGAGGGCAATGAGCAAGGAGGGGAGAAGCCGAAGCCGAAGCCGAAACGGAAATCTACTAAAAAGAAGGCGAAGAAGGAAACAGGCAGTGACCAAGGTGAGTTTCCATCTTATGACAGACTGGGATTCACTAACCTCGGTCAGATGTTGAACAAGGCATCGAAGATGGCCTCAAAGAAGCCGACGATGAAGAGCTCATTGGAGTCAAGAGCAAGCTCAATCTACTTTTGGTTGGACGGACCTATGCCCAGAACAGATTGAACGAGGGGAACTTCACGGCAACTGAATCCGCTGAGGCAATACAGGCACAGATCACCGGCTTGGATTCTGCGATTGCTAATCTCGAGGTTGCCGTGAAACAACTCGAAAAGGTTGGAGGTAAAAGGAAACGCGGCAAAGAAACAGGTGGGATCCATGCAGATACAAGAGACGCACAGCTAATACCACAGTAGAAGACGAGACCGAAGAACAAGCCGCTGCGAGGAAGTTGGCAGTCGACGCACAGGTTCAAAGGGGTCTGGCTTCCAAAGAACCGCATGGTTCTGTGGCCAATTGGGATTCCAAGCCGCTTTCGGACCCAGGACATCAGAAAAAACTAAAAGGTCAACTCGAATGAGCTCCTCATAATTGGCCCAGCTAATTCTTTCCGTACGCAATAGATGACATGGACAAGGCGATCCGGGAATACCTGACAAAACAAACAGACATTCCACCTAATCTTTGCCGCCTTGCACGAGAAATCCCCGAGTTTGGACTGAAGGCAGCCACTACGACCCGTCAGCTTGCCTTGCACATCCTGTGGACCGAGCAAGGGAACACTAGGTGTCTTTACCATCACACAAAGCGGGGAAGCAAGCCTAGATGCGATGGTCAGATTGAGCCTGGCGATATCAAGATCCATGGAGTGCCTTTTTCCGCAGCAGATTCCGACATCTCCAAGGGAAGCTTGCACTGTGGGTGCAGCATTGACTCGGGCCTTTGGGATCTCTTCCTCAACAAGACGATGACCATCAGGTCCGACAACCCACGTGTGGTGGGCGAAGAGTTTTTGCACACAAATAACCTGATCCCTCGTCACCGCGCCTTCTTTATCCAGACTTATTGTGCAGCGACACACCTCACAATTGATGATCTTTATAGCGGAGTCGACATCGAGTATGGAACCCCAGAATATTTTTACCGAGTACAGCGCACCCAGATGGAACGCCTTCTCCACTACACCAATATGATGGCTCCGGCCGGGCACCAGCTGGCCTTAGTCCCTGCGGCGGTGGTCGAAGAGATGCCCGTTGGCGCATAGGAAGTTCTTCGGGAAGATGACATCGGATCAACCAGGCCCCGTACTTTACGTACATATATCTTTTACTCTGTACTTCCGGTGTGTAGAAATCGACCGCTGGGCTGAGCCCTTTTCTGTCAATTCTCAATAGGAGTCATAGAAAAAGTTCTGAACTACATTCAAACATCTCTAGTTACGCTAGCCTCCCAGATATCTCCAAGCTGTTCAATTCCACGGCTCAGTTCTTGCATTGCTAGAGCCATCCAGTCTTCCTTCTTTTCGTACCCTTGAAGGCGCCCCTGCAATCGTTCTCCTTCACACCTGTGGTCCCAAACAGCATTGTTGACCTCCGTCCTCTCTGTTGCGTCCACATCATCGTACAATGAGTGCCAGCGAGTGGGTCCTCCCCAGGCACCCCGCCATGTGTCAAACCGAAGCTCAAGCTGTCTCTGTTTTGCCACGGGATGGTCGGCTACGGGTTCCTGCAATTTATCTAGCTGTATTCAGTTCATACTCAACACAATGTCTCGGTTTCCACCCACCAATCCTCTTGGTATCTTTTAACAAGTGATATCGTTTGAAGGCGTAAATTTTGCATGTCTCCCGGTTTCTGGCTCCCCATTAAGATCGGTCATTGACACAGCAGGAACTGGCCACTTTACCTTTTGTAATAGCGTTGTGACTTAGTTGAAAACCGGGCTTTCCTTTTAGCCATACAAGTACGTTGACCACAAGTTGTTCGTGGCTTGAGTTAATTTCACTAGGTTGTTGTTGGATCCACCTGCCATTATTTTGGCTGGTGGTGGTCAGATCGAACCACTTATGCATTTACAGTGAGCAACAGTTGGATCTACCTACTGACGCCAAATGTATTCTGTGGGCGGTCAGATCCAACCACAGCATACTATTGAAACCTGAGTGGTTGGATCCAACTTCCAATGCTAATTTACCTAGCCGTGGTTAGATCCAACCCTTCTCTTGCAAGGTTGTTGGATCCGACTATGGCCGAGACCTCTGGCATTGACCTGAGTGGTTAGATCCAACTGCCGATGCTAACTTACCTAGTGGTGGTCAGATCCAACCCTGCTCTTGCAAGGTTGTTGGATCCGACTATGGCCCAGACCCTCTGGCATCGTTTATCAATTCCCCTGGGATGACTGACTCCATTATTTTACTCCAGACCTGGCTTCTCAGCTGTATATCAGTTGTTTATCATTTATGCAATGTACCCTTCCACATCCCAATCTTTGCCTGAAATCTTCACGAAATCAGATTTTCCAACTTTATCTTGTTCAAGTGTGAAAACACGACAAAGATGTTCCACATTTCATATACATACCTGACATCTGGTGGACCAGTTTCAAGTGAACTTCAAATCCTGGCACCAACAAACAAAATGATAGCGCTCAAATTATCCAGTATACACCCCACCGTTGTATAATAGTCTTAAAGTTTCAGCATCAAAAGCCCAAAAATACTGCCACCTCTTGCGACCAAAATCTTTGTGGGTGATACATACACAACTAAATGATTATTATTGGTAGATTGATATTATGTTGGAGGTCTCGATGAGCATATTTCTGCCCTTTCAACCGTAAGAGAGCGTATGCTGGCTAATAAAAGATAATTAAGCTGTACTTGACATTCTCACGTTCATCTCCGCACCCACGCATGCTTCCTGTGGGAATTCTTTTAGGTGCCATAGATCAATTATGACGCACTAACGCTGGCTGATTTCCCTACAGTCCGGAGTTCCAGCCAGAGCAGCAGGTCATGGAATGATGGAACACACTATTGATGTACAAATATGACTGAAGCCTCGTGTTGTGGATAATCTCAATCGTGAATCCATTTTAAAACAATGATATATCCTTTCTCATTATTGTTAACAGCCTTCAATTTCTGGTATACACACGTTCACGTCCAAAGTGGGATTCCGAATTTTTATCGTTCTGATTTCTCAGAGATACATATTTCAATGTGGATCACTGCTATTGAAAAGGATTAATCTGGAGAATCTAGTAACGATTCAGGCAAGTTTCCTTGGATTCTCCGTTGCTTCGTTCTGATTCAAAATTTCCTAATTTGGACAGAAGCGGTTGTTGTCTAGTGTTGTGTCTGTACGTACATCGCGTCGCACGCGGCACAGCGTCCTAATTCATGCCAGCAAGCTTCAGCTTCGCCTTGTAGAATTCCAGCTCAGCCTTTGCCGCTGCCATCTCTACCTCATGACGTTGCTCCCCCTCCCTCGCTGCCTGCAATTCCTTCTGCGCGTCCGCTTCTTTCTCCTCTGCCGCAAGGAGTTTTCGATGCATCTCCTTCGACTCGTGGTTTCGGGCAGCAATCAGGGTGAGGAATAAGCGGTTAAAGTTATTGGTGATCTCTTCCACCTCTTTTCGGCCTTCCTTACGGATACGTGGAGACGCATAATGCAGGAAGGGTTCTTTCGCGAACATGTGCTGCGCTGTGAAGAACAACCAGCAACCCGTCTCTTGTGATACTTGCTCGCACTATTGGGTGTTGAGTACATGTCAGACATGGGCATAGTGAGTACTACTTACCCGTTCCATGATATCTTTGACCAGTCTTAAGAACCGACGCGTTGAGTCACCCCTGTTTTCAATCGGTCCTCTGAGCTTCCGCATCCGTGGTATCTCTTCATCTATCATCAGTCTTCAGGCACTACCAGCTGTTTGAAGACACACCCAGAGCCTGCCCGCCTCGCCTCGCCCCCTCGACCAGCCCATGCAATGCATTGGTGTTGGTGATTCGTACACGATCTTTTTTCTTCTTCTTTGGTGAGCCGGGCTCCTCGCTTGGGGCTGATATTGATCTAAGTTCCAACACAGTTCACGGGTTTGATCATAAACGTACCGTCTCCAAAGACATCCCCGCTGCCTGGACGTTCGTCATTCCCCATGGTCATAAGGCAGGGATCAAGCTTAGATTTGTCAGTATTCTTGTTTAGCCGTGCAATGATAGATATTACCGCCAATAATGCTTGCAGAGGAGGGAGCCTGTGCTCAATTGCTACCCCTCTCCGAGACTCAGGTGATTCAAGTGAACGACTGTTGGTGAGAAGCTGTTGATAAAATGGTGGAAGTGGATCGCCAGTCCCCTGGGATTGTCATAGGCCATCCCTCAACTGGTAATATATTTGTGCGTACCCGCTCCGGTGTCCGTGGCTGGGATCCGAATGGGACCCTGTCCTGCTCGGCGTGAGGACATGTACCCAGTATTAGGCCGCCAGGGCAAATAGCGCAAGTGCGTTGAACTATGTGCTCTGTACGATCTGGGGGCATGTTGGGGAGAAGAAAGAAAGCCACGTCGACACGTCTACCATTAACAATTGGTAGTTGTATCTGACTACGGGATTGAACTCTGACTTGTTCAATGCAGTCTCCACCAAAGTTGACCTACATACGTTTGGACACTCCCCCGCCTTCACCATCTCAACATATCCATTTTATATATGACGATACATCACCCCGGGCTTCCCAGATCCAAACAGTTACCCCCACTCGAAGGGCTCGCCGCCCGAAAACGCTAAAAGACCCCTCTCATCGGCGACGGCCAAATCGACACAGTAGATCCAACGCGGTGATCCCGATTTCAGATGAGCCCGACTGGGACATGGCTGGCGCAAGCTTCGGTGATACTGGGGCCCATTCCGGTGATTCAATTTCATCGGAAAGTAATCCAATGCCTGTGCCCGGCACACAGAAGATAGATACGAGTATATTTGGCAGTCTGGGATACGAGGAATATACGGAAGCAATATTGCAAGAAGGCGGTTCATTTTACCAGATCGGCAGAGACCTTTTTGTCGTCAATGGATGGGATGATCGGACAAAGCAAAGCAAGGTCAGTCCACCCATACATATCTACGAGCACACACTTAACTCTCTATTAGACATCATGGTATCACTTGCAACGGACGGTCATCGGAGTGGATATAGTTATCGTCTGCCGCTGCCCTTTGGCCACACCGGATAATCCCTGCGTACACGAAAGGTTTTTGTCCGAATATGGGGACGAGATGTTCCCAGCCGATGAAGAGTTTACTGCTGGTACATCATTGACTGTCTCCGACTCGACTGATATATTCATGGTTACTAGACAGAGCAGCCGATGTTGTCCTTTTCTCTCGGCAAGAGACAGCGGAGGGATATTATCTCAATTACTTTTCCTGCCCCTCCTCCAACTCTAGATCTCTGAACAGTCGTACTGTAGTTACTTACGATGGGGACGATGGCGGAGCAGGCAATTGGTCCTGTAAAAAAGATTCCGACACTCAATCGTGCTACCATATCAATCGATGTCGAGATATGCTTCAAAAACTGGTCTTAACAGACCCCTCTGCGAAGGACAGTGGGATTGGTGATGGCTGTAGCATTGATTATGCTGGTGAGTCGCCATTTCTCTCTCTGTTTTTCTTAAAAGACTGCTTACATTGTTTCAGTACCAAATACCCGTCGTGGGACCCAGGACGCGAAGGCTGTCTCATATTTACCAATATCACCACCGACCTGGGCTGCTTTGCCCACTGACCCTGTCCTTTATGAACGCCGACTTCCACTCCACGATCCTCCCAGCATCATTCCCCTCACCGAGACATCATCCTGCTGCTGTTCTCAGCCCCGAGTCCTCTTTTCACCAGCAGCTTCAACCAGACAGCAAACATGCATGATCTATGGGCTGTACGGCTACTTAAAGACGTCGATTGAGGTTCAGACCTGCTCCCATTGCAGCCATCGCTTAATCGGGCCGGATGGTCGAGAGTTGGGGCTTTTCAATCACAACAATCAACGACTGTTCACGCATGACCTGCTCGACGAATATACTTCTGCATATACATCCTCAGAAACCCCATTTGTGGCCTGGGTGACCGTGGTTTCTCGCCGATACGAAGTTCACAGCGGTGGGGCGCAACAATTTGTCAGCGACGAGATATTCAGGGCCGCCTGGTTCTCCTATGTCCGACTGCAGTTTCTCGAGGGTGACATGACTTGCCCGCGCTGTGGCCCTTCCCCTGATAATACAATATGGGATGGGGTGGGTGACCCTGGCATTCAATAGAAAACATCTACTGCCGACATTGGAGCCTCCAACAACTTCTCAGCCTTCCTCTGTTGAACGCCAGAACACGAGATACCTACCGGCACAGCAGCTCATTGATAATCGACGATTGATAAAACTCATCCTCAAAGTAATCACTGGACCTCCACTAGTCATCAGCGATGATGAAGCTAATCCGCGAAGGGCACCAACACATGAGCCAGAGGAGGAGGAGGAGGAAGATGAGGAAGATGAGGAGGACACCGAATTGACCGCTGCCAGCGGGGGAGCACGCTCACGGAAAGAGGGCGCCAGGATTAGGGCACGGAAGGAGATGTTAGAGCGTCTTGAAGCCATCCCTCTCGCTGTGGCCGGTCTCTCTCATATCGACGAGGCCCTGGGGAGTTTATTTGATACACATTTTGGGGAGGTGTCTGTCGTTCGGAGGATTGTGGCCCCCAACGTGTATCACCGATTCTTTGCGCAGGTATACTCTCGAACTTGACATCATTACCTTCCTGATTAATTCTTTCCAGATATGCGCTGAAGAATCGGTCCTTCAAATGGCCACAGCACTCGCTCTGGACTCTCTGGAGTAGTTTGTGCGCCTACCGTCAATAGCTCATGGATCAGCGCTGGTTGACATCCCGGCAATTCACGAGATTGTGACCTACGAGCGATCACAGCGCCGCGATGCCACTATTTCGGACGGCTTTGTGTGTGTCTGCCGCTGGATCCTGAACCGTGGACGGATGATCTTCAATACCCTTGTGAAATCTCCTGAGCCTCCTCGGATCATGCCCAGTGAAACGCTGACTATCTGAACAAGCGTGAAATGTAGTAAAATGTAAATCAGCGCTTTAGAGCACTAATAACACAAAACCAACACTGAACACAAATCCAAACAATAAACGGTGCGAGTACGGGGATCGGACCAAGTATTAGGTCTCTGGTTGTGCTAGATATAAGTAATAGCTATTTATGCGTAAATACTGATTTGATTCAATTAGCCGATCTAGTGACTCAGATGAGGTCTAGAAGGTGCCAAGAGGTGTTTTATCTCGTGGGGTGGGTGGATTAGTCCTTAGACGTTGTTATCCTTTCAGTGTTCTCGGTCCCTTATGATTCTGTTCCTTGTTCTATCAAGTCCGTTTGCCTAAATCCTTATGAAACCCTTGCGAAACCCTTATGAAACCCTTATGAGTCTGTTCCGTGTTCTGTTTCCTTAAGATCCTAGCGCGAGATGTGATCCAACAACCAACAATATATTGACCGAAATAACTAAAAGAACTTTACAAGTTCCAAGAGGTACTCCGAATGAATACAAGGCTTCCCAAGCGACAATACCAGCTGAGCTGAGTACGTCTAGCAAGAAGGGGTGAATTCACTGCCTTCCTTCTCTGAACCTGTCTGTATTTATACAAACGAGTGACACAACATGCAGGACTAATAAAATATAAATAGTACATGAATAATTAGCAATGAGCACGCAATGAATACAAACGGATAAATAAACGGTTAAATAGATACTTTGTTCCGAGACCTATGTTCTGATTTGATTCTAATCCCAGAGATGGCATCATATTATGATGTGGATTTTACCCGTGTCTAGCCCTCTCTGCAGAATCACGGTTAAATGGTCATATAGTATGACTTGTGGTGCAGGAAAACGGATAAACTACTCCAGCACATGAATGATGGAGCTAGTGGATCAATCTTCCCTAGGCAACAACTGCGCTACCCAATCCAGACCTCGGTCTAAGCGTTGAATATCAAACATGCCGTGGATTGATCCGTCGGCTACTGCCGGACTGTTCGGGCCGTGTTCCACTTTCAGCAAAGGTTCCTTTGTTCGTTGATGCCCAACTCCAGTAGTGTACTTTCTCAGGTGTAATTTGTAGTCAGAATGGATGGTGTGTGTATGTCCTTGGTATAACACTTTATCTCTGTCCCAATTCGATCGAATGGTTGGACTTTGAATTACGCGTAAATACACAGCAGCTCCCCAGGCCGTTGACCCTCGTGGTATCGGTGACCTGACAAGTCTTTACTATGTAACTAGAGGCGTAGTGCCTTTAGCCAACAGATCGGACCTCTCTATGGCTCTTTATGGGCAAGATATGGATAAGTTCTGGTTCCACTTTAGTAAGTGGAACAAGGACGCAGAAATTGGTAAATTTCAGGCTTGGCCATTTTGCATGCTTATCACCGGGATTGCAGAAAAATCTTGGATTGAGGTATGTACGATCGGCCCATCCCCCTGAATTTCTAGATTGAAATTTTATCGGTTTGCAGACAGGCTGCTGTTACAGCCTCCCAAAAATTCGGGAGCGACCAAAATACCCCAAGTTGAAACATGACGTGCGAAATGAAGTAGGCGGCAAGCGTGGAGCCAAGTGCTCCAAATTTTATTCCCAGTATGGCGAGCGCAGGCTGACGGGTGGGATCATGGTTGTGTGGTGCACACACAGCATATCCTATGGCTTTCATTGCATCCCTCGCGGTGAGGGTCGAAATGATGTTTTCTCAGCGCTTATTACACGCTGGGAGAAGCCCCCGAAGAGGGTCATCTATGATTTTGCCTGCGCACTTGGACCATATTGCATGATGAGGGAGCCACAATTTTTCAGCGGCACCCAATTTCTTATTGACGATTTCCATTCGGTTGGGCATACTAAATGCTCGGCAGCCGCCTTTCTCAAAACCTACTGCAACGTCGATCCCAGGCTCTCCCACATTAATTCTAGTGCTAGCGAATGTGGTAACAGTGGGATAGCACGGGTGCGCAAGTCAGTAAGTTACATGTCTCAGTCACGGGCTATCGTATATACGAAGGTGTTCCTTTCAATATGGAATAGGCTGCGTATACGTAGTTTGGAATGAATATTGTATCAATCCTCAGTCGGACATGGATACCCTGAATTCGTACCAGTTGTGGGATGTGACACGCCTCTCGACTCGAGAGAGCTCTGCACGTATCTCCGGGTGGCATAGACCAGACTCCTGACCACTCGGCATGAGGGACATGACACGCCTCTCGACTCGAGAGAGCTCTGCATGTTTCTCCGGGTGGCATAAGGGTATTTGAGGGCCCATCTCTTCTCACTCGGCATGAGGGACGTGACACGACTCTCGACTCGAGAGACTCTGCACGTTTCACCGGGTGGTGTAGAGGGAAGGCTCCTGGCCGGTGAAACGGTTGCTCAGGTTCAACGGTCAGAATAATGCAACTGCCAAAATCCCCCCTATCGAACGACTGAGTTACACCTAACTCACAAAGTGAGATTAAGCACGACTAAATCGACGGTAGACAGACTCCAACACCACACACTCTTTTGACGACCAAGATACACTGACGAGATTCGGGTCTTTTTGGACACAAGTGTAGGTCCAAGGAAACCACGAGTAAACGTATTTGTCACGAAAGTATTCAATTCCCGTTCCCCCCAAGGATGGCTAAGTCTCAACTAGCTTTCTCGAAGTGGTGTTCAAGACACAACCTGAATTTATCGGTTGGTTCCCAACGTGGATTTAAGTGTCCCAACTATGCAAAGATAACGGCTGTGAACCGGCTTGGTTTTGTGGGCTGTTTAGACCCGGTTTTGTTGGCTCGCGCCTTATTCTGACAATGATTGGCTCGCGCCTCAAACTTGCTGGCTCGCGCCCCGTAACTATGGCTCACGCCCCGTAACAATGGCTTGTGCCTCAAACTTGCTGGCTCGCGCCCCGTAACTATGGCTCACGCCCCGTAACAATGGCTCACGCCCCGTAACTATGGCTCGCGCCTCAAACAAAGTCTTATTCCGAAACCGCACTTAAATTCCAAGGCTATTTGACAGCCAAAGATTCAAGCCCAAACGTCGACTTTATGCGCAAGGGCTTTATTGCTCCTCACTCTCCAGGTCTAGTTCGGTCCTTTTGTTATTCCAAAACCCAACTTGAATTCTGAGGCCTGTTGACAGCCAAAGAGTCAAGCCCAAACGTCGACTTTGTGCGCAAGGGCTTTATTGCTCCTCACTCTCCGGGTCTAGTTCGGTGCCGTCCTCCCTGGTTCTGCCCTCCTTATATACTGTACAGAAACTATTACATACGCGTGATTACTAGGCCTCGGGTATTCTACTTAATTAATTAGCCTGTGATCGGTATCAGCTGTGCGCGCCCTGGCGTTCCTAGCCTCCTAAATGTTTGTATAATGACTCCTTCAACCCCTCATGGATTAGGGGTTTATATGTTCAAATATCCCCTGAATAGGGTAATTGGCCCATATCTTCTTCTATGGTCTGTCCCCCAACTTCTGGTATCGCTAGTTGGATAATATAGGTTGTTCCCTTTCCAACGATACCCCAGATGTCCTTAATCAACATCCAGGAATATACAGTACATGCCTAATCCTGGTCGGCAGTTTATCCGGTGATCGACAACCCTTTGTCGATCAGGGGATTATATGTTCCACTATTCCCCTAAACAGGGTAATTGGCCCATATCTTCCTCTGTTGTGTGTGCCCCGACTTCTAGTATCGCTAGTTGGATAGTATAGGTTATTCCCTTTCCAACGATACCCCAGATGTCCTTAATCGACATCCAGGAACACATAGTACGTGCTTAGTCCCGGTCTGCGGCTTATCGGGTGATCGCGTCCTCACGGACCTGGTGTTTAAAATAGCAATATTGAGTCTAGGCCTTGATCCTGTGACTTGTCGTGTCGCGTTGGATAAGCCAAAGTTGTGTAATCAACTCAGCATTTCCTCCCGAATAAGGTTCCCAGTGTCCCAATAGATGTCAGAGGTGGATATTATGATTCTCCCTTTGGTAGTGAGCATTGCGGTTGCCTTCCCACGTATAGAGGGTGTTTCAGGACTTTGATATTTGGGCTTCAAGCCTTAATCCGGATCTGACCCCTAGTGATTCAAGGGTGCCGTCTCCTGGAATAAGCCATAGGCGCCAGTGTTTAGGATGATAATGCAATATGGCTCTTGGTTGCATGTTTGGAGCTCACACCAACCACTGGATGAGCGCAGAATGGCATGCATTCGTAAAATTTGAGGTTTCGCAAATTTCGTGGCTTATCACCGGTCAGTTTCCATAACCCTACCTTTATATGCCTGCCCTGGACCTGTGTATTTACCAATTAGGGATGAACGGTGGCTTCCCATTGTCGCACGCGGGGTTACCATTTGCAGATGAAATGGTGGCTTGCCTTGGTTCCCGATAGCTAGTACCCATTGTCGCAGCCCGATCTGGAAGTACCCGGGTGGCAATTGCGGTGGCAATTGCTTTGAATTTCTCGTGTAGTCTTTCAACTTTAAAAATAAAATATCATTTCATTTAAAATCTACTTAGGGGAATTTGCCAGCAGGAGCTGGCGTTCACCGTGGACACGGTAGTGGGATCCGACAACAATGGGCCAGGTGGAGATCGTGGCAGGAAGTAAGTACCCGGATCGGGCAGCAAGTCGACGTCGTGGTAGGATGCAACAATGGACAGAAAAAGAGCTGCATAGTGTGATCTGACTACGCCAGCGCAAACGAAAAGGATCACATCGAAAGAGCCTCGTAGTGGGATCTGCCTACGCCACGTACGCCCACAGTCAATGTGCCGTAGTAGGAT
Organism: Mycena maculata; assembly: GCA_029448575.1. Taxonomy (NCBI): domain Eukaryota; kingdom Fungi; phylum Basidiomycota; class Agaricomycetes; order Agaricales; family Mycenaceae; genus Mycena; species Mycena maculata. The sequence goes on along the minus strand of JARJLG010000071.1, from coordinate 269,009 downwards.
GCAACCACAAAGCAAAAAGAGCTGTGTAGTGGGATCTGACTATGCCCAGCTTGCGGTCGAGGGTCTGTAGTAGGATCCAACGACAAGGAAGCAGAGAGCGCCAGGTAGGGGGATCTGACTGCGCTCGGCAAAAGAGCCGCCCGTGGTGGGATATGACGACGCGAGGCGCGATCCGACAACAAGAGTTTGGCGGTAGTGGATTCGGATGTGAAGGCCGGTGGATGGATTTGACAACGAAACACAGCCACCTTGTCAGCCTGCTGAACACGAAAACGAGTGCAAGGCTGTACCCATTACTACAGCGGGACACTATCGGTTTAGGCCACTACAGGGTGTTGCATAAAAACATGCAGTAACAAAATGCACGAAACCGTGTTTGTAGTTATTATCAGTGCCAAACTTTGCACAAACTTTGTGACACGCTGGACACGCGCCCTTCCATGCCGCGTTCGTAGACCTGCTGACACTCAAGTAGATAAGACTGGGTAATATTAAGCCCAGCGCGTGTGATCATATATTGAGTGTCCCTTCCTTTTCCCCCCCACAATGTCCCAACTGTCTCCTCAACTGCACGATCGCATCGTTGTGTGGAGATATGCCCAAAGGAAACCTGCTCATGAGATTGCCGAGCTCGCTGGATGCAGTGAAAGGACCGTTTACAATGTTCTTCGCCTGCATCGGGAGTTCGGGCAGACCAATAATCCCTATGCGCGGACCCGTGGACGACCTCGCGCTCTCGATATGGGAGACATCAACTTTCTCTCGTCTGTCTTGGAGGCAAATCCTGGACTCTACCTGGATGAGCTGCAGGCCCGGCTTCTTGAGGTCCGCAATGTAGATGTTTCCATTGCGACACTTTCCCGTGCTATCCGCCGCCTTGCGATCACCAGCAAGCGAGTGGCGTCTGTTGCACTGGAGCGGAATGAACTGCTACGCGCAACCTGGCAGGCAGAGTATGGGGCCATTCCATGGGAATATTTCGTTTGGTTGGATGAGGCGAGTGTGGACAATCTGACACATCAACGGCTGTCCGGCTGGTCGGGCATTGGTCGAGCCTGTGTTCGTCGCGAGACCTTCATACGAGGGCAGCACTTTTCTATGCTCCCAGCCCTCAGCTGTGATGGAATAATTGCGTTGGACATTTTCGAAGGTTCTGTGAACAAGGAACGGTTTATTCAATTTATTTCCGAGGAACTGGTGAGCAAATTTGTCGGGGATTCAAGAATTTGTTCCATTAAACTTTTGACAGGCACCAAAATTGACACCGTATCCTGGGCCACGTAGCGTAGTTGTCCTGGACAACTGCGCCATCCACCATGATGAAGAAGTGCGTCAGATTGTTGAGGTAGAATGTGGTACGTTCATTCTTTTCTGTTGCGGACAATCAATTCTTACATCTGTACAGGTGCTAAACTCATTTATCTTCCCCCGTACTCCCCCGATTTCAATCCAATTGAACAAGCTTTTTCATCCATCAAGGCTTGGCTTCGACGAAACGAGACAGCTGCTCTCAATCCTGACGCCCGGCCATGGCTGATCCATCAAGCTGCGATGGCAGTAACACCAGAGGATGCTGAAGGGTGGATCTTTAATTGCGGGTATTCATAGTGTTCGAAATGTATGCAACGCAGATAAGTTGAGTACGAAACAAAAGCAGGCGCACACGACAATATATTTCGAGCCAAAGGTACGCTGCGGGGAGAAATATGAAAGTAAATGTAGCTACGTGCTATCTGTAAGGGGTCTGAAAGACATGGCATGACACTTTTCGTCGAGGCGCTCTGTCCAGTCACGGCAGAATATTTTGAATTTCCACAACCGGCCTTCCACCATTCCCGAGATCTCGCGCAAACGGGCCATGGGCACCTCCGTGATGATGTCTGGCGTCAACTCCAGCTCCGAAAAGACCGTCTCAAGGTGGAGGAGATCGATTTTCTTGTGCTTGAGGAAGTCTAGAAGACAGACATGAAGTTCCGAGCCCGGCTCAGCAAACGGTGACATGGGAGGCGCCACTGTCTTCTTCGGGGCCTCCGGGGTGGCCGCGGCCGTGTTAGCACGTGGGGGGGTCACCGGGGGCTCACCCGAGGCAGGCTTGTGAAGATTGGTAATGAGTGGGAGCATAGCGGCCAACAAGAGCGTTGTCGCATCGGAGTTGCCCCCACTGCCCGAGGAAGTAGACGGGCGCGGGCCGCCACGGCCACGAGGACGAGTCGACGTGATGCGGCCGTCACGGAGGCCATCGAACTCGACCGTGTTGGGCGGCTCATGGATCGTCGCTTCCCCGGCAACCTACATATTCATCTGAGACAGGAAACAATGAAGGGAAAGAAACACATACAATTGAGGAAGACCACATGGCAAACTTGCGGTTGTTGAGACCGATATGATTGCCAGAAGCGTCGATATAGCAGGGGCCGGGTTCCCCGTGTTCGCCTTGATGCTTCTTGCAGACCCACTTGTCCTTGAGCTTGAGGACCATGTGGCCGTTGAGTTGTGCTTGAGGTGTGAAATCGTCGACACGAGGAACCTTGATCCAATTCAGTTTACGGGATAAGATAAGATATTGTCAACTGACCTTGGTGCCATACAGCAGTTCGGGATCATCATCCTGCGCTTCATGATGAGGAAATGCCTTTTTTGGGGAGGGGCATGGTGTCGATGGCAGCGAAGAGAATGGCGACGAAGATAAAGATGACACAGAAGAGGACTACGATATTAGTACCAAAAAGAAAAGCTAAGTGATGAACATACCCTTTTGCGAACACGATAACCTTCCATCAAGGAGATATTATATTCCACCGTCACAGCGGGATTATTTTTCTGCTTCAGTGCAGCTACGGCAAGCTGATATTCACGGTCATTCTCAATGGTGATGGCGCCCGCTTTGCCGCCGCTACCAATTACATTAGAAGCAGGAAGAGCTCAAAGTATAAAGCTCACCTCGACCCAGTCCAGGACATCTTGAATGGGGGCCCGCTGTGAACTCCTGGGCTGTATTCCTCTGCACGATCGTGAACCTTGAGGAATGCTGTGACAAAGTCGCAGCGCGACATATCTTCAAGCTTGATGTAGTCAAACTTTGACTCCCGCTCGTCCTTGCGGGCCGCGGGTTTGCCGGTGCGAGTCGAGGTCATTTTTTCAGGGGCTGGGCGGACCTCGATCACAGAGACCTGGTGCCCAGCAAGCTCAAGCGGAGCTGTAGAAAATGTAAGCAAGAGATTAAAATTACGAAACAATGCTCACTGGGAGTTGCCGCCACTGTCTGTTCCTGAAGCGCTGGATCAATGGGAACCGGCAAGGCGACGGGAGCCTCAGTGGTGGTGGCTGTGGGTGCAGTTGGACCGGTAGTTGAAGGGGCCGGTTGGAACATTGGATGGCCCGGGTTCCATATGTACATTTTTCGGATAATATCCTCTTGCGACGGATAGAAGGCGGGAGGGTTGACACCCCCATCTGTCAAGTCATACAATGAGAACCTCAATGGTTAAAACGGAATGGAGAGCACACCTATATGACCAGGATTCAAGCTGTAGAGCCACGCATTGGACGGACGTTGATCCATATTGGTGTAATCTGGACGCGGCGGGATGTGGAGATAGTTTTCCTTGTTTGAAGGAGCAAGAGGAGGAGGGTGAGTGCCTTTGGGAGAGTTGGGGACAGCATTCTGAATGAAAACCATGATGAGGAAAAGACAATGCTTATCACAGTCTTAGGACCGCAGTTTTTATAGTGCGCACCTCCCGTGTCTCTCGTCAGTGAACTCTAGTCATCCAGCCGCACATCTGCCCCCAAAAAAAGAGAGGAACACTTTGGGGCGCATTTTGCCTGGGCCAAGCGAGCAAGAAAGAATCAAAACCTCTGTGCAAGTGATGAAAAGCTGCTCGTGCCTTGCTCATCGGGCGTTGTAGGCCGACAAGGATAGCCCCAGGAGGTGTCCCGATCATCGGGGAGGGCCCGGAGTGCAAGACACTTGGAGGTCGCCGCGTCGAAACGCGTCAATACGCTTGGAACTTGCCGTGTCGGGCTCAATAGTTTCAAATTGCTTGAGCCAAAAACTTGAATACCAGCTTACCAGGATACCAGCATCAGACGAAGGTGTATTCAAGACATCGATTTTCAGAGGAGACCAACACACTTTTGTGCAGAGATATGGGCTGAGAAAGTTTGCGCCAAGCGTGGCGCACTCGGGTAGCGCAGTAGCGTCACAAAATTTGGCCAAAGTTTGGCGGATGCACCGGCATGTAATATGTACAAACACGGTTTCGTGCATTTTGTTACTGCATGTTTTTATGCAACACCCTGTAACCAGTCACCCGCAATTCCCGTGCTCTTCGAGGGCGAGTCTGACCGCTCCCAACTCTATGATTTTACAGACTCACTCGTGTAGCACAGATGTCTACATCTCAAGGCCCGGACTCTGATTCCGCGCCGCCAACGGCCCGGGGTGACTCGGGACCGGTTGATATTCATATTGACCCCACCCCAGCGAGCTCCTTCGCGGTGACGTAAAGGGCCTCTTAGGCCTATTCGCTTGTATGAGTAAAATACCCCTAAGAGGGGTCGAAGGAGCGAAGGAAGAAGCACTTCATTTACACAAGTGCGCTCGCGCTGCCGCCATTCGGCGTTGCCTCCGCCGTCTAGGAGGGGCGACGTCACCTCCGTCCCCCCAATTTTCTGCCCTCAAATTCTCCATCCCTTCAATTTACCAATTTTCCCCCCTCAATTTTCCATCCATTCAATTTGCCAATTTTCTACCCTCAAGTTTCGGCCTCGGCCGCAACGTCACCTCCGTCTCCCGATTTTTTTTTTTTAAAAAAAAACATATAATAAAATTACAATAATAAAAAGCTGCCATAACGTTCTCGCAAGTGGCCCGGCCACGATTCGAACGGGCGATCCCTCGCGAATATCTCGAGGGGAACTGGATTATAGCGGGTTACCACTACACCACCGGGGTTGCCCCAGAAACTTCTGGGAATGAACTCAGTACGTTCCGAACCCAGCAGAGCTTGATATTTCCCCGAGTCTTATTCATGCACAGCTAGGGGAGGCGTAACGGCACTGCTGTCAACGCAAATGCCACCAGTCGCCCATCACCTCCATCGTCCCAGACCATCGTCCCAGAACACAACAATGTATTCGTGAGATATAGATACAAAATGTACAGGTAGATATACAGATCTATATACATGATACAAAAGCTATAGCTACACAAGATGGGGGACAGCAAGATAGTACGCAAGATAGTACGCAAGATAGTACGACAGCAAGACAACAAGACAGCAGCAAGACAGCGACGGCACAACAAGATAGCGAGACAACGGCAACAACAAAATAGTTCGCGCAGTAATAAAAAAATCAAAAACACACCCACGCCCGCCCTCACTTCCCGATCGCGTGCTGCAGCATCGCCAATTGCTTGGCCGTGAACATGCTCATCATGGTCTCGAGCAGCGTGGAGGCGCCAGCGGGAGCCAGAGCGGGGACGTCAGCAGGGGGAATGGTGTGTGCAGCGGTTCCATGAGATGGCCCAGCGCTGGGGGCGGCGGTGCGGGTGGCAGTAGTGCCAGTAGGTCTAGCGGTGGCGCGGGCACGGGGGATGGGGTCGTTGGGGGCGGCACGGGCGGAGTTGGCGCTGGAGTTGGCGCTGGCGACGACGTTCCTGTCCTTGCGTCTAGCGGCCGGCGCATCGGTAGTGCAGTCAGCCACCTATGACACCCCTATATATAGACCAATCAGATGACATGATCATATCAATACCGGCCATCTTACGTGTATGAGAACCAGGTGTACCTCTTACCCGGCGGTAGCACCCTCCGGTAATGTCTTCTCAGACGACTTGGTAGCTGCGAAAGCACCGGCGTCCCGATTGGGGTGTGTCCCGATTAGGATGCGTCCCAATCGGGTCCATCATGATGACTCGGCCAACACCGCACATCAGTCCAGTCGGCCATCACCGCTGCGCCGCCCATCAATCTTGTCGGCCAACATCAACCGTGCTCGTTGCCATCGCCTCCCGCCTCCTCTCCCGCCTTCCTGCCGCTCGTTGCGCCGACTCTGCGCGCCCGCCTCCCTTCCTGCCGCTTGTTGTGCTGGCTCTGCCCGCCTCCCGCCTCTGATCCTGCCGCTTGTGCACCAATTGCCGTTCCTCCGCCGACACTGCCCACTGGATAGTGCTGCCCTCTGCGTACACCACCTGAACTGGACGACACATGATCTCTATGTACTTCGTTGTTGTCTCATCGCCAACTCGTCGCAGCACCGTTTTGGGCCTGAAAGAAACAATCACATGGACATTGAGCACCCGCCTTGCCCGCCCTGCTGTCCACCGTTCTGTTCGCCTTGGTAAACCGTCATCCATCCACATTTTTTTTTCTTGTACTTAGCTGCTAATAAATTCATTGTTAAACCATTTTTCATGGCATCCTGGCATCTTGAGTTCTTCGCAACCATCGGCCACCCCGCCCCCCTAAGCGGCGCTTAAGTTCTTTCTCCGATAGCCGACAATCGCGATGTGATATTTTGCATATGCGTCGGGATCTTTCGCCCTCAGTCCGCTGTGCTCTCTTCCAGGATGAAGCGCAAGAGTGTTGGCCTGTCTGGAGGCAGCACCATAGCTTATGGAAATGGTCGTTTTTTCGGGTCGGGCAGCAGGAAGCAGCAAATCATCAATGTCAAAGCAAATAGATCGGGTGCGCAGCTGGCAGAGGAACGCCGTGCCTTCAACAACCAGATCGCATGTATGTCAACCCCTCTCTTTCCGTTATTTTCGTTGCTAATCTGATTTTTAGCGCTCAGTTTTGCCCAGCAGGGCTGATCTTCTGGGTGAGGACAGTGTCATGTATGACCCAGACGACACTGCTGGGTGGAGAGATCTTGACAGCGACGAGGAGGAGGCGCTCGCCCGCCTCCCTCCGGGTGAGGAGGGCATCCTCCATAGTCACGCAGGATTGGACGCCAACTTCCACGACATTTTTGATGGAGTTCGGCCTGGGTACGATTCAAAGTTCATTAATTTGTTTTTTAATCCTAAAGAATTGTTTCTAGACGTGGAGATCTCCGCATACGAGATGATCGTGTCCAGAAGGTTGTCGACTCGTGGCGGCGTCAAATGCCAGAGCTTGTCGATGCATATCTGGACCTCAAAGCTCACGGTGCGCAGGTATCGGACGAGGAAGCCAGCGCATGGCCCCTACCTGTCCTGGGATTCGATGGTACGTCCCAATCTCCTTATATATCACGTTCACTGACACTGTCATAATTCAGAACACGGAGACCATTTATTTTCCTTTACCCCCAGCTCCCGCACCGCGAATGCAGCCCTTATCCGCCATGGATACATCGGTTCCGCGCCAGAGCGACCCGGGTTTGCCTTCCCGATTCGGCTCTTCGAGATCTACAGACAGCTTCATCGTGTCTGTCCCCGCTTCAGCCTCGACGCCCTTAGTAAGGCACTCACCCATCTACATTATGTATGCAGTTTACTCAATGAATTCAAGACCTAAATGACGATTTTTTCAGGGCCCGCGCAAATCATCGTTGCAGGATCAACTCGTGATTGCATATGATGCATACATCGAGGTCATGCGCGGTGTTGAAGACCGTTCCCGCCTCGCTCTCGGGCGGACGGGAACATGGTATATGGACAACGTTTGCCCGCCGTGCCTCTACAAGACAGTTGGGGAGCCATATCTCAAATTCTCGTGGCTCGGGGCCATGGATGGTAACAATTCCCTCAAATGGGTTGATGCGATCCTACGCGCCGGCACAACGCGTGCGGATGATCGTATCTCCCAACATGATCGCTGGATGACCCCTGAACAAGTAGATGCCTTCAAAGATGAGGTCTCGGAATCACAAAAGGTCAGTAATTTTTGGTTTTATATTCCTGCAATCTCATTTCTTTCAGCGCCCCCGAGGCTCAGGACCGACGCTTGCGGAGATGCACACCTCGTCATCTGCCACCATCTTACCTGCCTCCGGATCACCCACTACGACTCCACCCGCCTCACAACCGGAGCAATCTCCCAACGCATCAGGCCCAGAACCCGGTGACGATTTGGATGATGATGTTGCCTGGCTCAATGTCAATGAGCTTGATACCATGGATGCTGAAGAACTTGCAAAATGCATTAATACCTGCGTAGACCGCTGGCGGGCGGCAGGGCCGGATCAGCGCAAGAAAATGTTTGCGCTGTTCGCGGTGTCAGGGATTTTCCTGACGGTCTGCCGCCATGGCCATGTGATTGTCATGTGCGATATGATTCGGAGCGGGGAATTGTAAGCCGATCTGTGCACTTCAGAATGCAAGCTGACTGGCTTCTTTGCAGAATGAAATATCCCCTGGCTATGGTTAAACGGATTCTTGATAGATATGGCAAGGATATTGGACTCGGATACGACATCATGTGTGCATTTTTTAAAACACTTCTGCGCAGCTCCCTTGGCAGCCGTGTTGTCGCCATGAATCTCCGAGGCGTTGTTCCCGCGTTCCACGGCCACGCCCACAATCGTGCATGTCAGGTCGGCTGGCATCCACTATATGTTGATGGTGTTGGCCTCGAAGACTTTGAGGAGTGCGAACGCACTTTCGCAGGATCCAATCATCTTGCCGGCACCACACGCCTCTGCACGGCCTTCCATCGGCAACAAGCGATAGATGAGCATTTTGACTTTCACGACCTCGATAAGCATGCAGCGTCAGGTAAGCATTTTCCATCCTATCATACATCACTGGACTCGTTCATTTTACAATCCAGGTAACTTCATTTATCAGAATTACCGCCAAGCTATCGAGAAGATTGCGCTAAATCGTAGTCAACTTGACATCCTCGAGCTGCGTCTGCACACCACAGATAGCGACTATGAAAGTGCTCTTCTCGAGGAGCAGAAATACTTCAAAGAGCTTCGTTCCGAGGATCGAGACATCGTGGACACTGTCGAGTACATGGAACTTCTCGCGAAACTTCACACTCAAAAGTACGTACATCCTTTTTGTGGCTTTCCTCCTGAGCTAATTGGTCTTAGAGAAGGCGCCGAGGCCGCCAAAGTTGCGTTCAACCGCCTCGACTACGACATTATTCACAATGGCATTCAGCGCACCGAAATTACTCGCATCCGCACTCGGTACAGAACCACATACTGACAAATATCTTGCCACGCTAGAAGAAGTCTGCCGTTACGAAGACCTCCGCGGTATTACGGATCGCTGGACCCCAGCCTGTCAGGAATATAAGGACGCGCTGGTGGTGATGACAGAGCGCCGATATAAGAAGGCAGTCAGTGACCTGGAGCGTCTTGTAGTAGGACGGCTCTTTGAGACGACCAAGCTCGGAATGAGCGGTGTAGGTGCGTGTCGAAGTTTTACATCATTATCCTCGCACTAATTGATGTTGTGCTAGCGTACAAGCTCCGGGAGAAGCTCAGCAAGGCATTGAAGACGAGAGCAGAGGCTATTCGTAAAGCCCTTGAGCGGTACAACGCTGCCGCCGCCACCCTCAACCCACCTCGTCCTCGCCTGACGTGGCATTCCATTGTTAACAGTGCTTCACTCGCCGAATTCGACTGGTTACGTGAAACTCGCCAGGACATCCGGTCGCTACCGTGGACGCAGCCGGCCCGCCGCGAAGCGATGGTTTTGTATTTTGGAATCAAGCGCGCCGAGGAGGAGAAGTTGCGGCTCAATGTCGAGATCCGCCGGCTCATTACGTTCATGTTGGATGAACATTTCGATTACTGGCGTGCCATCGCGGGCAGCCTGATACCCGACCCCTCCCTCGCTTGTGCCCTTCAACAGCAGTGGACATTCCGTACACGCGTCAACACTGCGATTACTATGCGCTTGGCGCAAACCGCGAGACTTAAAGGCTTTACTGGCTTGTTATTCCCTGGGGATAGAGAAGGCCGGGACCCGAATTTACGAGAAGGGATACCCCCGCCGGCGTGGCTCGAAGAAGTTTTGCATTTGCAAACGGCCACAGTGGAGTACGAGGAGGACGACACGGCCAACCTTACACCGGCGGAGCGGAGTGTTTACGACGTCAACGGGATGGGCAGGGAGGCGGATTTTGACGAGAATCTGGTAGTGGAACTTCTGGAAACCCTCAGTACAGTAGACGATGGATAATACACAATTTCTTGCTGAGACTGGCATGTGGCAACGGTCGAAATGGGTTACAAAAATGGGTCACGTAAGTGCCAAGCACATTTCTGATTGGTTAGGAACTTCGGACCGGGCTCGGCGACCAACTTAAGACACCGGTGGCCAACATTAAACACGTTGTGCCCGGGTGCTCCTGGGTTATTATACGCGACTTAGAGCGTGTAAGTGGTTCTTTCTCAAATGAACTAGGATTCTATCAAAAAAAATTACGTGAAACAGCCACATAAAAGTCGCAGAGAGACGTTTTGTTGGTTTCCTCTGCCAAATGTCCCGCTGAAAACACTCCTTGGAAGCTTGGAGATGAAAGAGCGGTATTCAAGGTCTTTCACCACTACAAATGAGCTCAGGTAGGTCTCTGGTAATGACCTGTGAAAGAATTGACTCAAACGGGTCACAGGATATGTCGGGCTGGAGTGTCGACTGGTTTGAGCAGAGTTGAACTACCATTATTGTTACCAACTTCACCTATTTTCCGACCATAATTCAACACCTTCACAGTTTGAGGGCACCAAACCCCAGTTCCAACGAAAGATGTAGGTAGGTATAATGTATTCTGACACTCTGAGAGATTATTGGACCTTCACGGCCCATCTACGTCCTCCAAAACCCTGAATACCCGATTTTTAGGTCGAATTTTATACCTCCTGGAAATGGTCAATTCTTTCTCAGATCATTGGCATAGTCTGTTAAACGATGTTTCCAAGGTTTCAGACCGTTTAATTCAAATTTGCGCTCAGTATATGTCCGACAACCTGAAGCTAAATGGATCTGTTACCTGTCTCATGCCTTCATTTCGCGTGCAAGAGTATTTTTCCTGGGTACTAGTAATGTATGAGAGCTCTAATATAGATGGGGGACACTAACCTTCCAACGAGTAAAGGGAAAGGTCAAATTCTTGCTGAAAGCACCGTTAGATGTAGATCAGATCAAATAAAATACCCATACTTCAAAGTATTTCACAAAGGACACCCCACATACCTCATGAACCTTGAATAGTACTCGAATGGCTTCAAGTATGTGGGGGAAGCATTGTATTCACGATTTTGTATCGCTAGGAGCTTGCTCCTTCCCGTTTCGGACACACATCAGCTCGCTTGATATGTGAGAATTTCGTCAACACTCTGTTATCAACCACCATCATGTCGTCCACCCTGGCCATCGGCGGCGACAACAGCGACGAAGAGACACCACCCCCCATCCCCTTCGTCTACGATTGGAAGGCCCCGGGGGTCCAATCGCTTCCTGTCCCCCCACCGTCACACAATGGTTACCCCAAGGTCAAACCCCAGCCCCTTCATCGTCTACGCTTCACTCCGCTCGGCATCTATGACCTACGCCGCCACCTGGGCGTATTCGCGCACTCGCCCTCCATATGGAACACGTACCACAATCGATTTCAGCATGCCGACGTCGCTTGGTTTGCTACCGGTGCCAGCTCTGACAATCAGCATCACCCACCGCATGATTCAGGCTTTTCCCCCGAGTTTCTGGCCCTGCGCGAGTCCCTGCCGCTCAACGAGGACGGTGGGTACCTGCCGAGGAAAACTTTTGGTGACCTTGTCCGTAGAGTCTTGTTCGATGTGGTGTGTCTTTATATCTTCTTTTTTATTGCGCACTAATGTCTTCTAGGCAACATTGTTGGATCGCATGCTCGGCTCCACGACCCTGATCATTCATAGCGAAGGGACGACACGGCCCAACTCACCAATGCGGCCTGAATACCTCTCCAGCACCGTCTACATTCCCCCGTCTTTCTTGACTCGCAATCCGGCCGCCCACATTCATCTTGCACGTATCATCCAGCACTATATCGAGACCATCGGCGTCCTCACCGCAACGGCATGGCGTACCGATGCCAGACGCCAGTTAAAGTGGCCGCTTAACCAATCTGGCCCACCGCCATCCCCCAACTATATCCGCCCGGGTCTCGTCATTCCTGACCCGCGGGAGAATGGATCCTCTGTCTATGTTTTCCGTGGCCGCCCCGCTGGCTCTCTGGACCCTCCCATCCCTGTGCCGGCTGCACCTGCCGTGCCTGCACCGTCGGAACCCGCCGCCTCCCAAACTTCGTCTCGCTATGGCTCGGAGGGCCCAGACAAGTACTCCCAGGATGCCCTCAACCTCATTGCGCAGATCGAGCACAATCACCTCCTCATGCAAGACATTGACGACCTTCGCTCGCACGTCACCATCCTCGAAGAAGCGCTTGACAATGCGCAGGCTAAAGTGGCAGAGCACGTGGAGATGCAGCACGAGCTGGAGCAGACCATATCCAGCTTGCAACTGCAGCTTCAGCGCGCACAAGGTATGTCTCAGAATGTAACAGAACAATTTATTCATGAAGCTCAGTTTCAAGCCCATCGACCTCCAGAGTTCCCAGTGCACGGCCACCCAGCTATGCGTCGTCGTCGTCGCAGCTGCTCACCCCCATCAAGACACGCTCCACACTCGCCCCTCGATCTCCTCATACCGCCTCGCCAATCAAGGGCGAGATCTCGCTCCCCTTGACGACCGCGTGCCTGAGTGCGAATTCCGCATCAGCGCACATGCCAGCGATTCGCCTCATGGTCAAGCACGTCGCATCAACGAAGTGGTACGAGGAGTTGGAGGCACTGGGATTTACGAACGATTTGGTGCAGGCATTGTTGGATTCATTGACGAACGATCTTTTGTTGTAGTCTTAATACTTTGCAATATGATTTATACCATTTTTACAAGTCTAGAACATGAAATATCAAGTCAATTCGGAATAAAGCGACTGTAGTGACGTTCAGAGTCTGTTAAACCGTTTGTAGCAGTGAATTTAACGTAAACGGTTTAACGGACTCTGCACGTGACTGTGACATCTCACAGTCAGGCGCGTCGTTTATCGTTTACCTCTACTACCTCTCAAGTAGTTGTCACTCTCATCATCCTCTTCCCACTTCATTATGCCCACCGCGTTCACCACTATCGCCGTCGAAACTCAACCGCACATTCGTCACACCAAGCCCAAACCGCGGCCTCCCCTGACAGCTGACGAGCGGAAAGAGAAAAAACAGGAACGTGACGCTAAGCAGGATGCGATCGATGCTGCCCTATCTAAGTGGTACGATGATAGCCTGGCGCTTGCGGAGGACCTCTCGACAAAATACAAGCAGAAGCCGAAATACTTTCTCGAAATTATGTTCCAAGGTGGCGCACGGATGGTCCACCAGCAGACGAAGACAAATCCCTACAACGCGTTTCGGGCAGAAAAGGCTGCAGAGTGTAGGGAGCATATGTATTCCTACTGCCCTTCTTTTCCTCAAATCCGTCCGCTAATTTTGTTATGTTAGGCGGAGAGTCCAAAAATGCCCCCACGCTTCACGAGGACTACTTCGACGAGTACAAACACCTCACGGAGCAGGAGAAGGAGGCACTCATAGAGCGCTTCAAGGACACTAAGGCACGCGATGTGAAGCTACGCCGTGATACCCCTCGTGCAAAGATCCAAGATGTCGCGAATATTGCAAGAAACATAAAACTTTTGGTATGTCGTGTCTTTGTAGTCGTGTCCACCTAATCTTCTCACAGATGATCGGCCTTGGGACGCGCGTGGGGGTCGAAGGCTTTTTCTGCATCGTCAGGAACAGTCCCGACTTCCACATGCAGCCGCAATGGTTCTTCACGTCGCGCGAGCTCGAGCAGTACATGCCGATTGCGACGCGCCGCAAGTGGGCGACTGTTGAGGTCGGATTGAAGGTTGAAGCGTTCTGCATCGCGGGCTGCGATGTTGTCAGTACGTTGGGCGTTCTGCCTTGAGGGCATTTACTGACTTTTGGAAAGACCTTCTTCGGACGAGCAAGCAAAAGGCAGACTTTCTCAAGTCGGGCATTCGCGAGGGGCTTTCCGAGAAATTAGGTATGTCACAGTGTATTCGTCTGGCTACTGCATTAACCCTACAAGCTTAGTGGCGATAACCGGGGATCCCAACGCCCAGATGCAGTACGTCTGGTACGAGGAGGACATTGTACACAAGCACTCCGTCATCCTCGTCGGATGGACGTTCCCTGAGATCGTGAACCCAAGCGAGCTCAGCTCGTCCCTCGCCCCGCTCCAAACCCTCTACAATGCAATCAAGAATGATGAGTGCAAGTTCGTCAAACTGAGCCCGCTGGAGCTGCAGGCGCGGAAGAAGAAATGGGCCGAGGACGTCGCAGCTGGGCGCATCGAAGCGAAGCACCGCGCGACGCGTGCTGACAAAGGTGTCAAGCGCAAACGCACTTGCGACGAGGACGACGAGGACAGCGGTGAAGAGCAGGATGGCATGGGCAATGAAGACGACGACAATGATGATGAGTCCCCGCACACTACTCCTCCAAAACGTCGCCGTATCTCGGCCAAACGTGCTGTGCAGCCCATCATCGACGAGCCCAACAGTGACGTCGATACGCCGCCCGCCACCACACCCGTCGAGAAGCCAGTGGCTGCCCGCAAGCCCCGCACCACGACCCAGGCTGCCTCAAAGGCTGCACCACACAAGACCGCCCCGGCAAAGAAGGCTGCACCGAGGAAGGCTCCACGCGACGACGAGGTCACCCGCCGAGCAGCCGCCAAGGTGAGGGCGGATAGCGCTGCCAAGTGTGCTGCCAAGGAAGCTGCTGCCGCCAGTGGAGGTGGCATGGCTCCCACCACTTCACGCCCTCGTCCCCGCCCCACATACACCAGCCGCGATGTTATCACCAGCGAGGACGAGCGGAATGCCGATCCCGATGCCGAGGAGGATGAGGACAATGACATCGATGCGCCTGCCCCACAGCGCCACCGCCCCGCAGCAGTCACCAGCGCCGACGAGAGGGACGCGGACGAGGAACAAGTAGATGCGGCAGCAGCGGGGGCAGCAGCGGCGTAAGTCAGTGGTGGACGCGCCTCGTCCGTAGTTTTTTTGTATCACGCGCAGCACGGAATTTTTCTTAATACATATCGCTTTGACCATTTCCATTTTGGGTGTTAAAGACGGTTTTATTGTAGCAATTGAGCGCTATACAGTGTACCTATTGAGTCGGCAGAAAAGGAATGAGCCAAGAGTTGTTGTGGTGGCGGGAACGTCGGTGGTGACTTGTCGACAACGTCGTTGACGGCGGGCTGATGGCGATGAGCGTTGGCCGACATGATTGATGGGCGGCGTTGGCCGACATGATTGATGTGCGGTGTTGGCCGAGTCATCATGATGGACCCGATTGGGACGCATCCTAATCGGGACACACCCCAATCGGGACGCCGGTGCTTTCGCAGCTACCAAGTCGTCTGAGAAGACATTACCGGGGGGTGCTACCACCGGGTAAGAGGTACACCTGGTTCTCATACACGTAAGATGGCCGGTATTGATAGGATCATGTCATCTGATTGGTCTATATATAGGGGTGTCATAGGTGGGATAGCACATATTTTTCTCGTCACCCGCCCTATTTCGATTTACATACACGGCATGTACTCCCGTCCCTAGTCTCCGTATTACGTAGCTACTGCCATCCAGACACGGCATATTGACACTGGGCCGCTCCTCCAACCGAGGAGTGGTTGATTTTGGCTAACCTCCTTCATCCCTCTCAATATTCGACGCGGTGCTCGAGACGATTGGCACTGCCTGAAATACGTGATTTCAGCAAATTTGAAATTTACATTGATTCTTCGAGTTTCTTTGCGGCTGATTCTCACAAAGAAACTCAAAGAATCGATTTAGTTTCAGCGCAGCACTGAAACCCTGAGCTATTTATGCTATTTGTTGATATAAATAGCAGGCCAATAGCATAAATAGCTCAGGGTTTCAGTGCTGCGCTGAAACTAAAGTCGATTCTTTGTGAGAATCAGCCGCAAAGAAACTCAGAGAATCAATGAAAGTTTCAAATTTGCTGAAATCGTGCATTTCAGGCAGTGCAGATTTCAAAGGAATCAATATGTGTATCAATGTACACTGAAATTTTGCCCAGTCTGGTGTGAAGCGAGCACAGGACCTCTGAATATCCCTTTGGAGGCTAGGTCAAAAAATTCCTGGATCCACTCCTTTTTGTCCGTGCAGATTTTGGTACGATGTGGGCATTTTTGTCCGCACCGCACCTAGCCGACCGTGGGAAGTCCGTCCAAATCGGGTACTTTTCAGCTTCCGGCCCACGATTTTCCTCCGCGGCCTGATTAGCGTGTTTTTGGACTATCCTCGCATGGAGGCAGCATTTTCGTAAGTATCTGGGTCCAGAATAGAGTTTCTGGCCCACCAAGTCCACCGAACTTGGTGATTTTTGTCCGCACCCTGACCTGGGCTTGCTGGCCTCGAGGCCCATTTTTGTCCGTTCCGGACCTAGGTTTCAGGTCCAAAATCCCAAAATTTTGTCCGTGCCCAGACCTAGCCTCCAAAGGGATATTCAGAGGTCCTGCAAGCACCCGGCGCTTAGGCGGATCTATTTTTATTGGAGCCACTCTGCCGAATTCTCGAGTAATGATCTACTGCTGCCATGGTGGCCACCGGGGCCGGCTTCTTGAGCACACTCACACGATTTGACACTGCGTCTCAGGCTGTTGGTATCTATCTTGACCACAACTCTGAAGCATATGCATTCAATCTAGCCACCTGTGCTTGATGGTCTACTGTAACTATAAATCTGTAACTATAAATCGGATCTTATCTTTCGCAGCGTGAATGGACTTTACCCCCCAACACGGCGCTTCAATCCATTAGCTTCCCGACATACACGGCGACCGAGAGTGGCATCTTGGTGTCGTCTCCAGGTCTTTTCTTGTGGATGTCCGGCTGCGAAGAATTTGGTTAAGGCCCTGTTCGGGATCCCAAATTACTAAATTTCGTCTGGCTATCTACGAGCGTCACATCAAGTCACTGATGATGATATTGGTGCGACTTCCGGTCAGGCACTCGGTAATAATCAATCTGAATTGCCGAGGGCCCCGTCTCAACCCGCTCACTGCTCAATTATTCCGCCGTCAGTGACGACGATGTGTATCTCATAACTGAAGCCATTTTTAATGGCGCACTTTTGGTGGATGACATGACATGTATTTTCTGAATGAATTTCTGTACTTCTCTTGATGTTTGGATGAACTCAGAGGAGCAAAAAGAAGAAAGTTTTTCGGAGGGCGGGACTGCGACAGGCGACGACAACGACAAAACAGATCTGTCGTGTCAGCTTCGGGAAGATCCGAAATGTGTGGTCTAGACCGAGTGACTGATGGTGACTTGGGTTAATTAGGTCCAGATACTAAATGGTGCATTTGGCAGGGAAATTTAGTAATTGGGATTTTAACTTGGGATCCCGAACAGGGCCTAACATCGGAGATAGTGTCAACGGAGAGTCATCGTTTAGGCCCAATTCAGGTGAGTAGCAATCCAAATATTTATCTACTTCAAGTATCGCTGTCCCATTACGCATTTGGGGACGAGGAGAAAGAGGAGGAGGAGGAGGATTCCAGTGCGGTCCCAAACTGGAACAGCCGGTAACTGGGGCCAAACCATAGAGCCTCCCCACCGTTGCAATGACAAAACAGCTTGTGCGGTATCATAGAATCCACTCCATGTAAAACCCTTCAAAGTTCGCCAGTAACTATGGCGAAGAAGATGCTGGTCACTTTCATCCAACCTGCCAAAAATATTGCCTGATCAGGCCTCAATCCTGCCTAATCGGGGTTTCGGCGTCACGGTATTTGCACAGGCTTGACACCACGGGCAACTTGACGGCTTGCTCTTGCTCTTCAACGTCGACTACGATGCGATGGACAGCCTCGCCCACCCGCCGTGAAATATCGCTCATTATTTTCTCTCTCACCGTCTTTGCGCTCTCGTACAACATCGACAGTTCCATCCGCCTCGTCGGGCTCACGAGACAGAACGCGGTCCTGAGTCGGCTGGGCCTCGGGGGGCGCGCGGCCATCGGGCCCGACGGGCGGAGGCTGCCCGGTGCGCGCGATGCGCTGGAGGATTTTATATATGGGGACTGGGCGTGGGACGCGGAGCAGATCGCGGGGGACGGGGTGGAAAGGAGCCAGGCGAAAGGTGTGGGCCGGCATGGGGCGATGTGGGTAGGGAAGCGGGAGGCGGGCCCGGTGACGAGCCGGTCGCTTGGGCCGATGACGGTGGACCAGGCGTTCCAGCGCTGGGGAGACGATGTCCCGCATACAAAGTTGGTAAAACACGTTCCTGGTATGTTTATGCCTTTTATTTTTATTTCGGCACTGACCAGCGATGGATAGGATACACCGTCATTGACAACATTATCCTCTTCAATGGATCCATGAATATCGTAACAGACGACTCAGAGTCGTTTCCTTCCTTACCGCATATGATTCTTTCGACAGACCTGAATCAATGGAGAACGCTGTCCCCGCAACAGGCGCGGCACACTCTTGGGCCGTCTGGTGGCATGTATGTCTTCGTCATTGTCCACCGACCAATGCTCATCGGTGCAGAATACGCGGGCCGACCTGGATGGCGGCAGATTCGTCTCCGGACAACTCTACCTTGCTGGCGCTCTGGCGAACATACAGCTCGCTCGACCCAGCTATGGGCCCCGAAGGGACTACGATACTGGCTCCCCCTCGGCGCCTGATATTCCCCTACTACGGATTCTTCACGGACAGAAACCCCGAGCACGCAGACGTCACAACGCGCCGCCAACGCGTCGTGAACGGCTTCCACCCGGAGCTCGTCAAAGCGGCGTTCCCTTTCCTCACTGTCATGTACTACTCGGACTGGGAGGACTACCACAAGATGGAGGTGCCGTTCGTGATCGAGCGCCTCGTCGTTGCAGACCGCACGGCGGCGGGGTATGGCGCGCAGCCGCAGGACCCGATCTACGCGGCGCCGTTCAAGATGGTGGGCCCGTCGGAGCACTGGTGGGAGCCGGTGCGGCGCACGCTGGCGACGTACTTTGAGGCGTACGGGGCGAAGGCGCCAAAAAATGTGGTGACGTACGTCCACAGGCAGTCGCACACTCACGGGCTCCGTCTGAGCGACGGGGACCACACGGCGCTTCTGGCTGCGCTGCAGAAGATGGGGAAGGACTATGGGTACGAGGTGCACATTGTCTCGAACATTGACGACGAGACGTCGTGGACCGAGAGACTGGGCTCCATCGTCCGCTCGACTGTAGGATTTCTCGTGCTTAAATTTCCGAGTGCTCATCGAGACGTGCAGGTGATGCTCGGAGTGTACGATAGTGACCTGTTGGATTGCGTCTACATGCAGCGCTCGCAGCACACCACGCTCATGGAATTCTTCCCGCCACAGACGTTCGCACGCGAGCAAGAAATCGTCGCACAGTCGCTCGGAATGCGGTATATCGCGTGGTGGAATGACAGGTGTGAACCTTTTCTTCGCTTCGTTGCGTCCCTAACTCTTTGTTAGACAACTCATGGGCGATGATCTCCCGCCTGTATCCCCGCCGAACGACGACGAGGCTGTCCCGATTGACGTTGGCGCGATAATCAAAGCGGTCCGGCAGTCGCTACAGCACTAGCCACGACTAGACCTGTAATTTATATCGGCGGACGGTGACCATAGACTATAGTAGAGATAATGTAATATTTCTTTTTAAGAGCGCGCTTGGTTGACGTGGTGGTAAACGTAGTCCACGTCCGCTATGAAGGGATAAGTACTTTGGCAAAGAACGCCGACGTGTTATTTGCTCCTTATTTGGTGTGCGCCAGCGTGTCCCATCCATCACGAAATAGACTTGCTTCCTCCGCTATGGCTTCTTCTAGTCAACTGCCCCCAGGCTGGATCGCAGAATGGTGAGTACATGTATCATCCTACGCGCTTTTCCCGCTCACGCCGAGACAGGAACGAGCCCAACCAGCGCTACCTTTTTATCGGTGTGTATCGAGCAAGTTACGAGAATTATTCATTTATCTTGCGCAGAAACCGCGACTAGCCATACCCAGTGGGAGGAGCCCGTGGCAAACCCGGCTCCCCTGGTGGATGCCGCACCACCGACTATGGGGGCCCCGCCGGCACACGGAGGCGGGAAACGAAGGCAGTATGCTGCGGGACAAACCCAGGCGTATTACGGCTCGGATACTCTCGCCACAGATTCTGGGTACTTTCCCGCAAGTAGCAGTGAAGCTACTCTCGTCAACCAGCCCGGCCAGCCAGCAGCGGGTGGTCAGCTTTTCACACCCGGTCTCGCCGCAGAAAACCAGTTCCAGTCCCAGCAAGGCCAGCCGGCGTACTTTGCACCCGACCAGCCTACCGTGGGATACGGCCAGCAGCCACAGCAGCCCGCATATGGCGGCAAGTCTGCTGTCGATGGCCTGACGAACCAGTTCAGCGCGATGGGTATGGGTGCTGGCCACAAGCAGTTCCAGCTCAACACGATCAACATGCTCACGTCCCCGCCCGAGCCGCGCGACCTCCATGTCCCCCCGCCCGAAATCCGGCTGCCCCCCGGCTCATGCATCTCCCCCGCCCCGACCGCGACCGCGGACCCGTCTTACCAGCGGCTGACGCTCAACGCCGTCCCGACGACGTCCTCACTGCTCAACAAGGTCAAAATCCCCCTCGCGCTCGTCATCACCCCGTATCGGACGCTCGACGAGGGCGACGAGGAGGTCCCGCTCGTGACGGACGTGATCGCGCGTTGCCGCCGCTGCCGCATGTACATCAACCCGTACGTGCAGTTCATCGACGGTGGGAACCGCTGGAGGTGCTGCATGTGCAATATGTCGAACGAGGTCCCGCAGACGTTTGACTGGGACCAGGCACGCAACCAGCCGGGCGACCGCTGGGCCCGCGCGGAGCTCAACCACTCCGTAGTTGAGTTTGTCGCGCCGACCGAATACATGGTCCGCGCGCCCCAGCCCGCAGTGTACATCTTCCTCATCGACGTCAGTCACCCTGCCGTCCAGTCTGGTGAGTTTGTTTATTATGTTGTACGGCGTGCCTTCTCACAGTTCGCTAGGCATGGTCGCAACCGCCACCCGCGCGCTCCTCGAGAACCTCGACCGCATCCCCGACGACGACAAGATCACCAAGATCGGGATCATCTGCTTCGACGTCTCGCTCTACTTCTTCTCCATGACCGTGAGTTGCCCGCCGAGTCGTTTGTATCATTATTGACACACCGCCGCAGCCCGGAAGCACGGACTCGAGCATGCTCGTCGTGTCAGACATCGACGACGTCTTCCTACCCAAGCCGACTGACCTCCTCGTGAACCTCTCAGAAGCGCGGCCGGCGCTGGAGGCACTGCTCGGCCGCATCGGCGAGATGTTCCAGGACAACAGCATCATCGGGAGCGCCCTTGGGCCGGCCTTGCAGGCGGGGTCGAAGCTCATGGTGTGTTTTATGAATTGTTTACATGTCCGACTGGCTGTGATACTATTTCCGCAGGCACCCATTGGAGGTAAAATCCTTGCCCTCTCGTGCAGCCTGCCCTCTGTCGGCGAGGGTGCGCTCAAAAACCGGGAAGACCCCAAAATTCTGGGGACGTCGAAGGTACGTGGTCCAACGATGGCGTCGTGGTGGATAATATTTTCGTGCAGGAATCGTCGCTGCTCCAAGCTGCAAATTCGTTCTACAAGACCTTCGCTATCGATTGCTCGAGGGCACAGGTCACCGTGGACATGTTCCTCTTCAGCTCGGGGTATCAAGACGTGGCTAGTCTTGGTGCGTTTGCGTCCTTTTTTTTTTTGCGTCCGAGCACCGACTGATGCCTCCTACAGCAAATCTCCCGCATTATACCACCGGTAATACGTACTACTACCCGGCATTCAATGCGGCACGGTCGGAAGACGCGATCAAGTTTGCGCACGAGTTTGGGGAGGTGCTGTCGATGAAGATTATGCTGGAGTGCATCACGCGTGTGCGTGCGTCGAGAGGTGCGCACGGCGTCTCCGGTCGGATCCTTTGCCGTACTGATCGCATGTGTAGGCCTGCGCATGGCGTCGTTCCACGGCAACTTCTTCGTGCGGTCGACGGACCTGCTCGCGATGCCGACAGTTCCGCAGAACCAGTCCTACGGCATCGAAATCGAGATTGAGGACACGCTGACGGCGCCGTTCGTTGTCCTGCAGACGGGGATGCTGCACACCACCTGCTTTGGTGCGTTCTGGTCCTGGTTTAGTGCACAATAGGCTGACGGGTTGGGCAGGCGAGCGGCGCCTGCGTGTCATCACAACGGCGTACCCGACGACGAGCAACCTCTCCGAGGTGTTCGCGTCTGCGGACCAGATTGCGATCGCCACGCTGCTCGCAAACAAGGCCGTCGAGCGCTCGCTGTCGTACAAGCTCGAGGACGCGCGCGACTACATCTTCAAGAAACTTGTCGAGATCTTCATCACGTACAAGAGCAGTATGACCGCCGCTGGCGCGGGGGCCAGCGCACAGCTTGCGCTTGCGGAGAATCTGCGGATGCTACCGGTGCTTGTGCTCGCTTTGCTGAAGAACGTGAGCGTTTTTTCGCTGCGTCGCCAAAGACGTTGACGTTGAAGCTAATGCACGAATCAGGTCGGTATTCGGCAGAGCGCACAGATCCCGCCTGACATCCGGGCGTACTCGCAAGCATTGCTGACCTCGTTGCCATCGCAGCTCCTGATCCCATACCTCTACCCGACATTCTATTCTCTGCACACGATGCCTCCCGAGGTAAGCACTCCGAACGTATGCATTGCGGTCCAATATTGATTCGGGCCGGTTTTTTTTAGGCTGGGACTGTGGGCGAGAACGGCGTGATCATGCCCCCCGCATTGCCGCTTACGTCGGAGCGCCTGGAGCGCCACGGGCTGTTCATGATCGAAGACGGGCAGAACATATTCCTCTGGGTTGGGCGCGACGCTGTCCCACAGCTCATCATGGATGTCTTTGACCTCCCGACATACGAGGTCCTGCGCGGTGGGAAGGTTTGTCCTTGATTGAATACTGGACAACCGAGCGCTGTGCTGATCGTGCTACGGAATCGCAGACCACCCTGCCGGTGCTTGACAACCCGTTCTCGGAGCGCATCAACGCCATCATCCAGAAGACGCGCGAGATGCGGCGCGGGGTGTACTACCCACATCTGTATATCATTAAGGAGGACGGCGAGCCGGCGCTGCGGCTGTGGGCCCTCAGCGCCCTCATCCAGGACCGCGCGGATGTGCTGCCGAGCTACCAGCAGTTCATCTCCTCGCTGAAAGAAAAGGTACATCTTCTTCCTCCCTTTCTACCGTGCGGATCTAATCAATGCTGCGCAGGTCAACGGTGTGGGCTATTGATTTGTTTAAAACTAGAGGGATGGCCTTTTTTTTCCCTTTTTCTGCATATTTTTTGCACATCTCGAAAATGTAACGCACATTTTTTAGTCTTACCACCGCCTCGAATTTTACCCATGTCGGTTATATATATTGCATAATTGCTCGCGGACTCGTGCTTGGAGGGCGGAAGGTGGTACTAATTCGGTCCAAACAACCGCTTTGGTCTCGATTTGGAAATTCGAAATTGAACCATCGCTGGATCTTGTTGACATACATATATTCTTTACATCTGAGCAGAGGGCAGAGGGAAGCATTTAAGCCTAGCTGACTCGCTGATCTTCTTTTCACTTGATAGATTTGTGTACACTCGGCCGCCTGGGCGACCCTGAAAGACGCTTCACTGCAGGTTCGCTTCGGGGGTGCCACTGCACCTTGCAGTAGGGTCCCCGTTCCCGCGAGATTTTGTCAGAATGCGGTCCGGCCATCGACGTCGAAATGACCAGGAGGGAGGCCTAAGTCCAACCTAAGTCGCAGGCGAAAAAAAAGAGACTATAAGTACGATATATGTGCAGTTGGACCGATACGGTACAGAAGATACAACTCTCGGATTATTCTATTTAACAACCCCCCTTGTTGAGAACAACCCGGGTTGTTGGGGGTTGTTGGAAAAGATATTCTATTTAAAACCTTGGTGATTTTTAAGCCAAGATCTGATGATCGCTGATGGCGGGCGTGGCGGGAAGGGGCGGGAAGGGTTCGGGGAATTGCTCAGGTACAAATAATGCTCTAAAAGAGCCGAAAAAATTCTTGCACGTTGGAGATCATATGAGCTGACTCCCTAAATTTTACTGGCCATTCTAGGGGAGATGGAATTCGAGGCATTTTACCGTTTGTACATGACAAACTCCTCAGAAACTCCCAAATCAAGATGGAAAATTGAGGGAAAATTGGAGAAGCAGTGTGAAGGTGCTCCGATAGATATGGGCTGGTAGACGCACGTGTATACTCTTCTTGGGACTCCAAAATTTCCAAATATTGCGAGAACCGCGGTCAAAGCGTTGATTTTCCTGATCTTATCAATTTTTGTTGACATCCAAAAATAAAACATATTTGCCAGCAACCCCCGAATAACCTCAACAACCCATGTTGTTCTTAACAAGGGGGGTTGTTAAATAGAATTATCCACAACTCTCGGAGTCTCTCGCAGTCCGTTGGGGATAGAAGGTTTACTTTTTGGTGAATCTACGCAAACGAATGACTCATAAGCGACGAATAATGATAAAAAACACAATGACTCTCATACCCGTATATTTCGGTCAATACTCTCTGCCAGTCCGGTGCGCTGGGTGGGCCGGAGCAGACATATGAAGACAACCTTTCACGCGTAGTATGTACCAGCCTATAGAGCCAAGAAAACAACACTCGAACGAGGCGGCGACAACTACCGCGTATTCAATGAGGGTTCCGTTCAACGATGCCTCGGAGCAGCCCGGAGGACGAGTCACGATTAGTACACAACGTAATGTTGGAATTGGAGTGACTGTGCGAGCTGTTCCGAGCTCGGCATCTGCGAGAACAGCGCCGGCACTGCCTGCGTGGTCACATACAGTTAGTATGAGTCGGGCGCATCGTTGGACCAGTGCAAGTCAGATTGTAGTGATAGATATGACTCATAGCAGCGCTCACAAGTAGTATAAAAGTAGTGTACTCATCGTCATGTACGCTACCGGATTACAACGAGATTCCTCACTCGGCTCGCCTGTGACGTTCTCTCGAGGCTTATTTCCACACGTAACACTCGAGAAGGAAAGTGACTCTCCCCATCAAAAGTTGCGGAGGGCGGCCGTACATATACACATTTCAGGCTTTTCAGCCGATTTCAGCCGGCTTCCACCTCCACTTTGTGACTTTGATAAATGTCTGGAGCAGCGAATTCCGCGGGTGCTTCCAAGCTGTCCGCCTTCATCAACCACCCGGCGGGTAATCTAGACCTCGAGACAATAAATTCAGTCCCTGAGCTTTTATCATTCCAGGACCTAAAACGGTTTTCTTTTGGGGCCCAATGATGAAATGGTGTCTCGTCGCTGCTGGTCTGAAGGACTTGAAGAGGCCCGCTGACAAGCTTAGCGTTTCCCAGAACGTGGGTGCGTGTGACGTCTAATTCTAACGTCCCGGCCCAGGAGAGCGGCATATGCTCCAAGAGGTTAGATCCGGATTTCCTGATTTTGGCCCTTTCCGTACACTTTTTTTCGCACGAAAACCGTACGCATCGGACACAGGGTCCCCAATTTCGAGCCAAATCCGTCCGCAAAACGGATCTAACCTCTGGGCGACGCACTCCCATCAGCATGGGCGATCGGACCTTCGATAGTGACACTTCCGTCAGCACTAAATGAGATTATTACTTGGAAGAGCCTGAGAGAAGAGAGGAGGACTGTATACACAAAAAGACCAGGAACATCGTGCAAGTTGGTGAGAAGAACGAATGGTCACGCCGTGACCGCACGCGTTAAAGCATCAACATTCTTGTTCGAGGTATGCCACTTGGGGGAGACTTCACCGGCACTCCCACAAAATCCAGTGACCCTGAATGGTCGAATGCCTGTTTTTGAGGCCGTCATCACGAAGGGTGAGGGTCGTGGAATGGTCAAAACATTTGTGTTACTTTAGACGCGTCGGAACGTGATTTCATTTGAGGTATCTAAAAAAAATCCAAGTCCACGCAAAACGAGTTGATTCCCCATACTTTGTCTCTCATAACTCATAATAACAAGACAACTTGTTTAAAACATACGTCCCGGGGCCCCAGAAAATTTCAAGTCTGACCGCCGTTTCTGTCCGCATACGGATCGAACATCAGCCCCGACCGGCCATCTCCGTCCACAGTTTGGATCTAACATGGAGGGGTTTTTCACGCATTTTCGTCCGCATTTGGATCCAACATAAGGCCCATTTTTTTACCCTTTCCGTCCGCATCAGGATCTAACCTTTTGGAGCATATGCCGCTCTCCTCCCGGCCCTCGATCGATTTCCAGCGCTCGCCGCAACTGGTATCATCTGGGTACGATACTCCCTCGTGATCACCCCCGTCAATTACAGTCTTGCAGCGGTACGTATCCAACTGTCCTGCGACTCAACATGTACTGAGACCGCACAAGGTCAACGTCTTCGTTGGTCTCTCTGGAGTCACACAACTGGCCCGGATAGCCAAGTGAGATATCTTCGGTCAATTCCATTCCCGACGACATCGCTGAATGCCTTCCTCGTAGCTACCGTTACAATAATCCGCAACCCGCAGCCGAAAAGAGCTCGTAATACAGACGCGTTGTTTACATTTACAATCTTACACAATAGAGTTTAGGAAGAACACAGAGCATGTACATGAGACCGTCCAACTCTGGCCCGATTGTGAGTGGTAGCGTCCAGGAAGAAGAGGAGAATTATACGTGATGTTCAAAATTCATCAGAAGGTCCGTAGGGGGACAAGAAACCAGCCAAAGCGAAGTGTCAGGGCTCTTCGCGCCTCGGTGCACTCCTGGGAACTATTCAGGCCTAGCTGATTCACGTATCTTGTTTTCTTTGCAGGTTATGCGCATACAGTGGCCCTTTAATTTTCACTCCGGGTGTGGGACTCCACCTTCGCCCAGGTACAATACAATGTGGTCCTTCCTCGACACTGAAGACTAGATGTACGATATATGTGCGGTTGGACTCAGAACAGCAAGAAATAGCCCGGTACAAAAGAGAACACAGGAGCCCTCTCAATCAATAGCTCCAGAATGCTTGCATTGGTGAATCTGCAAAACGAACCCAGGGCTCATGAGCGATGATCAATACCGCGATGAATACCCATACCGCATGTATTCCGATCAATCCACTACACTGAATCGTGATGCATGGTGCGGAAGCTCCCTTTCGAGGGCCGCGATAAAGGAGTCCCGTGAAAACCCGTCAGGTGCGCGGTTCCAGGATCCCTTCAGCCGTATGCTCTGAACGCGCATGTACTGTGGAGTACGTAGAACCGTGGATAGCTGAGCGAACAAGTCCCGGATGGAAATTTCTTGATGCCCAGGCGGGAAAGGTAAAAAATTGACCGCCAGGATCAATTCCTCCAAGTTGTCGAGCCGAAAGCGCTGCAATATCGCGGGGATGTGCGGAAAGATCCCCACACTCTCATCGCTGTGTATGTAGAATGTGTGCGTGAAGCTAAGGGAGAGAAGCGCCGTGTTGGCAGTGAAGTCCGTTTCAACTGCGAAACGATGAGTTGGAATTGATCGATGTATTTGGCGGAAAGACTCACAAAGCACGGGTGGCAGGGTCAAATGCTTCAGACTTGTGTTGAGATGGCCAAGATATCCCGATATTCGGACAGACGCCTGAGCGTCATCGTCGAATCCTATGAGTGTCAGGCGGGGGGTCGAAACGCCGGCCGCTGCATGAGAGACGAGCCATCGCAAAAGCCGATCATTCCTCGAGACTTTGACCGACAGCATCTCCAATAACAAGGATGGCTTCACATGCGGCTCAGGCCTCTGGGATCCCTTCGGAAATTCCAGAGAACCTAGGGTCAAATTTTTCAGGCCGGGGAATCGCGACATGAGATCGAGAAATGTAGCAAAGGAGGGGAATTCAACTTCGTCCAGGTTTACGGTCGATATGTTGGGACAGGCTGGGATTCGGTAATCGAGATCACCATTTTCGAGGTGGATGGACCCCAAACACACGAACTTTGGGAGCAGATCGAGGAACGACTGCGTTTCTGGGCCCGAGCAGTCGAGTGTAAGGCTGATGAAGCGAACCGTGCCAAAATATGTGTTGAGTGGAGGAGAGTCAAGAAGCTGGAGGAAGGTCGCAATGGTTGGCCCGTGGAGACCGATGTCTCCGTGCATGATACTCCGGCTGGCTGCCAGCCAGTCTCGGCAAACGAGGGCGCAGACACGTAGGACGGGGAAATCTCACATATTGTCAATGATGCGTTTCGTGACCTCGGGTGGGACTCTAGTACGATTGTGAGCGGTATCGTCCATGCAATTGTAAAGGGGTCGTCGACGCTGTTTCAGTGTTGTGGCCGGGAAGAGGGACGCCTGCACGTGCAAAACTGGTAAACCAACATTCTTGCCTGGTTTCACAGCCGAGACAATTTTTCCCACGGTTGATTAGAATGTTTGGCAACGGCTTGTTTGGCTGGGACGTCACTATATTGAATGTCACTGCATGGATTGAATCTGCAGCTTGTCGCGCGTTCGTGGGCGCTGCAAATGGCGCCCCGAACGCAGCGCGTAGCTGAGTGGGCCACTTACCAAAAAAATGCTGGCCGAATTCCGCGCGAACAAGCACAACTTCATTTTTGCCAACATCGGGTGCTGCCTCAGCCACGTGTCGTATCGTGCCATTCAGGGCGGAATCCCCGCGCGGCAGACGCTCTCCGTCGACAAGCACAAGAAGATATGGGATTTCGGTAAACTGACACTGTCGTACGCAGGACCGCCGCCGCAGGACGCGCCATTCGTCGTGGGCGACCTGCTCGATGTGAAATTTCTTCCGCGCTTGTCGCATGCGAAACCAAAGCCCACCAAACCCATTCCAGACTTGAGGGCGCTCAAGACGCTGGCGCCGCTGCATAGCCGCGTCTCTGTCGTCTTCGCGGAGCGGCTCTTCGATCTCCTGTCTTTCGAGGAGCAAGAGGACCTTGCAGCGCGCCTGGCGCCGTTGTTGGTGCGGAGGAAGGGCGCGATGGTGTTTGGGCGGCAGCGTGGCGGAACGGCGTTTGAGGCCACGCAAGACGAGGACGGCCTGGATGTGTTTCTCCACTCGCCCGAGTCGTGGCGGGTGATGTGGGCGGCGGCGTTCCCGAAAGGAACAATAAATGTCGAGACGGAGGTGATTCCCCGCGCTTCAAATCCGGAGAGCTCGAATCTGTGGTGGTCGGTGGTACGTGTTCATCGCGACGAGGTACTGGCTGACGATTGGTATCAAATTGGTATAGTCTTACGAGTGACTGAACACCAATCACTTTCATTCACCGCCTCCGTTTGACAACCTGCTCGACATGTCCATTCGTTGATGTCTGCGATAAGGTCCGGATAACTATGCAACTCGAATTGCTTGCAATAAAGTTCGGACGACTCGAAACCGTGATGCTCCCATCGCTTTTTTTTTTTTTTTTTTTTTTGGTGGTACGAAGTAGCACCCGTACAAATAATAATGGATTATCCTACGGGCGCCCGTAAGCGTGGAGAGGTCTCGGCCTCTAGTGCTCCCATAACTTAACCAGGACAATCTGGATAACTGGGACGATGTCCGACTCCCCACAAGACTACTTGGAGGAGCGATCTCAACACCCTGTCGATTCTACTGTTTACTAAATCCCGACCGAATTTTTGGCGAATCTGAATCCTTCGCCTTCTAGGTGTCTAGGAGCGCCCCATCACCGATTCAATTGTTTCTGTTCGCCCATTACTGTTCTTTCTGCTATAGCTTGCCCTGGATTAGCGGTAAACGACGCAACCGAGTTAATTTCACACCTACGATGAGCAGGAACAGTCAAGATATATTCCAGAATTCGTTGAACTGGACTTGTGAGAGATAGCATAACTATGTTTTATTGCATGGCACAAGTAGGATAACTACGAACGCTACCAAGCCCAGGGATCTCTCCCGGCCAACTGTAGATCCTTAGAGGGTGAATACGGAGGCCGTCTGATGGGTGTGGGTACGTGGGGTACGTACTCCAAAAACACCGCGATGCCGTCCCCGATGAGGTCTTGAAGTTGTGGGAGGATGTCCACCTCCCTCTCGCGATATATGCGTGCACGGACACTCGAAAGACGCCGCGGCACCATGACCCCGAGAGCTGGCCCCGCTCGAGCCTGGATGAACTCGAGGGTATCTGGTCAGACATCGTGTTAACTCTCTGCAGGTCGACGTGTTCAAGGTTGGGGCATAGGACGCCATCGTCCTCAATTCGATTGAGAGCCCTCAGAAAAAGAGGGTCCTCGACGTATCTCTCCTGCTCTGACATTGTTGGCTCCCCAAGAAGATGCAAATCCCGAACTTCTGGAACGAGGGAC
This sequence comes from Mycena maculata, assembly GCA_029448575.1. Lineage (NCBI taxonomy): Eukaryota > Fungi > Basidiomycota > Agaricomycetes > Agaricales > Mycenaceae > Mycena > Mycena maculata. Next base: position 238,585 of record JARJLG010000071.1, on the reverse strand, counting down.
AAGAGGGGACAAGGTGTCTAGCACGTGCTTGCTAGGCACCCCGTCGATATCCAGACCCAGGACTGAGGCATTTGAGCGACCGAGAGGAGGCGATCATGGACACAAAGGGAAATCCTGAACTATATTGTCGCCGCCGGTGTATTCTAGATGGGCGAGGTTCGGGGTGACAAGGAGTTGGAAAAATTGGGATGCAGCTCTTGTAGTATCGAACTGGTCATCAAAATACAAATGCCGCAAATGATTCATGCGACACGGGGCGACCGACGATATGTCCGAGTGGCCGTCGGACAGCATAAGCGAACACGTCTCCAGGACCGAGCATTGTTTCAAGATGGTGAGAGCCACGTCAGCAGCGACGTATCGACTCAAGGACAGCCTACGCAGTCCTTCCCAGCGAAAGGGAATCACTGGCAGGGACAGATTCCTGTCCCAAACGATGTGTGCACTATGAAGGCTCGTGCTTCTGAGGAAGTCCAAATTGTTCCCGTTCGTCTTCAGATCCGGGGCACAACCCCTGATTGCCACACTCCGCAGGATGGGGACGTCGGCGGGGGATAGTGACGCCAGAGGGCTGAAAAGACTATACGACGGCATCGTGAATCGTATATTGTCCCGGCGTCGGGAGAACCTCATGAGGGTGTCGAACAACATTTTCATGTCGAAATCATGGGTCCAAATCGAAGTTCCAGTCGAAGTGCCGGCGTGGCGGGGCAACCACAGAAATCGAGAGAGGGAGCCTGAGCGAGACAACCATCCGTTCACCGTGTCTTTCATCGCGGAGATCCGGTCCGTGTATGGCACAGAAATGTCCAGCGAGGCCCAAAGCCGAGGCGTGGTGAGTGCAAGATTTCTGCACCCTCGGCACACATGGCAAAGGAGGAGCGGAGCGTCATGTTCGGCTATGACGAAATTTTGACCAGAGGGAAGACAGGCCACGAATATCTTCTGCATGATATCGACAGGAAGCCGGCGCACATGGGAAACCAATGTGAGATGGGCGGTAACAAATTCGTTCAACGCTGCGCGCTTTCTGGTAAGCTCGTCAATCTTTCGTGTGAGTTCTGCGATCGACGAGGAAGTCGTGGATGCTCTGGCACTCTGTGTCAGAAGGCACGGAATCGGTGTAAAGGATGTCTGTGAAAGGAGAATCCATGTTCTTGAAATTTGGCCCCTGACCGACCTATGGACAAAAATAGCACGTCCGACGTGTAAAATGGACAAACGCTGCGAGTGCTTTCCGACTCCCGAACTACATATTCCGCGTTATATGTAAGAAGCTAACCAAAAGCAAGGAAAGCCAATAAACTAGGTTCTCCGTTTTCGCCCTAGACCAGCGGCAGCCCTCGTCCTCCCTGGTGCCTTTTCCTTCTCAGGCTTACTGCTTTCCGCCTCGCTGGAGCTCAACCGCGATGATCTCCTCCGGGTTTGCCCCACTTCCCCAGTACCAGCCGTCGCTTGTCGCCGCGGAAGCGGCGCAACTCGATCCCCGTCCTCATCCTCCGCTCCCTCCTCGTTGGCGGAGCCATCTTCCGAATCCATGAGCGACCCAGGCAAGCTCCGCCCAGGCTCTTGTTCTTTCGCGCGCGCCCTCGTTCGCGTCGTTCTGCTCGTGCTGCTGGTCGCAGGCTTTGTGCTGCTGGTCTGATTGTTGGCAGCAGCGGACCTCCGGGTCTGACGTGCGGGCGCTGGCGCTGGCGGCGGCGGCTCGTGCGCATCAGATTCATGCTCATCGTCGGTTATGAATGCCCCGGGAGGGACCTGCTTGACGTCTGCTGCCACCTGCCGCGTCCGTGTTGCACGCTTGCCAGAACGAACGGGTTTGCCCCTGAACACGGAATATGCGAGGCTTTCGTCATCCGCCCGCTCACCATCCTCCTCCCTACCCGTCTCAGGATCCCCTTGATCCATGTCGATGTCATCATCTTCCGCGAAGGCAGGGGACTTTGTCCTGCCTTCCGTGTCTTCTGCACCATCGTCATTAAATATCGGGAAGGATGTAGAAGGGGGGGGAGGAGGGGGCTGGTAAAACGCGTTTTGTTTTCTGCCCGCTGAATCAAAGAGGGATTTTTGGCCGCCATTGGGTGAGGGGGCAGACGGGCCGGCAAAACGGCTGGTTGATTGCGAAAGGGAAGAAAATGCATTGAGCGGATGGCGAACGGAGGGAACAACGGACTGGGCGGCGAGGGTCCCTTTTAGTACGGTCGAAACGGGTATTATGGGGGCCAGGGGGCGCGAGAAGGATGAGGAGGTGCTGAAATTGAGAGGCGGGAAAGCACTGGCGGGCTGCGAGCTTCCAAAACCTCCGAATTTCGATCGTAGTGGTTCACCATTGAGGGCGTATGAAGGCTCCGGCAGTGACGGTATTGGTACTGCAGGCAAGGAAGGAATGGGCGCGGGCGGCGCGGGAGGCAGGGGAGCTCGTATATCCTCCCAGGACATATTTATGTCCCATTCCCGACTGGCACTCTCGGAAATCTCCCCGCTCGTCGAGGCATGGATGCCTTGGCTCTGGAGCTCTAAATCTAAAATCTCGCGCTCCGCAAATGGCAGCGCAGCATACAGGTCCTGTACCATCTTGGTCCGCTCTGCTTGCGGCCCTAGATTTACAGAGGTGGAGGAGAACTGGCGGTCCATTTTAATGGCGTCTGAGTACCTGCCGGTTTGGATTAAACGGACGCAGATTAAGTTTTGGAGGGTCACTATGCCCGCTGGGGGGAGCGTCGATGGTGGTGTCGCGTAAGATTGGATGAGGGTCTGCTCGTAGGGCGTTAAAGCGATGCCAAGCAGCTGTACGATCGCATTGCGACGAGGAACGGCTTCACGAAAATGGGGTCAGGCCGAAGATGACACAGCTTGGTAACACGACGCACGAGTAAAGCACCAGTCCAATATTTTTTTCAGTAGCCGGGGTCGTGTTTCATTCTTCTCGCTAAACGTCCGTTGAAATTGCCATGCTTCCAACAGACTTGACTCGGCGAGCGCAATGGTGTAGATGTCAATGTCATCCGGTTCGGTCAAAAGCGGTTTCGCCGTGCGAACGTACTTGAGGACGAGTGGCATCGGCTTGGGAGAGATGGAGATGGCCTGAAGAATCTTGGACGCGTAATCTGTGTTCAGACGAGCGTCTGAAAGAATGGAAACCGCGCGCTGGAAGCAGTCAGCGTCACTCCGAAGACAAGAATCTAAAGAACGCACTGGAATGTTCATGCCAGCGTCCAGATGCCAATACGCGTCAGCGAGACGCGCGAACTGGGGTGGGATACAGCGTTCGATGCTGAACCTGTCTTCCCGGCCATCCTGGTACCATTTCAACAAGAAATATACGAGGCAGTCCTTTTTCAACGCGTCATACTGAGACGTTTGAATCGCCTCCAGTAGCCGGTGAAGGGATTCAAGGTCCACAGGAGGATAGAGCGTGTCTGGTTGACGAATGCCCCCAGACGTTAAGAGAATGTCAAATAGCAGAAGATCGCCCAGGGCGGCCCTGCGACGTTCAATCTGCTGTGGCCGTGGGTCCTGCCAAGGAAAACCGGTAGGAGAGAGGTCGAAATACGACAGAATAGTCAAGGGTAATTTTCGAGCCTCGTCCATCGAAGTCATTATTGGAATTTCAACTTGAAGGGAGCGTGTGGCAACGACCTGGAGATGAAGCAGGGACAAACAACCGCTAGCGGCCATTTTAAGGCGAAGGATGACAAAGCATAAGGAATCGCAGTCTACAAGTTCTACAACAACAAAACACGCAGGGAAAAAAGGACGAGTCCGTCTATGAGCCCGCGATACTCAATCTATCCGACGAGAGACGGGGACGAGGGCCCACAGAATAGGCAAAAGGGCCATCATGGAAATGAGCCTATGAAAATACAAGGTTAGAACACTCAACCACTGAAAGGCAATGAGACAGCGCACAGGGGCTGCAAAGCACGTATCCCCGCCTTGGAAGCGATTACACCAGTCATGAAGGGCAGGAGTGCGCTTCCGGCCTGACCAAAGCCGGCAATCCAACCTATGGATCCAGAAAGCAGCCACCGCGGCACGACCTTTCCAACGCGGTTCATTACGATGGGATACACACTTCCGAGGAACACGCCAATGAGGGAGACGGCGACAGCGCTCCCAGTGAGGGAAGGCACAAACCAGACGATGAGTTCCAAACTTCAAGCGAGACTTTAATGAGCAAGCCCGGCGCGAGAGCGAAAAAGTTACCCTATGGCAAGAGAAACGTAGAGATATAGTACACGATGTTCGCCGATCTGAAGAGACTTCGTTAAGAATTCGAAGAATGACTGTATTCGAGTACACACCTTCTTATTCAACCACAGCAAGGCGAGGCGCCCTACCATGATGCCTACTGGAAGCTTTAAACGTGTTTGAGATCATGGATCGGGAAACTATACCGCCAAAGAATCCAGAAGAAATATACCCGGAAGAAGGCCCTCCTCCTTTCACGTTGATTATAAAGGTAACGATCCAACCGCCGACAGTGACCTCGACACCGACATACACCAGGGCAAAGAACGCCAGGAGATGAACAGTCTTCAAGGAAAGAATCTGTCGGAAGTTACTGTGATCGCTCGTGTCCTTTTCCCCGGCAGGTTCGCCAATGAGAGTGAGAGCCTCTGCGCAGGGTAAATGATTTGATACCCACACGAATAAAGCCCCTTACCATCCTGAGTCCGACCTCGAAACACCAAAGTCAAAACTAGGACATTTGTGATCGCCAGCCCGAGAGAAATAAGATAGTGAAACGACCAGTGTCGCATCTGGGCAAATTGGGTCGCGACAAGGGGAGAAGACAAAGCCCCGGCCCCTTCAGATCGTCAATCATGGATATTTGACCAAAAACCCTTCAGAATTACCATAGCTTTACCGAGAAAGACTAGTATCAGCCTGCATATATTTCTGCCGAGGAAAGGTCGATACCTCGCATGCAGCATTCCCATGTAAAACTCCGAGTTATGCTTGAGGCTCACTACATATGCATTGGCCTGGGCGTTCTTATCTCTGGTGTCAGCCGGTGAGCACACGCTGAATGTTTCGCGCCCACTTGAATTGCACTGCCCACTCCGACTAATGCGTACGAGAGAACGAACAACGGAAAAGGTGGTCCCGGCGCCTGGATAGAATATGCAGCAACCTGGCAGAGCGCACCTGGCGACAAGGGAAAATGAATCAACAAAAGCATCACGATTGAAAGGACGATGATACTGAGCACCACTATTTTCCCGAACCCCACTTTTTCTGCCCAATGCATGTTGATAAACGCTCCGGCGATGAATCCCTGGAAAACATATTGAATTTCTAACTCAGACCCCAAGGCCGAGCACTTGCCAAACAAGCAAGCACGAAAGTCAAGGATACCAGCACAAAGCCAACCTGCCGCGGAATAAATCATCCAAGCCAGATCAACAGTGGGATGGATTCATACGTGATATACTTGCTGTATTCTCGGAATAAGAGGACCAGAACTCCCGTCATTCCATCCTAACAAAAAAAAAAAATTCAGGCTACTAAGACAAGAGATAGGGGTCCAGCCTTCATTTACCTGAGAGCATCATCGATCTTGGAAGATCCTCATCTCAGGGCTAGTCGATCGAAAAATGTGGAAGACCCACCCATAAACCGCGGCAAGCTGAATTCTTGCGCGGAGGACGTGCCCTTTGGGAGCCACCAATTCAATGTGTTCGTCCATGTTCAAACTCTTCACCGACTCGTCTCCTGGGGTCGGTGGAAGGGACGGTCCTGGCATTGGCTCAAGCTCCATGGTGGATGAGAGTGTCTGATAAGAGGGAACATATCGTAAATGCGGGGTTGTGCTTAAATAATAACACGGGGAGCAAGGGTCGAGGGTTCGACTGCAAACTTTAAGTTTTCGGGTGAAACAACTCCCATCCGAAACCGGCGTTCGGACCGTGCCGTTACCTACCTGAGCGGGACTACGGGCCCGACAGCTGACAAGGTGTTCGGAAGGATCCTTATTTCAACTTCTCAACAAATCTCCAAGACTGCAATATCAGAACTAGGGGTGCAAAGAAGGAAAGCTTACGCCTCACCTCTAAGTACTTCTATGAATACATTACAATTTGGTAATAATACGCCGTCTCCGAAACGGAACTGCAGTGAAAGTGGCAACCAGCTATAGGAACGCCGACAAAACGACAGCTTGGTGCGGGTTGAAGGGAACGCCGAACATCATGTATGTTCAGTCTACCCGACGCGGTATCCCAGGGATAAGTGCCCAAAGGATAACCATGAACGACATCATGGTGATTAGCCTAAAACCGAGTCAGGCAAAAGAGTCAAAGATAAACGGCATGCGTACAAGGGCTGCAGGGCCTTGATACCTGTCTTGGACGCAATGACACCCGTTATGAACGGGAAGACCGCGCTACCTGCCTGCCCGAACCCAGCGATCCAGCCAATTGATCCAGTGAGAAGCCAACGTGGGAGGACTCGACCCGCATACATCATTGTAATCGGGTACACAGGTCCCAAGAGGACACCGACGAGTGATACGGCAACGGCGTCGCCGATCAGAGAGGGAACGAGCCAGACAACGAGCTCCAGTCTGCGAGGAAGAATAAATGGTTTGCACGACAATTGTCTGAGGAGATTCCTACGCAATAGCGAGAACGGAGTACAAATAAAGCACCCGACGCTCACCAATCTGAGAAGAGAATCAACTCGTATGTCTTGGAAGAACGGAATAAGTTGCCTTCTGATTGAGCCATAAAAGTGCGACACGACCGGTCATCAGTCCTGCAATTCGAAGTCAAACGGCCGTATAAATCCGATAAAGGAAGCATGCGAACCACCGAAAAACCCCGCTGAAACATAGCCAGACGACGAGCCTCCGCCGCGCACGTCGATAACTTGGTGAAAGAGGGTGTTTCAGTGAATGTACAAGTTGTGAGATTAAAGAATAAACATACTGTATGTAACGATCCAGCCTGAAAAGTGCTTGTCAGAAATATGCCATCGTGTATCTGGGCATGAGCGTACCTCCTAACGTGACCTCAACACCGACGTATACGAGAATAAAGAAGGCGAGCAGGTGAACGGTTCTGATGGATAAAATCTGGCGGAATGTGCTATGTTCGCTGGTCCCTGTTTCTCCGGCGGCCTCCCCGACCAATGCGAGGGATTCTGGCAATGTGAGCCAACATCGAGTGCGCGCCAAAAAAAAAAAAAAAACTCACCATCCTGGGTTCTCAACCGGAAAACGACGAGTAAAAGGATCGAGTTAGATATGGCGAGGCCGAGGGAAACCAAATAGTGGAACGACCAATGCCGGATCTGGGAGAACTGGGTAGCGACGAGGGGTGAAGCTAGAGCGCCAGCACCTGCAAAGGGCGTCAGTTCTCCGCGCCCCTAACAGTGAATGCCTCTAACCATACGCCCCGTGCAATAACCCCATCTTTGTTTCGGGGTTGTGCTTGAGACTTGCCACATATCCGTTGCCTTGCGCATCCTACGAGGGGTCAGTGGGATGGTATCACTTGATCACTGAACGGACGTGCTTGAATGGCGACCCCAACTCCGTTGATAACGAATGAGAGCACGAACACTGGGAATGGAGGTGCAGGTGCTTGAATCGCGTACGCGACTATTTGGCACATGGAACCTGGTGACCGGATGATTCACCAAGCATTGACGGAGGTAATTCTGCTTACCCAGCACAAGCATCTTTCGTGAAGAGCGTCAACATGTTTGTAGCTGGTAGGCGAAGAACCCATTACCTTGCCGAATCCTGGAGCAGGTCGAGTCATTCGTAAGATTGAGCCCGTCGGTATAATGGACAGGCAGTTACCTAGTTTGTCCGACAGAGGGACATTTATGAGTGCGCCGCTGATGAATCCCTGTAAGAAGAGATTAAGAGGACAAAATGTCCACAGATTACGGACTTACCACACAGGCAAAGACGAATGTGAGGGAAACTATAGCAAAGTTCACCTAGTGGGAGGGTTACTCCACAAGTGTTGGGGCAGGTCAGACTGAACCTACATGGTAGACTGTCTGAATCCTAGGAATAAGAGGGCCGGCGGAACCTTGGGTTTGTTAGGTTTGGTTAAGGTTAGATTAGGTTCCAAAACACCATCGTTCCACCCCGCGAGGACTGTGTAGAATCACAATGCGTCAGACTGCCGAATATTATCACTATCATTGGCGGCGAAGTACATATGGACCAATAGAGGGCAAGCAGCTGAATCCTTTCCCAAGAAACGTGTTGCTTCAGACGAGGAGCCAAACTCTGCGGCAGAGCATCGGATGTCGGAGGGGTACCACTTTTTGCCAGTGTTGAGTCATTGACGGCGGGCTCCTGGACCGTGGATGCGGTAGGCAAGGAGTGAAGTTCAATCCCAGATGACATACCAGCAATGCCCGGTCAAAAAGAGGAAAGATGGAAACCTTTCATATTGGAACATCGGGCCATACGTCCGAAATCAGCTGGGTTGATCAGGCCCCCGGTCACTCCCTATGAACTAGCTCCGGATTTTCTCAAGAATTTTGACTGTTTTACTCTATGAAAATCGGGTCTGGGACCCTTGTTTTACTCTATGGCGGAGCGAAAAACGAAAAAATCGTTTCCCACGCTATTTTTTCGCCTTTTTCGCGCCCTGCCCTCTTAGCTCTTTCCCCCCCCCATTTTCCTTCACATTCTCACTCCCAGCACACTTTTTCTTCGACTTCCGTGATTTCTTGGCCATGAACATTCATTGGACGTCGTACTCTGTTGGTACATCAGGCCCTGCCATAATTATGAAGCCCTGGCCTTCTAGCTCTCAAGTGGTCAACTAAGGGGTCTCACATAGTAGAAGCCGAGAGTACGGGATCCTCCGAAATGCGGGTGTTAATATCGCGCATCATCTCATCGATGATTCCGCTGGAAATCCATTCATCACTGAGGAGTTGAGTCGAGTCCAATTGTATGCCAGGAGCACCCGGGTGTATGCTATTCCAAGAGACATAATTGAGAAGGTGTTTCTCTGTGTCAGGAAGCCGAGAGAGACTTTCGGTCCATTTGTCTTGTGCGGCCAGAGAGTGACAATTTCCCTATAAAAAGGTGCCTACAGCGGGAGACGGCAATTTTGATCGGTATGGTCCATCAAGCCATGCCTGGGGCAAAGCTTCCTCCAGCCGATGAATAACGGCCAGAGGAGGGATTGACTTGATGGAGTGGACACTGGTGTCCTCACAATTAGGTGGATCAGGACTCAACCATGAAGAAGGTTGCTTCAGGAAAGGCACATCATTCTCCAGAATATTGGGGAGCGGTACCAAGAGAAATTGTGTGACCGTAATATCGGGGATTGGAAGCTGTCGTATGACCATGGTGGGTAGAGCGCACGCAGCCGTGAACTTTGCGCAGTAACTTGTGTCGGGAGGTCCCGGTAGACCTTGTTTTGGCCAATCCACTCGGCAGGATCAAACCGAGGAGCGTTCTCGGAATCACTGTCGATTTCTATCATAGAACGGGGACCTACGGGGACAGAGAAAAGTTACGACAGTTGTTATTATCTGATTGTTTAAACAGACCTAAATCCTGGCTGTTTGCCGATGCTAGGATGATGTACCGAAAATTTGCGCCACGGGGGCAGTGTCATTCAAAAAAAAAATCTCGGGCTGCGCCCGATTTACTCTATGGCGGAGCGGAAGGTCCCGCTCAAGGGCTGTTTTACTCTATATCACGGAGCTAAAAATTGCGATTTTGGGGGCTTGTTTTACTCTATTCCGGAGCTAGTTCATAGGGAGTGACCGGGGGCCTGGTTGATCCAAGCTGGAAAAATCACGGGGAAACCTGTTTGGGCTTTCCGTTCAACGGAACAAGAGGTGAGCGATCTCTGGATCTTACAATTTGATCTGGTTAAGCGAAATGATTGATGGACGATCGGATCACCGGAAGCACTGCCACTTGACCGCCAGTTCACTCGTCATCCAGCGTCGCTGCCTCGACCCTCTCCAGTAGCTCAGAAAATCAAGTTGTTCTCTCCATTGCTATCAATGTATCTATGTGAAAACATCTATGTTGGACGATAAATCGACTTCTTTTGGCTGTACCGCGACATTCTGTCCATCTCTGTAAGAGCAGCCTTGACCTGGAAGGTGCTGGAAAGGCACTTAAAAGACCTGAGAGACGAGACTGTAGGCAACTAAAGTGAGAGACGAATGGCGACGCGTTGCTCAGTGGCGCGATCGATATGGATATGGTCAGCCCATCATTCTCACGGGGGGGGGGGGTCGTGGGAAGTATTTAGTGATCCAGAGATCGCTCACCTCTTGCAACGGAAAGCGTACAGCTCTTCAAGCTTGAGATCTTTCGCTGACTAGGGCTCCGTTCCATTCGCTGGACACTGTACAGATCTAAATCCTGGCAGGCGGAGGTCACAACTGACTTGGATGCTAACGGGATCGTTGCCATGAGGTGTGAATCGAAGGTTACTGTCCGTTAACGTTGACGGCAGCGCTCGACCTCGCTCGACAGAAGAGACCGTCCTTGAGTTACGGGTTCTGGTTCCGAATGGAGTCGAACCTGCACCAATTCCGTGGAGTGGTATCTTATTTTCTTCCCAGCGTCGTCGCCTCGGACGAAACGTGTTGTAGCAAAGTACCCCACGATCTGTTGCAATTTCACACAACCCCTTTGTTCTTACCGCCGGTATGTCTCGAGGGCTGCACCAATTTCTTTCAGCTCATACTTCATATTGGTGTTCGGACGATATTGTTTCAGACGAAGCCTTTCGCGCCGAGACAAAGAAGACTTCGAACTAACACATCTAATCTCCTCACTGGGCTCAAAAGTAGCTTCAATTCGGCCTCGGTCCTTCATTTCCTTTATCAGAGACCGCCTCGTGGTGTCTACATCATGGTCTACAATGTTCCTGGCACTCTCTCCGGAAACATTATGCCTTCAAACCAAGCTTCCTTGTCATCGCTTTCCTGTCACAGCGCGATCCTTGGCGACGAGATCTCATCTATCCCACTTCGGCTTTCGACGACAATGACGACACAGGAGGATACCACAGACACGTCGCCCAGCTCCTTTCGTAGCCTTTGATGAGGATTTTAACTTTGCGAAGCAGTCCAGACGCCGTTCAGAAATCGCGAATCTTTCCAGCCCAAAGGACTTCCTAGAAATCCTTGGTCATACCAGGTCGTGCCAGGTCGTACCCCCGATGGTCAAATTGTCTTTCCCAAGCTTGAAAGCATCGCCTTTGGCCTCACGGGGCGAATCTTCAGGGTTAAGCGGATCCTCATCGCCTCATTCTTTCGGCGTCATCCCTAGCTCCTCGCAACGTCCTTGCCTCATCCGACTTTCAGACTGCGTATCTCTGCGATCTCGAAAGTTATTTGGGGAGTGACGACTGTCCCGAAATCGCAGATGTCGCTCTGGATCCGTCGGCACTCCGAGAAATCAGACGTCTACATGTTTGGTCGGCGTGACCTACTTGATTCTATGCAACGGGATCCGGACGCGTTTGCACTCCGGGCGGCAATTGGTTTCCGTCGGCGCTCTTTCGTTCTGTCGCTGTGCTCTCTCGGAGGCTGAGCCTGCAAGGGCGAATATGCTTGAGGTTAAGGCTATGTTGGAGCCGATTCCTCTCTCTAGACGGACCCTACCAGCTCGTTCCTCGAGATAAATATACCTGTAGGTAATCTTCATCAAATTCGATTTCGATGCAGCCGTCTGCGTGAAGTCTGAGGCGCCAATATGCACTTTGGAGTAATCGCAAGGATAGGTGCCCGTCGACAACCTTTCTATATGCAAAGCAAATTCAAGCAATATTCTACTGTACACTTCTCGTCCGCCTCTCGACCGGCTACACCATACCGGTCCACGTCTCCACCAGATCCACGACGCAATAGCTGTCGATGGGCACGTACTGCTTGGTGATCATCTTGATCACCTCCTGCGCCACCAGCCCGCCGAGGAACGCGGCGGTGTTCGGCAGGTCCGCACTCGGTGCGCGGGCACTAAGAAATAAATAAATAATCGCCCAGTGCGTGCAAGGGAAGAACGTACATTTCACCCACGGCATCGGAGAACTCGTCTGGGAGCTCGACACCGGGTGGGAGGAGTGCTTGCGCGGCGGCCGTCAGGGCCTCTGCAGAAGGCTTGGGGGATCCGACGGCGGCGAGGGCCGAGAGGGCCAGATGGGTTGCGGTGGCTTTTGGGGAAGCTGCGGCGGCGGCAGCTGGGCGATGATTTAGCCACGAGCAGACATGAAAGCAGGTCACTCACCCAACGACGCGGGATCAGCATCGAGCGCACCCCATTTCTTCCCCCGGAGAACCTTCAGGCCATGCGCATTTTTTACGAACGAGTCAATCAAGGCGTCGTCTATGGGCACGGTGAGGAAGGCCTTGAAGATGGCCTTCTCCTCCTCCGCGCGCGTCTTGTACAGTTTCTGCAGATGGATGTAGCTGGTCGTGTTTGCTTTCATGTCAGGGAGTGTGCTACTGAGTGGCAGCGTGTGTGGGGGCTCAAGGGTAAATTTCCAGAGCGCGTCGAGGAGATGGAAGAAGGGGGGCGACGTCGGACCAAGCGTGCTCAGCTGCGGGTCCTGGAAGAGCGCGGCGATATCGGAAGGGACCCGTGTTTCTGTCCAGCAACGGTAAGCTTGCGCCTCCGCCTCGTCAAAGTTCTCCTCGTCAAATTTGATCTTCATTGCCTGCACGCCCTCCTTGAAGAGTTTCTTCTCCGCAGTGGTCTGCGGTACGTTGCCACCGTGTGCGGCTTTCCAGTCAGCAAGCGCACGGACGAGAATGACGACGTAGGGAACGTGCGAGTGGTCGGTGGGATCCATGCTGGTAAAATCGAGCGAGGCCGCATATTCGTACAGGGCGGGGAAGGCCTTGTCGATGCGCAGAGATGGAGCGGTCTCGGAATGACTTTCGATGACTTTCGATGACTCAGATTTAGTGAGCAGCAGAGTGGTTGATTACTTACTCGTATGTTCGTGGAATTGAATGAAGAATTCGCCGAGGAAACCGGCGGAATTGACCACTACGAGCATCGGCAACGTGTCGTCTGTCCACAGCAACGTCGATAGGCGCTCCAGGAGTTTTGGGTCCAGATTGTGGGCGATCACCAATGTGTACGAAGCAAGGTAGCCGGGATTCGTGTCGAGGATGTGCTCGAGACTGGAGGTGTCTGCCTTGCCCTCGACACCGTCATTGAGCTCGGCTAACAACCTCACAGCTTCCTGCGCGCGCGATTTCCCGATACTGGATTCGCCCTCGAGGAAAAAGTTGTTACCGGCGTCCCTTTGAGAGACAGTCGCAGGGTCTAGGACCGTAAAGTGGCCGACGCCAGGAAGAACGAGATTCTTCAGCACAGAAGTTGACGTCGCAGAGCCGGAAATGACCAGCAGACGCGAGTTTTCGAGAGCGCTCTGTCCAGATGCTGCCCATAACCTATAGATGGATCGAAAAGAGGTATAAAACGTGAAAAAAAGTATGCGCACACCTCAGCTGGCGATCATAGCGCCGGGTCTTGCTGTCGGGTTGGGCTCTGACTTGTTTGTTAGACAAGAAAGGTCGAAAGAAAGACACACACTGCGCCGCTGTTATATCGATTGCCTCTGAGGCCGACATGGTATTAGTACTCTTCTGAAGAGTTTGAGGTCAAGGTCAAGGTCAGGCGCTGGGTTGGTAAAGCGCGTCAATCGGCCATCACCGATCGAGCTGTTTTCGGAAAACCTTTCGGGTCAAACCAAGACGAGCAACTTGAGCAAACCCTCAACAAGCCCTTGAACCGAGGGCTGGACGACCACGACTGCATTGCTGCTTCCTAACCGCTCGCGAGCCCCTTCATACGTATAGTGAGTTTGGTTTCGTTGCAAAAAATGTGTTTATCGCAAATGGCATGGAAAGAACTATCGCAGACCATGTTGTCTTTATGACCCACCTTCTACGAACTCGAGGAGTTCGGCTGATACCACCACTTTTGAGGTTCCCCGTGATTTCCTCCCAATATCATTTCTCCACTGACTCGTACCTGCAATAGTCCACCGAGAAAGCTGTTCTGCGCGTCCTTCAACACACAGAGAAGCCAAATCGAACCTTTGGATCCGGATTCAGATCGGAAGGCCTTGAGTCTAGAGTCGCGCAACCGATCCCTCGTTGACTATGTCGAGCGGGAACACTTTTGGGCTGCCGAACGCCTTCGCCTCCACCTTATTTCGGAACTTGCTCCAATTGATCCCAACCCCGCATACGAGCGGGCCGCGCTGGCCCAAATAACCTTCCACGGGAGACAGGACCTCAAGGCATTCCTGACCTGGCTAGATCTTGTTCCGGACAATAAAGTACCTTGGCGCGTGGAACGGGGCCCATTGACCAAGACGCGCAATCTCTTGTTCCGCACGGGGAACCCGTCCAGAAACCTGCAGCTCATAAAAGAGTTCTCCCTTGTCTGTGCGGCCAAGGGCTATGGCCGCCTTGTGTGGGACGACCTCATACTTCTTATGACCAGATTCGAGCACGCAGAGGAGGCCACGGTCTTTTTCCTTAAATACGAAGTGGCCCTCCGGCGATATTATGTGCGATATCATCCGGGTCTCGTCGAGGAGACCGCCAACCGCCAGCGTTATCTGCTGGTTATGTGGTGCTGCAATGTCGGGTGGCTTCGGGAAGCGGTGAAATTAGTACAGAACAGCGCGGACTATAATATTACCCAGGCTTGTCGTTGGCTTATCGACCTGCTCCGAGTGCAGAACGATACAGAGGGAATTGCGCTTGTCGAGGAATGTCTGTCTAGACGGCGTAACAGGCCCGACACCCAAACAGAGCCGGCCCTCTCGACCAAAATGACCACCGCGCAACGCTTCAGTGATATATTTACTAGATCTAGCGAGCCCTCCACAGTGATCCAGACCCACCCACGCTCTCCGACCCCCTTCCATTCCACCCGATCCATCATCGAAGGCTCGGGGACCCTTCGGCCGCGGTCCTGGATAGCATCGCGCCTGAAAGAAGTCAAGTGCCTGCTCTCCAGAAGATCTCTTGTGAGCTTCCGACCACCGGGTAGCGATCTCCACTCCTTCATCGCGCACTACGACGTGTGCAAAGCGCACCCGCGCGGCCTCTTCATACTGCGGAAGCGGGCCCTCACCGCATCGGACCCGTCCAGCCACACCTGGCTGTGCAAAGAGATGTTCTACCTCCACGAGTCCCGCAAATTCGCCGACATCGTCGCCCTCTTCGGCGCCAACTTCCGCACCGCGTTCTTGCCTCCCAAGCCCTGGCGCGCCATCAGGGAGCTAGCTGATCCCTTGGCGGACCAGTCGCGGACGCTGCACATCGTGCCGACGAGACTGGACATCAACCGCGCCGACGCATGGGTGATCTGGAACGCGATCGTACGCCTTGCGGTGCACCTCCCCGCGCCCCTCCCCGTCCTCGACGCGCTCCGCTTCTCCGTCGTGCACTACTCCGCGACGCTCACGGGCCGCCAGTTCCGTGCTTTCCCGACGTCGTTCACCGCCGTCCTGCGCAGCCTTATCTGGGCGTACGGCGAAGCCGGAGCTGTGGACCGCGCGGCGGCGGTGGCTGGCGACGTGTCCCTCATCGGGCAGATGCATCTCTCGAATGTGGGGCTGCTTGACGAGCTCGCGGGGGTGTATGCACGGACCGGCGATGTGGCGGCTGCGACGCGGCTGCTCGGCTCGCTGGAGGAGATGATGCCGCGGCTTGCGACCTACGGCGTGATGATGGACGCATATTTGCAAGCGGGGTTCGTCCAAGAGGCGTTCGAGTTGGAGGCTCGTATGAAGCAGAAATGCCATTATGTACCTGGTGCGAATTGGAGGATGGACGCGACACTGAGGGCGTTGCGTGCAGCCGAGGATGCACTCGATCCTGAAGTGGTGCGTTTTCTACTGCTTCTAAAAGTACATCGCATTCTAACTCGCCCACTCCAAGACCTGTAGTCGGCTGCCGTGTCAAGACAAATAACTATTCTACCGCGCAGTCGTCTGCTGGCCTCCCGTTCTCTCGGAAACTTTATCGACCATGGGAGCATCGGCGGCGTTTGCTGCGGGGACCTCCAGCTTCGTCGTCCCCTCCCGCTGCGTGGATTTGACGTCGCCTTTGAATCCGATGTAGTATAGCCGCGAAACATCTCCGCCTACAGAGTCGCTCTTTGCGTGGCCGTCAGCGGTGTGAAACCGAAGATAACGTCCCGGACTCACGAAAAATAGGGACAGCGAGGTTACGCTGGTGAAGGCCGCCACGCGAAAGGGATACTCGATCACGCCCGTCTCGCCTTCGAGGAGACTGATGTTGAGCTGCGGTGTCGTCGTCTCCGCGTCGGCAAAGTCGACAATAGTGGGGTAGTTTGCGTATATACGAAGATGTCGCGGCGTCGCTTCACCCCGTCCTGTGTAGAGAATTCTGTGCTTCAGTCGGACCCAGGCCACGGATCTACGCACCCAGTTTGAGCAGAATAGATTTTAACCGCACTTGTTGCACAAACGGTACATGTAAAATCATCTGAGATGTTTTGCTTTCAGTCCGGGTCGGTTTCATGTAAAATAGGACGCGTGTTTGCCTGGTCGTCTACCCCAGAGTCTGCGTACTTTAACGTCGAGTCCCGCTCATCCCAGGGCTTCACTATTGCTTTAGCGTCTTCCGGAACTGCGAGGTTCAGGCCGTGTACGCTTTCCTCGATATGTGATCCACATATCCCTCAGGAGACGCGTAGCTCACTTGTCTTTATCAATGAACCCGTACAAGTTGGCGATATCTTGGGTTCGGAGTCAGTGTAGAGGGTGGGAGCGTTCATGGACAGTGTATACCGGTGCCTATCAGGTTCGAAGCGAGCGAATTCGTGGATTCCGAATTGTCTTCCATGGCCGTTACGCAAAGGTCTGCTGACCAAGACAGCATCACCTCTTACTTGTGTCCTGGTGGCTTCGGTTGCTCTCTTGGGACGGCGGCTCCGGTTTCTTGTTTGTTACACACGGCAATACTGCAAAATGGAAACGGAAAACGGCCCAAACTACTGGCTTCTCAAGGCCGAGCCCGACTCGCGCATCGTTAAGGGAAAGGATGTCAAGGTCAGTGCACCGGTAAATAGCGCGGGGCAAGCAGGCGACCCAAAATCTCGCAATAGTTCAGTGTCGACGACTTTGAATCGGTGAAAACCTCGGCTTGGGAGGGCGTCCGAAACTATGAGGCACGCAACCTGATGAAGGAGATGAAGCTGGGCGAGAAGGTCAGTTTGTCTTGCGCTCGGCTGTGTGATTATCTCGAACGATGCTTCAGGCGCTCTTCTATCACTCGAATTGCAAGGCACCAGGTTGGTACGGACTTTGACGAGCCGAGTCGTCTCTGACATTATTATCTGGGCAGGGATCGCAGCGTTTGCGGAGGTGGGTTTGCATCTGGATGCGTAGGCATCGTCTCACTCGTGAACAGGTCTCGAAAGAAGCATATCCAGACAGTCAGTTTACCGAATGTTATCATTCAGAGCCTCCTACTCATTCTGTGTTGCTAGATACCGCATGGGACTCGTATGCCCTTTTCTCCTACGTGGGAGAATATTGATTCATCATCGTCCCTTCTAGATCTCACCCTTATTACGATCCAGTGCGTCCTTCCTTGCGACCAATTAGCTTTACTTAATAATCGATTACTGCTAGAAAACCAAGGAAGCCGACCCCAAGTGGTACATGGTCGATTTGACTTTTGGATCCCGCGCCAAACACTTTGTGCCGCTGGCCCTGCTGCGTTTCATTGCAGACACATCGGCAAACTCGCCTCCGGCGGGCCTGGAGTACTTGGGCAACGATGGCGTTGCTGCCATAAAAGGTATAGACTGCTCGCCGTCGCTCTCTTGCATGCAATGCCTGACATTTACAGAAATGGATCTCGTCATCCGTGGGCGCCTCAGTGTCCAACGCGTCTCCGCCGGCGCCTGGGCCGCGATCCAGCTTTTAGCCAGCAACGGCGGGTGGGACAACCTCGACCTCGCCCCGAAGAAGAAGGGCACGCCGAAGAAGGCGGCCGCCGATAGCGGCGTTGCTTCTCGCCCAGCGCGAGCTGCTAAGACGAAGGCCAAGGCGAAGAAGAGAAAGGCAAAGAACAGCGACAGCGAGGACGAGGATGACGAAGATTACGACTCTGAAGAAGTCATACAGAAGACTACGAGCTCGCGGAGGAAGCGCAAGGCGGAAGATTATGAGGAGCTTCCACCTACCAGACGCGCGAATCGGGCCAAGACCTCAAGTTGACCGTGCGTTTGCAATGCCGCCAATATATGTTTTCCTATTATTTGCTGTCGATATGCATGTATGTACCACCACTCGAACGGTTGACGAACGGATACTTGGATCGACACTCGGCGTGACTTGAGGCGTGCAGATAAATTCATTTACGGTCTATGAGAGATTTTAGACGCGTCCTAAGCCTGGTCGCGTTGTCGTCGTGCGGCGACCTCCGGCCCGATGATGTGATTTGCCCAATTTGGATCTGTCTCAACATTGTCCTCCACCTCGACGAGAGCCTACAGCAAACCATCTGGACCATCTCTTGTCTCCTACCTTTTCTTCTGCGGATCCTGTTCAAATTTTGTGCGAATCTATCCACGTGTACTGCATAAGGGTCGGTCGACGCGTGTTCGGTTTCTGAGTTGACTTGACTCAGCTTCATCGCAGCCCTCACTACTTATCATCCGATATCTGCATACGACTTCGCATGCCGATCGTTAAATTTGCGCCCTTTGCCAGTCTTGTGCAGCCAGTATTCTGGCACGAGCTTACCACCCTCAAGATCGATGTACTTCGACTTTCGGATGAAGCGTTGCCCATTACGGGCTCCTACTCTGTAGGAAGGTCCGTAACAGATAAGGAAACAGGGAACGAGATTGCCTTGGGTTGCAACCTCAGCGTCGGGCCCGAGTCCTTTGACAAGAGTGGCCAGTGAGGATCTTGCGCTCGAATATTTAAATAAACCAAGATTCACGTTGCGGCGTTTAGGCCATCCCCGGGCGCGTTCCTCGCCAAGGGCCACTTCAAGAACTACAACACGATAGAAGAATTCAGGGCGGCCGACAAGACGGCGCTATTCAACCAGGAGGCGGAAAAGGTGCGCGTCGTCGAATCCGCGATTGTCGAATTCGACTCATTGGGAGGTAGATGTGGGAGGCAATTATCGCCACGCGCGATACCTCCAGCCTCAGCAACTTTCTCCTCATCACGTACGCGGATTTGAAAAAATACAAGTATTATTACTGGTTCGCGTTCCCCGCCTTTGTTGCCAAACCCGCGTGGGAGATCGATGAATTGGGATGGAAGACAGCCAGCGAGGGTCTGACGAACGATTCGGTAAGTCCTCTGCACGTCCACCCAATCCACCCTTCTAAATTCTCACAGCTTTCGTCGATCCACGGGCAACTGCGTGCCAACCCCCTCCCGTTCTTCCTAGTGCGTGCCTCCGGCGAGATTGCGCCCGTCGAATCCTACTCCACCTTCTTCGCGAACGTTCCCCCGGCCGAGCAGACCATCGGGTTCGTCGACCCCTCCGCACACCCGACGAACCCGGGCTGGCCGCTCCGCAACCTGCTCGCGTACCTGCACGCGCTGTACCCGGCCACCACCGCGCAGCTACGCGTCCTCTGCTGGCGCGACGCGGAGATCCCCGCGACCCCCACTGGGTGGAAGAGCCGTGTCGGTGCGCTGCACTGCAAGCCCGCTGCAGCGGGTGCGCGCCCAAGCGCGGTCGGGTGGGAGAAAAACCCGCAGGGCAAGCTCGCGCCGCGCGTGGCGGACCTCGCGCCCATGATGGATCCGAAGCGCCTCGCGGACCAGGCGGTCGACCTCAACCTCAAGCTCATGCGGTGGCGCATCCTGCCCGCCCTCGATCTCGAGAAGATATCGTCGACAAAGTGTCTTTTGCTGGGCGCGGGGACGCTAGGGTGCTACGTCGCGCGGACGCTGATGGGCTGGGGCGTGCGGGACATCACCCTCGTCGACTCGGGTAGGGTCTCGTTCTCGAACCCCGTCCGGCAGCCGCTGTTCGAGTTTGAGGACTGCGTCGACGGCGGGAAGCCCAAGGCGGAGTGTGCGGCCGCGCGGATGAAGAAGATATTCCCCGGGATCGTGCGTAGCTGCTCTTGATTGTTCCCCTTTTGTTAACGAAGCGGCAGAACGCGACGGGGCACACCCTCTCGATACCCATGCCCGGGCACCCGGTCCCTCCGGCGTCTGTAGCGCAGGCGAAAGAAGACGTCCGGAAGCTGGAGGAGCTGATTGAGGCTCACGATGCCGTGTTCCTGCTCATGGACTCGCGGGAGAGTCGGTGGCTCCCGACCGTCATCTGCGCGGCGAAGGGCAAGGTCGGTTGGCTGTGGTACTCGTCCTCGTCACCTCCTTGAAATATCCGCAGATCGTGCTGAATGCGGCGCTCGGGTTCGACACGTTCTTGGTGATGCGGCACGGTGTGCGCGCGTCCTCGGTGCGCCCCGAGGCAACCCAGCTCGGGTGCTATTACTGCAACGACATCGTTGCCCCGGCTGACGTGCGCCTTTCTTCTATATAATGGTTCCGATTATTGACTTCCCGCTGCCAAGTCCCTGACAGATCGGACGCTCGACGAGATGTGCACCGTCACCCGCCCGGGGCTGGCGTCCATTGCAGCCTCCACCGCCGTGGAGCTGCTTGCCGCAGTCCTGCAGCATCCCGACGGGTGAGCTTACGCCCCTTCCTCATCCTTGTAGTTCATTATCAATGTATCCTCCCCTCAGTCACCACGCTGCCGCGCCGGCTCCAAACTCGGACCCCGCGCAACTGGTCGGCGCGGGCGTGCTCGGGCTCGTGCCGCACCAGCTGCGCGGGTTCCTCGCGCAGTTCCGAAACCTGCACATCGTGGGCGCGGCGTATGGGCGCTGCACGGGCTGCAGCGAGGCAGTGCGTCCTCACTATTCTGCACTGCTGCGTCATTCTCACTCGCTCGTTTTTCAGGTCCTGAGGGCGTACGAGACGCAGGGCTTCGACATGATCCTGCAAGCGCTCAATGACGACAAATTCTTGCAGAAGCTCACGGGGCTTGACCAGCTGTATGCGGAGGGGGAGAAGGCGCTTGAGGATGTTGATTGGGATGTGGAGGATGATGGGGAGGACTTTTGAGTTGAAGCGTGAGCGGTTTGCAATGTATAGTATGATCTTGAAGTTTTGTTGCTGTGGAAGGTACGATACCTAAGTAGATTATGTAGATTTTGTATCAACATCGTCAATTTTCTAGACCAAGTTCTCACGAATTTCATGCTTTGGCCCTGTTTGCCAAAATCCCTTGACGCGTTAAAATTTTGGCATGAATCCATGAACCGACTTGCGCGGCTCATAGGACGACGCCCGACTCTCTTTGCGGCCCGACGCATCCCACTCGCGACCCCGCGCATCCGGCGCTATGCCTCCGACTCCAATTCCAACTCACACCCCGACTCCCCTGAATCGCTCTACGCGGAGTACGTCGAGACACTAAAAAGTCGCGGAGCGTCTCTACTCCCCCCGCCGTCGCCCGTGTCGTTCGAGGTGTTCAAGCAGACCATCGAGGAGGCCAGTTTGTGGGATGCATCGACCATTCCGGAGCCAGCCGACCCCGAGGACTTCGATTTCGAGGAATTCGAATCTGAATCTCCGAACGCAACCGAACTCGAAGGCGGCGACTCCATGTTACCATTCTCCGAGGAACACAGCGACACGGAGGAATTCGATTTCGAGGGTGGATCTCCGGACCCCGCCGACCTCGAGGCCGGCAGTCGCGGCGGCGACCCCATGCTGGAGAAATATGACGCTATGTTGGCGGCTATCGAGGCACTGGAAGTTTCCAACGACTCGGATCTGGACATGGAGGCCGAACTTATAGCTAGCAGCAGCGGCGGCAGCGGCGACCCCATGCTGGATAAATATAACGACATGTCGGCGACTTTGGAGGAACTGGAAGCGGCCAGCAGCTCGGATTTGAACAAGATGCAGGCCGAGCTTGAAGCTGGCCTGGAGGATCCATCCCCCGACCCCGTTTTCGAGCAAAGACTCGCCCGGCTCGACGTCGAGAACGGCCCCGAGTGGGAGGTCGGGCAGCGCGTCGCGCAGCTTGTGTTGTCCACGACGGATAAATGGCGCCTGGAGCAGATCGAGTACAAGCTGGCGACATATAACGGCCCGCTCTCGCGTCTGAATATCCAGGTCGAATGGTACCTTCAGCATCCGGAAGAAATCGACGTTGACAAAAAGGAGGAGAATGAGGGTACGTCGGGCTTGCAACTCACTCATCTAAGGGCTTCTTATTGACGCCCGAGTCGTTCAGGCGAGGCAGAGGAACAGTCGCATGAACTCGTCCAAGAAGAAGGACGGCCTGTTTATGGTGTGTGCATAACTCCTCACCTTCGCCGCCCCTCAGTAACACTTTTGGGGAGACAACAACGCCTATTATTACCAAAAGACCCCGGTCGACGAACTGGTGGCACACCTACAGAACCGTGAAGTGCAATATGTCATCAAGGAACGCATGGAGTGGCAAGATCGAGACGACCTGTTCAAGCTTTTGGACAGTATCATAGTTCCTGTATTCAAGGAGGACATGACCGTTCTCAACAAGATCGCCGACATTTTCTGCAAGTACGAAGATATCGGGTTAGCGTACACGACCTTGCCCCGGTTGCCCCGAATCCGGCGTCTCGATGTCTTCAAACGGCTTCTCCCCGAGCCCGACGATGAAGGGCCCTCTGAAGCGGAGGAGAATGCGGAAATCGGTGCGGATTCCATCTTTTCATCGTGACATGCATATCTGGACGTCGCACTAGCAAGTATTGTGGAAGAAACCAAAAGGAGTCTCGAGATGGGTGAGGCATACATTTCGCATGTAACCTAGGAAGTCACTTATGCTCGACGCAGCTGAAGCCGAGAAAAACGCCAAGCGCGAGCAATGGCCAAACCTCATGACGCGCGACCCGATCTTGGACTCACGGGAAGTCCTCGAACTTCCACCCTCAAAAGAAATCCCTTTCCACAACCGGGTCGTCATCCGCAATCACCACTCCATCTTCACCGAGGCCCTCGAAGCCGACTCGTTCGACTTCAAGAACCACGAACCGACCAAAACTGACGATATCGAGGAACAGGACAAGTCCGCTGGGTTGGAGCTGCCAGACGCCACCCAGCTCAGAATCACGACGGTTCTCAGCAGGTTCGCGCGACTGCAGACATCCAAGGGGAACAAGGACCGGTCCGTCAAGGTCGTACTCGTCGGCGACGGCAAGGGGATGCTGGGGCTCGGGTTTGGGAAGCACAAGGAGCCTGAGGTGGCTCACCGCAAGGGGCTGTCCGACGCGCTGCGCAACCTTGATTGGGTCGAACGGTTCGAGGACCGCACGATCTGGACGGAGGTACGGACCAAGTTCGGCGCGACGGTCGTCATCCTGCGGCCGCGCCCCGTCGGGTTCGGGCTGCGGTGCAACCCGTACATTCACCGGCTGCTCAAGGCGGCGGGGATCAAGGACATCAGCGCCAAGGTATGGGGCAGCAGGAACCGGGTTGCCGTGCTCAAGGCGACGATGCGGCTGCTACATGCGGGGCATGCGCCGTTGGGGATGGGGGATGGGGTGGGTGGGCCCGGGCGGAAAGCGTTCAAGGGCACGGGGCTTAGGAATAAGACTCAGGTCGAGCGTGCGCGTGGGCGGCGGTTGATTGATTTGAGGGTGTAACTGCGTTCGTAATACACACTCGTGATATCCCAAAACATACCGATGGTGATTTAAAGACGCACACAAACGAAAGAGATATCATGGAACTAAGGGGCCTTGGCCTTGGTGCACGGGTTCCCGTGGGTAGAATAATTCATAGGAAGTTTGTACTGTGCCCGTGTGCTCATCCTCCTTGATCCGGATTGCATATTTCCAAGAGTTGATGACACGCCCTTGAGGACCCCGCTGCGTCCTTGTGGGGCGCTGCAAGGGGTCACTGTGAGTTGGGATAACTATGCGCATGCGCAGCGCCGATGTGTTTCTGGATCGAATGAGTAGCACAGCAGTGAAGGGAATCAATACACGACGACTTACACGCGCGACGTAGGTGCAGCACGCACACAGTCCACTACGCTACCTCCTCGAATCCCTGCTTGGGATGAAAGGTGTAGCCAACGACACGGAGCTTAGAAATCCGGTCATGAGTGACCTAGGCAAATGCAATTGACAGCTGTGTGCAAAGGTCCTTTGCGTTGAGCATCTGCAGCCCAACTAAGGTTCTCTTCGCCTCAGCCACAAGACTGGTGACAGGTTCGGGGGTGGTGCCAACGAAGCAATATATCATCTCCCACGAAGAGTTCACCCGGACGTCCGCCCCTTTTGCGAGTCTCGACGTGATCCTGAGAATCGTTCCGAAGTTCCTGCTGTGCCCATCGCTTAGAGAGGTTTGGATGTGGCCGAGCATGTTCTCCGTCACGAGGATGGCGTCCACGGTGGCGAAGTTCCGGGATTTCGGCCGAAGGTACAGCGGACGCTGAGCGGCGATGTTAGTCGGAGCGGCTTCGCGGACGAAACTCTCGGCTTTGCCGATGACACACTGGCAAAAGTGAATATTCAGCTCGGATTATGCTGCCTAATCGTCACCTGAAAGCAACATGTTCAGCTGGCGGCATTTTTGCTATTGGCTCGGCATTTTCCGAGCCAATGGCAAAAATGCCGCTGGCTGAATAGGTTGCTGAAAAGGATCTTTTTTTTTTTTTTTTTTTTTTTTTTTGCGGTGCAATTGATTTGTTCTCAGAGTCCATGAGCGTATCATGGGTACCCCCCTTGGGTCTAGGCCGTAGCCCCCTTTTGGGCCAACATTAGTTCGTGAGAACAAATCCGCAAGGTAGTCTCCGGGAATCTGTGACCCGAAATGATAGAGTGTGACTACACTCCGCCAGGAAGGAATGCTTTTACGCAGACCAGTTTGGACATAAGCCCCATTTTAGGTAGCTGCCCCTTATGGTACTGTGGGACTCGGCTGACAACGCAATACCCACTAAACCTCCTGGTGGTTTTAACACGGGACTCAAACCCGCGGCCGAAGGAATTCTGATCCAAACGGCGACCGGCCATCAGGCCGACCGGATCAACTTGGCACATCCACAAAAGCCATTTGATCCCATTGGAGTGGTGTCACTGGGGTTCGAACCCTCGCGGGACCCAGGACTTCAAAAATCAATCAGAAGCCAGAGCTGCATGCTAGACCACTCCCCCATGCTGCCCCCCTGAAAAGGATCTTTTCAGTTAACAATCAGCTGAGCCGAATATTCGATTTTGCTGGTGTGTGAGTGCGAGGGTCAGCGCGGTGATGCGGTTAGGGCCGAAAACCTTCGGAAGCTCCATACCGCGCTGGAGCGAGCGATGTATCAAGCCCTCGACGACATTCCCGGCCAATGAGCGTGTGGTGAAGATGTCGGGCGTGGCGGCCAGCTGTTTTTGTAGCTTCTCGAACCTATTCTGCAGCACGTCCAAAGTCTTCTCGGCGATGAGGGAAGACATGAACTCGGCGGAGTAGTCGGTCCGCTGGAGACGAGCTCGCCCTGAAAGGTCGATCACAACAAGGGGTTCGATCCTGATCACACGGTGGTTGTCGACGGGGCTGAAGTTGAATATGTTGTTGCTGAGAGCGCTGTTGATGTCGCCGGTGAGGCCCTCAGTCGTGACGTCAGATGCGGCCACCGTGAAGAGACTCCGTGCGACCGGCCCCCCAATGTCCATCCTTCGCAGAATTTCGCCCTGGTCCATTCCGAACAGTTCCCTTTGTTTAGCAAGGTCAGCATGGAAAGAGAGACATCAAAGGTAATGACAAGATGCACGTGACGGCCGCAATTTCTCTTGAAGACCACGTCTTCATGTATGTACCCAATATGTACCATCTCTCGGCAGAAAACCTTTTGACGAAATTATTCATGCGCGGCCGCGGGGACGACGTCCATACGATGCACCGAGCGGTAGTGAAGATCTCGGGGCAACTCCATTCGGCCTGGTCGTCGATGTCGATGAGGACCCAGGATTTTTCGACAGCGACCATCGTCGGATCATAAGTAAGTATCATCTTTGTTTTCAAACAGGTGGTTCGTATTAGGCCTTACTCGTAGATCCTAGCCTACATCCTCGGCAGGTTTGGGCAACACAACATAATGAATTTGAGAAGAGGTTCAGTGTGTTTCTCAATGTCAACATTCAAGAAGGATTTTGTCCAAGAAATATTTTTTGGCATGTTACGGTATCAGCAAAAGCAACCAACAAAATTACTTTCCCAGTGCTCGCCGTAATCCACCCATTTTTGGCTCTGGGATCGAAATTTGGGTGGAAACATGTTGAATTTCAGGAATGAACCTACACTGGATTTCCAAATCTTATCGAAAGTTCCGTACCAATTCTCAACGCACTGTAATTATTCGGGAATGTTGTTGAATCTTTTGCCCTGTCACGGCCAACTCAGAGAGCTGCATGAAGGTGAAGGTGATGCAAACAAGGGGCAACAGCAGAGAGGAATGTCAGAGATGGGTAGCTGGTGAGGGAAGCAGAGGGCAGTGCAAGATGGTGGTGGGGAAGCAACTTGCAGTGTTCTCCTTAAGGGTTAAGGGTTAACTTTAATTAAGGCTTAATATGTTATTAAGCTAAGGGCTTAACATCGGCCAAGAAAGTTGTTAAGGGTTAATTAAGGTTTATGATGGCATCAAAAATCAGTTGCCCAATCTCTGTCCTACTATGCCTCCAAACCCAGGCCCCCTCTAAGACTGTTGCAGATGATATAGAACCTATTTGCTTCATCACTAGTATCAACCAGGAAAAAACCCGGGCTGATCGAGTTTTGCTCGGATTTGCAGGTGCATACCTCCCATCCTGATGCTCGTGTCACCGCCAGA
This sequence comes from Mycena maculata, assembly GCA_029448575.1. Taxonomy (NCBI): domain Eukaryota; kingdom Fungi; phylum Basidiomycota; class Agaricomycetes; order Agaricales; family Mycenaceae; genus Mycena; species Mycena maculata. The sequence goes on along the minus strand of JARJLG010000071.1, from coordinate 211,705 downwards.
ATGACGAAGCATCTCGAGAAACAATGGGCTGCCCTAGATCAGGATCTCTTCATCCTGTGTCTGGTCCTGAACCACTATGAGTGTGTCTCTCGCTTCGGAGATCAGGCAAAGATTCCAGTTTTTACTCTGAGCTCTGTGCTCATGGAGGTCAGTGTTGTTCCAGTCATTGTTCTCATCCTGACATTGATTTTAGCTTTATCGTCAAGTTAAAGTGCGTCCCCCGCCGTTCCTGCTCACACCAAAACTTGCTGACACTATCATGGATGAGAAAATTGCCACTGAAGCTGTGGTGTCCACCTGCTCCAGAATGTCCATCCAAATGGCTCCCTTGTCCATTATCGAAGCTCTTCAGCGGCCAGATTCCGCAACTGCCGCAGCGTGCACCGTGCAAAGTGTTCACTCGTGAGGAGCTGTTGATGGAACTGTTGGCAACCGAGGAATCTGATGAGGAGCTGGATGACAGGGAACTCGAAGGGTCTGGAGATGATGATGAGTCTGATTCTACCGCAGGCCACCTAAAATGGTGCAGAAAAATCGATCTTAAGCCCTTAATTTACTGCCCTTAATTAAGGGTTATTAAGTGTTAAGGCCTTAACAATGAAAGTTGCCCTTAATAAGGCCTTAAGGGAGAACACTGGAAGCGCGTGAGGTTGTGTTTGGCTCGAAGGTCTCAGTGATCTCGGAATTGACCCATTACAGATTTGGTGCAATGCGAGGCACAACAACACAAGAACAGCAGCAGCGCAGCTTCGCTGACATGCACAAAGTAAATGTAATGTGATGTGAGAATTAAAATGGAGGGAAGTAGTAAATGAGTGTACCCAAACACCCAATACAGTGTAGGTATGGCCTGTTTTATCATCAAATATTATTATTCTGTTCAGATCCAAGGTCGAGCTCAACAAGATTTGAGGTTGGTTTCATGTGAAGTCCGTGGGGCAAGACCATGGATTTTCAATATGTTTGTATATTGTGGTCTAGACTTTGAAGCCTTTGCATGCACTTGAGCAGGAGGTGGTCATGGTCAGGATGGACTGCATCAGTCTGCATTTGGGTCCACGACTGTGATTAGCTGGGGAGTGCTGATATACAGATCACTCTTTGTTGATCCGGACATCAGCCGGTCATTCTTTTGACTCTGACTTTTGGACATCCTCTACGCTATGTTGAGGGTAAGAGCAGAGGATTCCCTTATATATTCTTCTTTGCACCGCTTCAGTGTTGCGACAGCATTCATGTTCTGGCACTGAATAGGGCAAAAGCCTTTCTCCTCATCATTTTCTGCGTGAAAGAGCAGTCCAAACTCTCAGCTATTATCTATCGAGGAGAGCATTGTGCAAGTCATTGAGAGTTGGGATACCATCAGGTCGGCTATAATTGAAACAGCGATGAGTGGATAAATTTCCTTGATCACCAGACAATTGATAGATTTGTTTATGTAAAAATTGCTTAGACTGCCGCTCGTCGCCGACCTTCAGTCGCTCCTCGCGCCAGCCCCCTATCATAAACTGGATCTGATCTGCTGGCAAAGTAACAGAACCTTGTGCAAGCAAACAACCACACCGACATGGATGATAGTGATCCATGATGTGCTTCAAACGAAGAAATTTGACTCCTGTGCTGATGAGATTATCCGAAAACATTTATCTTTCTGACTCTTTCCAAGTCTTCGTCGGGGGAGGCCTCATGACCTCTTACCACCACCATCTCATGGCGGTGGCAACGCTGTGGGGCCTCCCCTGCTGCTGTAGGCAGCAGGAGAGACTTGACTGTTCTCCCCACCCATGACCATGGGACTCTCAGACCTGCGCCCGTTGATAAGCATGGAAAATGACCAGACTTGAAATCTATCAATTTCAATGTTCTTGTTCTACTTACTGAAGTAGAACAATGCTTATTTATTACTTGGCCCACAATGAGAGCCATAGTGAGGTCCGGACTGTTGGCTAAAGGCACTTCACAAGAGATTACATTGTATAGACTTGCCTGGTCACCGATACCACGAGGGTCAACGGCCAGGTGGGCTACAATAGAATTTCACGTAATTCCATGTTCAACCATTCGATCGAATTGGGACATTTGGAAAGTGTCATATATCAAGGACATAACACATACCATCCATCTAGACTGTGAATTCATAAGGGATCCAGATTGCAGGTCAAATCAAATCGGCAGAGTTGTTGGTGCAGTTGCAAGCACAGGTTCGACATTTGTGACATATTAAGTCACTGTAACTTTAATCACATGAGCCTGGATGCCTTGGAGAGCTCAGGAATCGTTCAGGGACATTCAGTAACACTATCAGGATCAATACCTGCTGTGTATTTACACGTAAATCATCAAAGATTATATTTACATGTAAATCAAAGTCCAACCATTCGGTTGAATTAGGGCACCATGGGAATAGTTGGGTGACAAAGGTGTCATCAGGTAGAGATGCAGGACAGCCAGTCTATCTATAAGGCTAAGCTGGTTGGCCCGGACAATCTCTACTACAATTTATCCGGACACGCTATACTTGGCACGTCTAAAGATAACAAGTCCATCAAGATATGATGGCAACACCTTAAAACAGAAAGATAGACGCACAGCTCTCGGGATAGAGCACTTATTTAGCCGTTTAACCGGGTCTTTGATGCATGTACCTTTAAATAGCCAGGTCCGTTTATCCGTATATACCGAAGTGGACTGATTGTAGTATTTATTTCTTTTATCATGTGATGTATAATTCCTGTATAAATACCAGCAGGTTTCGAGTGGAAAGCCAGTGAATTCACCCCTTCTTGCTAGACGTACTCAGCTCAGCTGGTATTGTCGCTTGGGAAGCCTTGGATTCACTAGGAGTACCATTGGGAACTTGTTAGTTCTTTCTGTTATTCTTGGTCAAATATATTTGTTGGTTGTTGGATCTATGTGCGCATAAAGAATCTTAAGGAAACAGAATCGTATCGGTTTCATATCGGGTCGTATCGGGTCATATTGGGTTTCATAAGGATTTGGGAAAGCACACGGATTGGTACAGATATTACAGCTGAGAACATTGAAGGATCACAAGTCTTGAGTCTATTGACTACCAAGCACTACCCCACACCACCCCATCGAGATAAAACCTCTCGCTGCTTCGTCTAGACCCCATTAGAGTCTCTGGATCGGCTATTGGAGCGTTCTCAGTATTTACACGTAAATAGCTATTACCAGATCTAGTTCAAATATCAACCTAATACTTGGTTGGAACCCCGTACTCGCACCACTCGATTGTTTGGATTAGTGTTTAGTGTTGGTTTAGTGTTTGTTAGTGCTCAGGCATTGATAGACATTTTACTACATTTCACATCTGTTCAGGTAGTCAGTGTTTCATCTGGAGCCCACCGCGAGGGGTTCGTTTGAACTATTTCGAAGAAATAGTTATTGGCTGCGTAGTATTGAATTCCCGAACGATTCAATTGCGCATTTCTAGACCTTGAAACAGTCTACGAACAGAGTTATACCACTTTGTTTTCTTTTGAAAGCACTCTGAAGGACTTTCACGAAAGTGGAAGTCTCTGTTGTTGAGCCTTTTGCTCCACAGAACCCTAGAAAAATACCGCTTTGTTTGCCACCTTGGAAACATTGCGAAGGGCTTCACTTGAAGTCTCTGTTGTTGAGCCTCTTGCTCCACAGAAACCGAAACATTTACCCTTGAATTACGCGTAAATACACATAATTCATATTCAATATTATGGGAACTCAAGGAGGGGTTCCAGGAGGAGGAGGAGGAGCGCTGGCAAACTTAGCAGCTGCCCCAAATCACCAGAATGTGCCGACCACAGGCCATTTCAAAATTCCATACCCTTGGCATGACAATGCTCCGAGTTTCACTTCAGATAACTATGAGGAACTTAGGGACTTTGTGGACCAAGTCCGCCAGATCTTGAATTTGGCTGGCATAACTGATGAACAGCTCAAGAAAGAGCATTTCATCGGTTATGTGCCATGGTCCAAGAAGCAGGCCTGGAAAAGCTTAACATCCTTCTCGGCTCCTTCTACTTTCGATGACTTCTTGAAAGAAATTTACAAGAGTTATCCTGAGATTGAAGCAGACAAGATCGGGTCTATGGGTACATTGGTTCAAATCTGCAAGCGGTACAAAGGGGTAGCTATGTCAGAGGAGGGCAAATTGAGACGCTTTGGTGTGGATTTCCAGACCGAAATGTTGAAACTGCTACAACCTCCAGTGCAGATCACGAACAAGCAGTCGGTTAAATTGTATTTGGCTACCTTAGATGAATCGTTTGCAAATAATTTGAGGTTGACCATCAGTTCTACCAGACTATTGAAGGCTCAGATTCTTGGATTAAATCCGGCTCCACTACGTAGAGGAGACCCAATAGAATTCAAAGACCTAGTCATCATGGCAGAGCAAATGGCAGCCACGGAGGATCTATCTTCGGATATTTTTCTGGTACCTGAGGTTGGCCGTAATGTCAACTTCCCTACTGCAAAAATGAAAGAGAAAGATGAACAGTTCGACGAGATTATCAGGGTAATTGCCAGTATCAAGGACCAGATGCAATCGCACCAGAAACAAGTACAGTCTCTTCAGGTCGAGTCAATGAACCGCCATGAGGAGATTTTACAAGTTTTCAACCAGGGCATGGGCTCAAATGGCCATTCGGGTAATTTGGCCAGTAATAGACAGTCTGAATGCTTTTATTGCGATCAGACTGGACATTTTTCTCGTGAATGCCCATACAAGGAGGAAGCCTTGACCAAAGGCTTGGTCATCATTGAGGACGGGAAAATCAAGCTTGGGGATGGCAATTGGATACCATTTGGGCCTGGAAGTCAACGTTGGAAAGTGGATAACTACTGGCGCAATAAGTCTATTGATCAGAACAATGATTATCAGCCTGCCATGTCTCAATCCTACGCTGATGATGATGAAAGACAACCAGATCCATATGACCAGGCATTGGATGAAATCTTGACGCTCAAGGTACGGCTCGCAAGGGCTGAAAATCAGGCTCAATCGACTTTCATGAATGTCCCACAGGTGGTTCAACCCACTTTTGTTCCACAGGTGTACAGGTCAGCCCCATACCACTGCAAGGAATCGATTTGAATCAAACTTTTCAGTCGCTTTTGGCAAGGGTTCAAGCGGGAGAAATCCTACTTCAGCAAGGGCAGATTTGAATTGGGATTGGAGAGAGAAGACAGCAAGGGCTGTTGAAAGGAAAGCAGTGATAAAGTGGTTCACTTGTCAGAGATCACAAAATGAAGAGGGCCAAAGAGGGCTGATAGGTGAAATGAATGAAAACAATGGTGCAGTCCAGCCAACTGATTTTCGCGTAAATTGCGAAAATTGTCAAAGGGATGTTGATAAAAATGGTAGCTCAATCCTGTGGGACAAGGAAAACCAGTTGATGGCCTGGATGAATCTGGTTAATGGCTCTGAACGATTCTGAGCACTTGGCTGTGTCAAACCGACACATCGGGTCGCTTACATGTGATATGGCAATGTGTACTGGGGACAACAAATATTAATTAATTAAACACCCCAGTCCTCACTTGTCGAAGCAAATCAAACATGCTATTGATTCAAATTCACTCAAAGCCAGAAATGAGACTTTCGAACTGGCAAGGCAGCGCTTACCTCGGCTAAAATATGCGGTGCTGGAGGACTGGGAATTTTCTTGAACGCACAATAAACCAGAAAGTGATGAAGTCTGGTCTGCAGTTCAAATTGAATTCCTGGACTCTGCAAATGTACGCAGGCCAGGGATGCGAGCAGCCATGGTTCCTGATGGGTCTATAACCAAAAGATGTTGGCTAGATGATGTTTGATGCCCTGAATGACCTCTCATTCCCTGGGAAATTTGTGCCAAGTGCGAATTTGCAAGCAAGGTGTATTGAACTATCATATCCGTTGGAACTGGTATGAGTTACAAATTACGCGTAAAAATACGTGGAAACTACACTCACCAAATCTCTGGGATAGCCTTCATCAGGACAGTTCATGTTCCGTAGAGAGGGATGAATCGTTTGAGCGATGCTGAATGATGATATGTGGGCCTTGGAATATTTCTGGCTTGTATTGAACTCCAAGTTAAAAATGTGACATCTAAGCAGAAATTTATTGCCGCTGGTACAACTGGGGCAGTTAAAATTTTTGTTTGGGGGAGAGGGTACTCACCATGGAATACATTCAGCATTGGGACCAAAGATGTTGCCGAAATCTTGTAATTGAGACTCGGATGGATTTACGCGGAAATTGCAGTTCAAATCTGAGGACCTGTTCTTGCCTGGGACATGATTTATTGCAGTCATGGAAACAAAACTTGGGATCATGGTTAAAATTATGATCGGATGTATGATGGGCCGGAGCTTTCATTATGCTTTCTGGAGAAGACTGGGTCGGAATTTCCGGACTCCGGGCTGACCAACAAATTTTGGCTTGAACTAGGGCATACTGGCTAATGTTGAAGTCAATATCACAGTAGAATAATGCTGTGCTATTTTCTTCAACAGTTCTGAGGCAGAAATAAGATGGGACGTGTGAATGGGACTTGGGCGCGACGAGCCAGAAACTTTGACAGCGGCAATCAATTTCGATCATGATCGACTGAACTTGGTTACCGCTTTCGGAAAAATATTGATCGATGTTATATTTGGGGACCGAGACCTTGCCGCCACATAACCACGGTTGGCAAATGAATTCAAAGTCTAGAAAAGAGCACTGTTGACCGGGGACGGTCAAAATTTATGTTTGGGGGAGATGATAAGCATGGAAAATGACCAGACTTGAAATCTATCAATTTCAATGTTCTTGTTCTACTTACTGAAGTAGAACAATGCTTATTTATTACTTGGCCCACAATGAGAGCCATAGTGAGGTCCGGACTGTTGGCTAAAGGCACTTCACAAGAGATTACATTGTATAGACTTGCCTGGTCACCGATACCACGAGGGTCAACGGCCAGGTGGGCTACAATAGAATTTCACGTAATTCCATGTTCAACCATTCGATCGAATTGGGACATTTGGAAAGTGTCATATATCAAGGACATAACACATACCATCCATCTAGACTGTGAATTCATAAGGGATCCAGATTGCAGGTCAAATCAAATCGGCAGAGTTGTTGGTGCAGTTGCAAGCACAGGTTCGACATTTGTGACATATTAAGTCACTGTAACTTTAATCACATGAGCCTGGATGCCTTGGAGAGCTCAGGAATCGTTCAGGGACATTCAGTAACACTATCAGGATCAATACCTGCTGTGTATTTACACGTAAATCATCAAAGATTATATTTACATGTAAATCAAAGTCCAACCATTCGGTTGAATTAGGGCACCATGGGAATAGTTGGGTGACAAAGGTGTCATCAGGTAGAGATGCAGGACAGCCAGTCTATCTATAAGGCTAAGCTGGTTGGCCCGGACAATCTCTACTACAATTTATCCGGACACGCTATACTTGGCACGTCTAAAGATAACAAGTCCATCAAGATATGATGGCAACACCTTAAAACAGAAAGATAGACGCACAGCTCTCGGGATAGAGCACTTATTTAGCCGTTTAACCGGGTCTTTGATGCATGTACCTTTAAATAGCCAGGTCCGTTTATCCGTATATACCGAAGTGGACTGATTGTAGTATTTATTTCTTTTATCATGTGATGTATAATTCCTGTATAAATACCAGCAGGTTTCGAGTGGAAAGCCAGTGAATTCACCCCTTCTTGCTAGACGTACTCAGCTCAGCTGGTATTGTCGCTTGGGAAGCCTTGGATTCACTAGGAGTACCATTGGGAACTTGTTAGTTCTTTCTGTTATTCTTGGTCAAATATATTTGTTGGTTGTTGGATCTATGTGCGCATAAAGAATCTTAAGGAAACAGAATCGTATCGGTTTCATATCGGGTCGTATCGGGTCATATTGGGTTTCATAAGGATTTGGGAAAGCACACGGATTGGTACAGATATTACAGCTGAGAACATTGAAGGATCACAAGTCTTGAGTCTATTGACTACCAAGCACTACCCCACACCACCCCATCGAGATAAAACCTCTCGCTGCTTCGTCTAGACCCCATTAGAGTCTCTGGATCGGCTATTGGAGCGTTCTCAGTATTTACACGTAAATAGCTATTACCAGATCTAGTTCAAATATCAACCTAATACTTGGTTGGAACCCCGTACTCGCACCACTCGATTGTTTGGATTAGTGTTTAGTGTTGGTTTAGTGTTTGTTAGTGCTCAGGCATTGATAGACATTTTACTACATTTCACATCTGTTCAGGTAGTCAGTGTTTCACCGTGATGACCCCTACGCCAAAAAAACACCAGGAGCAGTGGGAATAGAACTAAGAAGATGAAACGGGATAACCTGATACGAACAGTACGACATAAAGGTAGATATATAATCTCACTCTTCCCTCCACAACTCGACGTGCCGCAATGTGCAATGCCCCTGGTGCCATCGACAGCACAGCAGCACAGGCCCCACCACTCGATGACCACTGCACCAAACCTGACTTAAGCTGGGCACACGTGAAACTAACAAGTCCCACGGAGATCCCCACTGAGTTGTCCGTCCATCCATCGTCCTCGCCGTCCTGCAATCCCACCACTTCTATGTATGTTCCAATGACCCCAGACAACTGGTGACCTCAGCTGAACGGACATGCATGGCGCCTTCAACGAGTATCAAGACTTTGTCAACATTCTGGCTCTTGCAGAGCCTGCGGTCGGACTCATCCCAACCAAGTCAGTTACGACCAGAACCCCAGATCAAAAGCAAGTCAATCACACCACCCTGCGTCCTGGCACATCGTTCCTCAACATCTGGGATCCGAATGCCTCACCATTGGAGGTGGCTGGCCCCAAACACCCTCTCGACGCCACCATTGCAGAGCACGCGACGGTGACAACACCGCGGCCTTCGCTGAACACCGAAACACTGCACCCGCACCAGATGCCCCCCCACCGTGGAACAACTCACACAGGACAACGCGCAGGACAACACATGAGCCCCAGACCCCTCAGGTGCCGCCTATCGCCACCCGCCAACCCCGGCGGTCGCTGCCAAAGACAACGACGACAATGTCCATGCGCAACCTGCTGCTGTGACCATGCCCACCCCACAAGACATCATTATGGCAGACTGTATGGTCGACGAAGACGTCTCGGACTATGCCACGCCCACACCCATGCCCAAAGGTGCCACGTACAAGACTATCATCGATTTTATACTTGATTACCCCATACCCTCAACGATTCATATGAGTACATACACGCTGTACGTACCCGTAGATGTTGCTAATGAATTGTCTCTGCCGCACGATGGCTGATACCAAATGAGGGAGCTCCGGAATGATAGAAGAGGAGAACCAATGCCTGGGTCTTGGCTTGGAAGAAGTCGTGTCGAAAAGCATGCACCCCTAACCCGCCACATTTACTGACTGAGCACAAGTTCAGGACAGAAAACAGGGGAGGGTTACGCGTGGCAAACGCGAGGTTGCTTCACAGCAAACTCGCGGGCGCTGCACCGCAGTGGTGGGGCCTATTTAGGCTGGGGGTCCACCGACCAGCAGTCCTGGCATGGTCTTAATCAGTCTGCGCGCTCCCAAGAAGTGCACAGGAGCGGTCGGGGCTAACCCCCACACAGGTAGGAAATACCGTCCCCGCCGTAGCGAGGTCAGGATGGTTCCTTATCACCCGCGGCAAATTATAATGACATAAATGGACATAATATAAACGGTGCTCACAACAATGGTGCAGGTGCAGCTATGTCTCCGACTGAAGGGGATAGTAGCTCCGCCACCAGCCACCATCGTCCTGATGATAGTCGCCATACGGGAGGAAAAATTGCGAACGGTAGCCCGGAGATGAGTCAGGCTGAGATCACGACCCCAACGGGAAGCCCTCAACCTCGGCGAGTCCAGGATGGGCCTCCGCAAGCAACGTCTGCATGCAATACCGACGTGCAGACAATGGGAGGACGACCAACCACCCAAATGCATGACCCGCAAGCACAGAGCGCAGAGAGGCCGACCCCGCCTCAGACCGACCATAGTCCATCTCGTGACCCCGAGATTATCCCCAGAGAGAATGGAGGAAGTGGCGAACCACCACAAACCCGAGAAGGGAATGAAAGAGCTCGGAGAGCCCAGCCTGGAGATGAACAGGATGATTCAGACAATGAGGCCGAAAGACGCTGGAACATGTTAGTCCAGGAGACAATGGGACTGTTTGCAGACGCACCTGTGGCAACTGTAGCACCACCGACAAATGAACCAGACCAACCGAACGGAGATCCTGCGGCCCATACTCTGAGTGAAGAAGACCTACACCGCGAATGGGATGAGGCCATGGAGGAGGAGAGATGGAATAGACCCACACCACAACCTCCCGCAGGAGGGACGCAAGTGCTGCCGGCTCCGCCCCCGATACCCAGGCCCCGCGCCCGCACCGCAGGCCAGGAACACAAGACACCGGAGGGCTAAAGGCAAGAAAAAAAATGAAGGCATCATCAATAAAAATCACGGCGCTGAACATTAAAGGGAACAGGCACCCAAATGTATACCACCAAGACAACAAATGGTATGAGCTATGGCAAATCATGCGTGAGCAGAAGATAGGTGTAATGATAATCGGAGAAGCTCACATGAGCGACGAGCGAAAAACGGCTATAGACAGCCTATTTGGGAAAGTACTATGGCTCGAATTCTCCAGTACGCCAAATGTGAAGGGGACCACCATACTCCTAAATAAACACATGATAGAAACGGAAAACATCGTGACAAGGGAAATCGTACCTGGGAGAGCCATGCTAACAGAGATGAAGAATGTTGATGGGAAACCACTGTTGATCCTGGGAATATACGCACCCAACGCCCCAGGTGAGAACACTACCTTTTGGACAACAATCAAGACGTACTTTGAGACACACACGTGGGTCAGAAAACCAGACATAATGGGAGGCGATTTCAACATGGTCGAAGATGCCATAGACCGACTACCATCCCGGGAAGAAAATATTGGGCCGGTAGAAGCACTGGATGACTTGAAACCCTACCTTGGATTAATAGACAGCTGGAGAGAGACGTATCCAGACATGAGGGCATACACTTACCACCAATCAGAGGCACAAGGAGGAGCACAATCACGCCTAGATAGGATCCTAATAAAACGAGACGATTTTGAACAAAGCTTTGAATGGGACATCCAAGGAGTAGGAATTGAAACTGACCACCGGATGGTCTCAATGAGACTCACCTCCGAGGACGCCTCAACGATGGGACACAGCAGGTGGGTATGGCCGGAACACCTATCCTGAGACAAGATCCTCTGAGCATACATACTCGCAAGAGGACTACAACTCCAAGAGGAACTGGAGGCACTGAAACAAAGCGGCGTGAGAACGGAGCAACACACTATGGGTGAAGTTCAAAACCGATATCGGGGAGAAAGCACGAGAAAGAGCCAAAATTGTGGTACCGAAAATATCCAAGAAATCGTGGGCATGGAAAACCAGCTGGAAAATGTAATCAATGATGAGAGCATCACAGACAAAGAGAGAAAACTTGCAAGTGCCCCAATAACTGAGAAACTGGCAATACTTCAGAAGAAAAGATACCGAGCGGCAAGGATGACAGCGCAAGTGCACAACAGATTGGAAGGGGAGGTGATAAGCCGGTACTGGTCATGGATCAACAGACTGGTCAAACCCAGAAAATTGGTGCACAGACTGAGAAAGTCCCCATTAGACCATGAGGGACCAATCAAGTATGAAACAAACGCAAAAAGAATGGTGTCAATGGCGCGGTGAAACGGTGACTATGGGTACACTGATGTTCGCGAAGATAATCAGAAAGCTGCTAGACGGCAACTAACCAACTAAAAACACTACAACCAACACACACACACACACACAATTGAGTTCGGGTTGTCCTGCAGTTTACAGGTAAGATTGAACTTCTCAGGTTTGTGTCTCGAAAATGCCAACTCGATAGAAGTCTTATCAGGACTAATATGAGAGCAAAGTAGTCAAAGATTGACCAGGGATTATCTACTTCGATTGAAGCGATATGGGTTTTATACATTTTATACTTCTAGACACCTCAAAAAGATATCTCAAAGACCTATAAGTCTCTCTAGACTTAGATAGGATTTCCTGCCGTACTCTGACGGAGACTGCACTGGATCTAGACTTTGGATTGCAACCGAACTCACTGGAACGGATGCCAATGACCCGGTACTGCGACTGAACTCACTGGAACAGTGCCAACAGCAGACCTGAGGTAACAACCAAACAGGTGCCTTTCACACTAGTGTCGCGACTCTCCACGAACACGGCTTAATTCCTTTAAAGCTTATATATGCCAACAAGACCACTTTATATTTGAACAATAACAACAAAGATAGTTATATAAATGTATCTCCACGCTAGGCTCAGACCAGCACCAACACTGTTACCTTGGTGGGAGATGCAGTACTGAATCACGGGATCTGCTAGGCTTTATATACGATACAGGAATTTTAGATAGTAATGAGAAATGAGTCAAGATATAAGAGAGATTTGATGTACACGGAACTGCGGAGGTATGCCGCTGGTATTCGTAGTACGAGGCCGAGACTAGTCATCTAGATTTGACTAGCCCGAACCCATACTAGGTATATTGGTTTGTTCCCAAGGCCTGCTGGTCCTAACATATATGCTAGCCGGACACGCGCCCCAACTGCTTGCTGCACGACCACATAGGTCACAGCATATTTCTAGTTCTCTATTGGTCGACGCAATACTGCCGTCCGGCCGTATCGATGCGTCTCGCTCATTCCTTCGGTCTAAGCGTCTGTCATCAATTCTGATGACTATCTCGTTATGTGTGATTGCCGTCACGACGCGTCTTTCCATGATCGACACTCGTCGCGATCACGTTCCGACGATCTCCGATGTCTTGGCTTTCTCGGTTTCATGATTCTCGCTCGAACTACTGTTCGCGAACCAAGTTATAGTTGTTGCGACTAGACCCCGTCCAGGGTCTAGTGTATATATATGACTTTTCATGCCCAATCTGTGGACTTCATTCATGTCTCTCAAGTTTAGGTGTTTTTACCTTCTCGATACAATGTCTAGCTTTTAGTACAACCAACCCTTTGCGAAGTCAATTCAATACTATGAAGCCCACTGAGTCCCGGACACTGCACGCTAACCCCCAATGGTATAAGGATCAAACTGCATTGTATCTAGAAGACAATAGTCCTCTCACGTCATGAATACCTAGCCAGCAGCTCGGAGCTCACTCTGACTCTACTTGTATATCACCGGATAGAGGCTCTAGTTGGCGACTAGAAGTGCAAAAATGCACGATTACACCGGCACACAGTTATGAGCCGTATCAGCGGGACTACCACAACAGGATACAATATGATCAGAGGAACACAGCCCCAGACATCAGAGAAGCCACAATTGAAATAGTACTAGGACGCACCAAAACGAAACTGACTGAACCGCAAGCCGAGACCCTACAAGCCAAACTAACAATTGAAGATGTCAGACAAGCACTGAAGTTATCAACGAACCACAAAGCACCTGGACTTGATGGAATAACATACGAACTGTGGAAAACCCTCGATGCTAGATACCAAACCGCAGTATCCCTCAAGAAACTGGCCTTCAACATACTGGAAGCAATGCTGAGGGTATACAATGACATAGAAACATATGGAATGATCAAGGGAACTGGATTCTCAAAAAGCTGGATGCGCCCACTTTATAAAAAGAATGATAAAGCCGACATAGCAAACTACAGACCTATATCACTGCTAAACACCAACTACAAACTATTCACCAAAACACTGTCTATTAAACTGGCAAACATAGCCCCGGATTTAATCCGTCCAAACCAAGCCAGCTTTGTACCAGGACACCAAATTCGAGACCAAATCTGGCTAACCAAGAGGATTATAGAACTGGCAGAATATGAGAATAGGAATGGGGTAATAGTGGCGCTCGACCAGGAAAAGGCTTATGATAAGATAGAACATGACTACCTTTGGCGTGCCCTAGCCAGCTACGGGATTCCAGTGGAATTCATCAACACCGTGAAAGCACTATACAGTGATGCCTACACCTATGTAATGGTAAACAGAGAGAAGAGTGAACACCCGTTCAAGGTCATGAGAGAGGTGAGGCAAGGAGACCTACTGTCTTGCCTGCTTTTCAACCTGGCCATAGAACCACTTGCTGAGTCCCTACGCCAGTCCGAACTGAAGGGCCTGAAGATAAAAGGGAAAACGAAGAAGCTAATAGCGACTCTATTTGCAGACAACACAATGATATACCTCGATGTAGAAGATGACTGGGGCACAATGTGGGGAATCATTGACGAGTGGTACATAGCCGCAGGAGCTAAATTCAATGTCAGTAAAACTGAAATGATCCCCATCGGCCACATTGACCACAGAGACAGAGTCTGCGCCAACCGTTTCATGAACGGAATGAACGGAACATCAATCCCAGACCATATTAAGATAGCCAAAGAGGGCAAACCAATACGCACACTAGGTGCCTGGGTAGGCAACAAAATCGCTCAAGTAGGAACATGGGCATGCACCCTAGAGAAAATAGATGCAGCCCTTGAAAGATGGGAACTCGGCCACCCATCGATGGAAGGGAGACGGTTAATCGTACTAATGGTGATAGGGGGAATGACACAGTACCTAGCTACAGTCCAGGGAATGCCAAAGGAGATTGAGAAAAGGCTGGAGAAGAGAGTCAGGAGCTTCCTGTGGGCAGAGAAGGTCAGCATCACAATAAATAAAGAGACAGTACACTCGCCCACGGAAATGGGAGGGAAAGACCTGCTTGACATAGTGGCCTGGAACGAGGCCATCGTGGTAACATGGCTTAAAATGTATCTTAGCTGTGGCCCTAAGCGTCCCCTTTGGTGCTTCGTGACCGACGAAATCCTATCCAATAAGATAGCAAGCAGAGACAAAAATGTAACAGAGGAAGTATGCACGAGCCCATACCTCCAAAGCTAGTCCCCACTAGTATCAGCAGCATCTGTGGGAAACGACATCACAGGAATGATCAAGGTTGGCAGGAAGTACGGCCTTGAAATGGACACAATAGCAGTCTCACGAGAGATACAAAACAAAACACCAATTTGGTACCACAGAAAGTCGTACGGGAGCCGATCAATATACCACGTGGACGTGGAGATTTTGGAGTGCCTACAGAACAACCACAAAATCAGAACGGTCAGACAGACAGTCAAGCTAGGAGGGAATGTTATATACTGAGCCGGAGTGGACCTGAAGGATAAAGACCGAAGGACCGGAGGCTCCGGTATGTCGGAGCGTCGGAGGGCCGGAGGGTCCGGAACGTATACAAGGAGGAATCACAACACCACAGGGGGTTAAGGGTGAGTGACTACCATGGCCGGCAGGTATCCGATAGGAGGGGACAAGTTGGAGTATCGGAAGGGAACCGGAGAGTACGGAGACGACTCAGTGCAAGGGAAGTGAACCAAACAACGTCAATTATCAATCTGACGTACAAGACATATTAAAGACATATTTATACTAAGTAGCTAATTGTTTTCCATATAAGGAAGGAGAGTGGTTCTTAACAATAAGACAAGTCAGAAGGACTGACGAGAAGTCGTATGACAATAAGATGGAAAGACGGAAAGACGGATAAATGGGAAACGCTCAGTAATCCTTCATTGCGTAAAAACCCGATGATACCGGATGGTTCGGAGGCTCCAGTAATATACCGGAGCCTCGGAACCTACCGGAACTACCAGAAGGTCGACGAGAAGGCTGGGTATGCTGCATGGATATGACAGGGAAACTAGATGCACCGAGACACATGCACTGGAAGAACTGCTGCTGCGGCCAATGCCAGATAACAAGAGTTTTAACGAGATGCAAAAACCCGAACCAATGCTATCTGAAAGCAAGGGAATTACTGGACGAGCTACATGACAAGTGGGATCCTAGGAAACCACAACCAGAAGTCTATGAACATGAACAAACACCGCTGAACAACGAGGAAGAAGGAACAAAGGAATTTGACTCATGAGTGACTACCCACGGAACGATTGCAGACACGTTCCGAATATTCACAGAAGGAACACGCAACCTCCATGAGATCGCCCCCAACACCAGACACGAACCAGATGCAGGAGAAGAAAAGTTGGTGGTCTATACCGATGGCTCTGCCACGAACAACGGGGGAGAAAAACCCAGAGCTGGAGCCGGAGTATACTTTGGGGAAGACGACCCAAGAAACCGAGCTATCCGTATCCCAGAAGAGCTCAAGCCCTCTAACAATGTAGGTGAGATCATGTCAATCAAGGATGTGATTGAAACAACCCCGCTGGACGTACCTCTGGAAATCCACAGTGACTCCCGAGTTGCAATAAACGGGTTAACCAAGAACTTGAAGAGATGGGAAGACGAAGGCTTCCTGACTATTGAAAATGGCGACCTGATGAGGACAACGGTCACTAAGATGTGGAAACGACGTGCTAAGACCTCACTGAAATGGGTAAAAGGGCACTCGGGAAATGCTGGGAACGAGGCAGCTGACATGCTAGCAAACGAAGGCCATGAGAAAGAACAAGAAGACAAAGTTAAAATGACGCCGGCCTCGAACCTCCTGCTACCAGGGGCAAAACTGCAAGCCCTAACACAGTCAATAGCATACAAAATAATTAGGAAGATTAAGATGAAAAACCCGACCTATAAGGCTAAACTGGACAGGAATGTGACCTGCAAGAACATGGAACTTGCTAAGGCAGCCGAGACGGAGAAGGGAATAGACCAGCGGCAAGCAAGATCTGGAAATCGACAAAACACAAAGACATATTAAGAAGCATCAGATTCTTTCTCTGGATGACAATACACGACGGATATAAGGTGGGAAGCCACTGGAAACACATTGAAGGACATGAGGAAAAAGGCCCGTGTAACCACTACAGAGTCACAGAGTCCATGGAGCATATACTCACCCAGTGCAAAATACAAGGCCAAAAAGAGGTCTGGGAACTAGCCAACGAACTGTGGAAAATGAAGACAGGAGGTGATCTGCCCAAACCGGTTATGGGACAAATAATGGCAAGTGCCGCGATCACGAGGGGCAACACGGGGACGATGCGCCTATTCAGGATAATGATGACAGAATCATCACACCTCATCTGGAAACTCCGGTGTGAGCGAGTGATAAACGGTAAGGACCCAGCCTCGATTAGAGAGATTCAAAATAGATGGAGGAAAGCAATAAACAACAGACTAGCAATTGACTGTGCACTCACGAACAGGGTGAAATACGGGAAGAAGGCAATTGACAAAGATTTGGTCAAGAAGACCTGGAAAAATGTCCTGAAAGACGAGGAAAATCTCCCCAAAGACTGGACGTGGGAGACCGGGGTTTTGGTGGGTATTGGTTAGTTGGCAATGATGGGGTTCAGGCAGCTTCACCGCGTGGATCCCAGAGCTGACGCTGAGTCCCACACGATGTGTAGCGACAATGTCGGACACAAGTACATCAAGTATTTCCTCGGGCGCATGTATTCCTCTGGCCGGGTTCCAAGGCCTCACAATTAACGGGTTAGGGGTTTCCGGCTATGCCGGCCCGGATGAAGCGCCCTCAGGCGTAGACGGGAAGCAAGACCAGAGACAGAGAGTGACTTATCTCTGGCGCTTTTACTCCCAACTACTCCAAACGTTCCGCAAAAAAAAAAAAAAAAAAAAAAAAAAAAAAAGATTATCCGAAAGTTTTGATGAGATTATCCTTTCTGAGTGATACGGCAACACTCGTGCTTAACAAGCGTGATGGAAACTACCGTTTGCAGACACATGCTGATGGGATTATCCTTTTGCGGCGAAATTTTGATGAGATTATCCTTTTCGAGGTATCCCCAAATGGGTGCGCCGATTAAGGCTGAAATGAGACCACAACACCCAACTACTAGATAGTGGGTAACTTATAATAGTCCCGGATGCAGAACAAGTGTGGTCGGTGCTGAACCCGGCTGCATACCACACCAAGTGTTGTTGGGTAGTAACGTATGTGTTCTTCAGACACCGGACCATGGTATGCGAGTAGGTATACGTATACAATAAAAATATTCAGAAACCCCTAAATAGTATGAAATCATTAAGTATCGTTCTCATATCCATCTAGGGAGCTGGAAAGACAGCGGTCGTCGGTAAAAAGACCGCCGACAAGATTTCGTGCGTTTCTCCATCACGAGTGGGCTCCCCTCCTTGCTGCTGCCCTTCACCACGAAAGTCCCGACTCGCTGATACGGTATGCTGTCCAGGAAGACCCAAGTCGTGAACGAGTACCGCAGCGTGACCTTGCGCAGCGACGAGTTGGCCGCAGCTAGTCGCGCGACGATCTTGGGAAGATCCGGCTCGTTGGCAGCGCGTTCGACACGAGTGAGGCTGAGCGTCGTTAATTGCACGCGCGAGCCTCGGAATGCGGAGATAAACTCAATCTAGGGAGGTGGATATTAGGAAAGGATTCGGGGACCCAGGTTGATATTGGTAGCAACTCACGATGTCCCATGGTGCCTCGGAACAGGCGAGATCTAGATGGGTCAGACCCCGGCAGGAGTCGAGTAGGTTACGGAAGATGCCGTAGTGATCAGTCTCCGCGTCGAGATGGAGCCAGATAGACAAGGACGTCAAGGACTTCATATGCTTCAAGGTCCCGCAGACGAGAGAGACCATCTTGTCTGACAACGGCTGATGCACGAGGGAAAGGGTTGTGATGTGCGGGAGATTCGGAAGACCTTTGACATGCGATACGTTCCCAGCGAATTCGCGCAGGTGGGGAAGGGAGGATGGCGGCAAGACGATGGCCTTCGGGAACGAGGAGAGCGAGGGGAGCCGCAGGTGCTCCAGGTTTGAGTGGAGGGCCAGGAACCGCATGAAAGGCGTCTCCATGAAGATTCGGGAGGAACCGTTCCCGGCCATCGAACAATCCCCTAGTTCCAGGTCCCGTAATCGGGGCCAACGGCCCTGAACGACACGGCGTGTGTCCCAAACGCGGCGGGAGCGTTGCGATACGTCTATCCTGAGTTGCTCTAGTCGTGGGCTGCGGTCTATAAGCATATCCCAGAGCTGATCGGGCAGTTCGGGTTCCGGGGGTAAGAATGTGTCTGTAGAATTAAACGTTAGACACTGGGAATCACAGCGATGAAACAGTGACTGACCCCACTCGTCCGGCAAAGTCTTGGCGGTCAAGGTGAATCCGGTCAAGTCGTCGAAACAGAAAAGCTGGCGGGCTGTTAGGAAGGTGCATATAATGAGACGAGAAGCAAACTCACCTCGCTATCAGGATTGATCATTTTGGGGCCTACATTACTGCCCACACTCCGCAGGTCAGGGCAGCTATTAATCGATATCTTATTAACAGTCGATGGTGAGAATGAAACGAGAAACTTTCCAAACACGCAGTGTAGACCACAGCGAATCGTCTTGCGGCACTTCAGACCCGTCCCAGAAAAATGAGGTGAGGCGCCGGAGACGCCCTGCGGTCGCCAGCTTCATTATGGATTTAACCACACGTTCTTCGTCGATGTGCTTGGCAGGCTGCTGCGACCGACGGTCTATATGGTTCGGGCGCACGACTAATCGTCGGATGTAGCGTGTTACGTCCGATCGTCCGCTTAAAAGCATCTCTAGTGTGTGTTTGCACATTCTGCTGTTGCGCAAATCCACTGACGCGTAGAGGACAGGCAGAAGCGTGGCATAGATACGCGATGACTGCCGTAAAACCCCCGTTAACGCGCGGTTCGCATGAAAGGCTCTGTGGCGACCTACGGTGAGGCTTAGAGACAGAACATCCTCTATGCTATTCAGCCGTTCTGCGATTTCGATTATTATATCGAGGGGCACTCTTGGTACCCAGTTCCGCTCATCATTATTCGAGAGAAAGACCCTCCAGTCGGCAGTGTGCTGCTTGATGAGAGATCTGAGCATAGACATCGGGAGCGGGGACTCCCAGTTTTTCGAGGAGACCATACTAGAGGGGATGAGTTGAGCGGAAGAGGGTCCGACATGGCACCCTTATATCGAACCGCTAGGCCCGGCGGAGCTGTCATGGACACACCGCCGAATCCGAATACTCGTATACTAGTATTCGAGTATGGCGGCAGACCGTACCCTTCGGCGCATGTGAGTGGCGGGGATCAAGCGGTGATCATCCCGAAACGAAAGGAAGCGGTGCGTCCAAAAAGAATACTTGGTTCTAAAATAGGTCATTTCATTCGCCTCCACCATACATGCCCGTGGTCATAAAAACATAAGAATTCATACATAGTGAATACGAACTGATGGGGTACACCCGGTACTAATACATACTCTCAGTTGCGACTGTCCATGTGAGCGGCAATCAACAAAATTCATAACTTCAAACCCAGAAACCATCTAGTATCGCAACCACAAGGATCCTCGCAGTATGCGGGCAGCATCGTTATCATCGAAACGACTCGGGGGCGGTCCCGAATAGCTTGGCGCGGAGAAACCAAGGGCGGATCGTGCGTAGTTGCGGTGTGTTCCGCCGCGCTCCGTCGCCCGCCGCGCTGGCAGGCGGTGGCGACGCCGGAGCCGGCGAAAATGCAGTCCAAGTCTCGAGAGACGGCGAAGAAGGCGTCTGGTGAAATACGAACGACTGAAATGGCTCCACAGACTCTTCGTTCGCCGGCGGGGCGCCCGTCGCGGTCGATGTCCGGGCGAAGAACTGTATGGGGCGGAGGAAGGCGACTTTGGGGATGTCGTTAGCGTTGACGTGCGCGGGGGGATTTTGAGGCTTGCGCGCGTCGGACCTTGGAGGGGGCGCGTCGGTAACGGAACCGTAGATTGACGGTGAATACTGACATGAGTCGTTCCAGGCCGACGATGGTTCGGTGTCGGGCGACGGGGTGGCGGACCGGTCTTCGAACGGCTTGGGCCGCACAGGGAGCGAGCTTCGTGTCGAGCAGTATCGCGACATGTCCTCCGCCGAATACCCCCACAGCAGAGGTGATGTCATCATCTTGTCCTCCGATACGTCCCCTAAATCGTCCGTCTCGGCCATGGAGACTTTGGAGCTGGCGAGGAAGAAGGAGGATGCGTAAGGATCATCATCGACCGCCGTCTGCATGACTGAAGATCCCGTCGAGGCGGAATCGGGGCTGTTATTTTGGGCATAATACTGTGGGTCGAGGCAGTTGGTATTGATTGTCAACGGCTTGCGCGTGCCCGTTGCCGGCCTCCTTGGGGGAAACTGGACGATACTTGGTGTTACGAGGAAGGACGCCCGGGGAGAGCCGGAGGAGCAGGGCGAGATCGGCGAAACGGGCACATTGATCGGGGGTGGCGTCCGCGGGCGCTCAAACATAAACTTGTCGCCCAGGATATGGTCCGAATCGGACGACGTGGGCGAGTCGAACGCCCATGTCGCACCGCACGACGAGTACTGCGTGCTCGAGGACGAGTCGCTCGCCGCGTCCGGGCGCGTGAACACGAGGCTGGACTCCTTGCTCCACTGGGGTCTGCGCTGCTGCATGGAACGCCGTGGGAAACTCTCCTTGTCAGACGTGCTAGCCTCGAGGTCGACGCCCACCTCCCACGGACACCGCGCCATGCTGCCGTCGAAGACGGCGCCTTCGGAATAGAAGTGCGTGACCCGCTCGAGCGCGACACGCAACTCGGGGATCGTCATCCGGTGGCGCCAGTCGATCTCGAGCATCCGCACGAGGACGGCGTTGAGCTCGGCTGAAATCGGGAGGACGGTGGGGAGGAACTCGGCGGGGTTGTGGAGGTACGCGCGGAACGTCGAGTCGGACAGCGTCGCAGCCTTCCAAGGATTGCGCCCGGTGGCGAGGTTGAGCAGCACGATCCCGAGAGACCAGATGTCGTTGAACATGGGGGAGTAGGATCCGTTCGGTGCAAACTCGCCGCCTTGACATTCTGCGCGGGCGTGAGAAGCGAGGGGTCAGTAGGCTGAGGACGACGAACCCGGGCTCATATGGTAGACACTTCCTGTACGAAACTCCTCGCTGAGCTTCTCCGTCGTAGCGAGGCCAAAGTCCGTGATTGCGACTCTGTATCCGCCTGCAAAAGTCCCGAAATGAGCGGATATTTGACTGAGATAAAAGGAAACACAAACCATCGAAGCACAAAACATTTTCTGGCTTCAAGTCGCGATGATAAATACCTAATGAGTGGCAATACTCAACAGCGTCGAGAAGTTGGTTGAATATGTGCTTGATGAGCCGGGTGTTGCCGAGGTACCGACAGCCGTAGAGAATCTGCGAGAATAAGTCCCCGTCCGAAGCAAAGTCCATGATGATGTATGTATGGTTTTTCTCCTCCACGACGCGGTGGAGGGTCACGACGTTCGGGTGGGCGCTGGCGAGCTGGTGCAGCGCGATTTCACGTATGTGGAGCTGGCGTTGGCGGGGCGTAACGGAGGCGTGGGCGTGCATGAGACATTTCACGGCGTAATGGCATGGCGCGGGGGAGCGCGTTTCGACGGCGCGGTAGACGACGCCGTAACCACCGACGCCGAGGACATCGACGAGCTCGAGGGTGCCGTTGTCGATGCGGGTCCCCGGGGCGGGGTGCGCGGGCTCGGTCGAGGGGCAGCGTTCGTGATACATAGCAGCGGCGTCGGGGCAGCGGCTAGAGTTGACCTGCTTGATAACACAGCGCGGAGCGAGAGGGCAGCGACGGGGGACCTCGGGTTGCGCAACAGGTGCGAAGGACCTGCAACTTTTATTGAATCAGGCCTGGTTGTGCGTGCAAAACATGAGGATGTGAAACAAACCACGCTATGCTCCGGTTGGTTGGCGAATCGCGGGTGGGGTGGAGGATGCACCACCGCTTGTCGATCGTAATTCCCGGTCTGCGTGCGGGACGAGAAACGCAAGGAGGGGATGGGATGGGAGAGGGAGCGTCCGAGCGTCGATGCGCCTCAGTGTTCACCTTTATAAGGGTCTCTGGAGCAAGATAGGGAGCGGAAAGGGGGCCATTTGTCCGCGGAACCTTCTTCGGTGGGTGATTCAGAGGGACTAAGGGGCACAATCCTGCGCGAAAGCGGTATTGATCGGTGCGTGAGCTGTGGGCCGCTTGAAACATCCCCTATAGAGCAACTGCTGCATTCAGTGAAACTGAATCCACGGAACTATTACAAGACTTTGCTTCCGCGAAAGGGCCAAAATTCACCCCCGCCGCTACGAATCACCCGAGACAAGGAACAGAGAAACAGTCGTGTCTGCAGACAGGTTGGCATTCAGGAGATATTTGCGCAAATTCAGCCAATCCGTTTTCTGCCAAGAGTTTGACCAATGCAATGCGAGGTCGACTTTGAAATTCAAGTTCAACCACCGGCAAGTTCGTGAGTACAGCCTGAGAGCGAATTTGGTTGATTGCCCCGGTGGAATGATATGGCCCTGCGGTGTGAAATCGGTCCTTGGCGCGGCCGAGCGAAGAATGGAGGAATATTCCATTTACTGAGACATTTTCCGCTCTTGGATAGTGTAGCCGGGAAAGATGGGTTGGGCACGTGAGCGGGCCAACGCGACGCGTTGTTTTGAAAGCTGTGCAAGTGACAGGTATTTATTCGGTCACAGTTGAACCAGTCCTAGGTTTCTTGCTCTCATCCATCGCGTCGCCTATAATCCTCTTCTTTTCTGCGATGGCCATCCGTTCCTTCACCGTCTACTGCGACACTACCGACAGCGAGACCACCAAGGCAGCAGCGAAGCAGGTCGTCCTCTCGTCGTCGGACCCCAATGTCCCTACCTCTTCCTCCACAGTCCTCCCATCCACCGCCGAGAAGGAGAATCTCCATCCAGTCACCGGCGAGCGCTGTGTCCCCGTGCCAGATTTCACCGCCAGCAAGAAGCGCAAGACGAATGCCCTTGCCACCAAGACTATCGTAAAGAAACAGAAGGAGTCCAAGGAGGACAGGCCCGAGGGGAAGAAGGCGCGCACTGCGTCCTCGTCGGCGACCAAGGGTCGGAAAGATGGAAAGGCAGTCAGGAAGGGGGCAAAGAAGCCTTCGCGCCGGGTCTCGCCGCTGCCCAAGCTCGAGGAGGAGGATAGTGCGGTCAATCGTGTTGTCCAGGCCGACATTGACTCGCGATGCTATGAGCTGACCGTCTCACCATTGGCGGACGTCACTCAGGCGTACGATGCAGGATTCGACGTCAACTCGCTTCTTGCATCGTTCACCTCCGAGGAGAGCGCGAGGTTCCGCAAGGTTCGTTCGTCACCGCGCATTCTCATCTGTCTACTCACTGTAACTAACTTGACTTGCAGGCGACTTCCACCGAACCTGAAATCCGCGACTACTTCTCGCCCTCGCACTCGGGGTCGGGCTCGTCCCGGGTCACGCCGCCCCCCGCAGGGGAGACCAAGGTCTTCAGCACGCCTGAACGCCGGCACATCTATGCTGCCTTTACCTTCACGACGCCCTCGCCTTCGAGCGAACGCTTCAGAAACGCCAGCCGCTCGCGCTCCCCCTCCCCCGCCATCCCGCGCCTCAACCTTACTGCCGCTGAGTGATCTGTCGAGCCCCGCTCCACATCACCATATCTTTCTCTCATCTCATCTTGTTTTTGTGTTCACGCTATGCTTCATCCAATGTATCACACACCACATCGCACATGCTATCCGGCCCTTGCATACACCGCATCATTTACATTCACATTTATTTCATCCATCCTGCATAGATCCCTCATCCCATCTACGCGAACATTTATATCTATGTTATTTATTTATTTCTTCCATTATGTTCTGTTCAAAACTCTAAAGAGTCTATGGATGTACATGGCTATAGAGGATCTTGTATTTATTCTACGTCAACGTCGAGACCCAATCCGCCGCACGTCATTCGGTTGAACCTTTCGTCACGGTCGCGATGTCACACCTTCCCACAGACGCGTTTTGCCTCGTCCCGTGCCAATTGCGTGACCCCGCTTGATCTCACGTAAGTTGACGAGTCAGACGACTGCCTCTGCTTCTCCTGACGCTCGCCTGCAATATGAATTTTGAACAAGAACCCGGCATTGCTCCAGCGATTCAACCAGCGTCCAGTCTTTCCCTCTGCATTCCCTATCTACGACTCCCCCTAATGTTGCCTGGATTTCAACCTCAACCAGTCCGAGTCTTTCGCGCGAGCTTTCGCCGTCAAATAGTATCCGAGTCTACGTTTTCACGATAAGCCCTTATCTCTGCTCTTCGTGTGGAGAGGTCAGATTCCTCTGCTCCATCGGCTCTCCGCAACAGTATAAGAATCTAGTAAATTAATACAATGAAAGTCGAACCCAACGACCTCTTCGCCCGCTAAACTCGTATGGGTTTCCTTAAACGCCTCGAAGTGACGCACGAGCCGGGGTTGACGCAGACGCAGCTCTTTCTGAGGGTGGGCCGCTCTTTCCGCGCGGGGCCACGAACGCGACTTGTCTGACTTTGGCGCAGAATGAGGATCTGCAGCCCGTGCCAAAGGAAAAGCGAACCTGGAACTCGTTCAACTTCTTCTCTTTGTATGTTCTGCAAACCGTTTGCTTTGTCGCTCATTTCTGACCGTATCTCATTTTCAGCTGGGTCGCGGACAGTTTCAATGTCAATACGTTCGTAGTCTGGCCGACTAACGGGAGTGATTAATACTGACGCCGCCCTGCAGATGGATGATCGCCAGCTCGATGGTGCAGCTCGGGCTCTCGTGGTGGCAAGCGTGGATCTGCGTTTGGGTCGGGTACGGGATCGTTGCACCGTTCATCGTCCTGAACGCGCGCCCGGGCGCGATTTTCCACGTCACCTTCCCCGTCGTCGCGCGCACCAGTTTCGGGCTGTACGGTAGCTTGTGGACGACTTTCAACCGCGCGGCTATGGCCTGGTACGTTACCCGTCAGCTCACATGCCCCGACAGCTTCCTGATGCGTCCATAGCATCTGGTACGGCGTGCAAGCGAGCATCGGCGGGAGCTGCATGTTGGTGATGCTGCGTGCGATGTGGCCGAGCGTGCAAAATATCCGTGCGTTTACACTTTGTTTACTTGTTTTCGCCAGCCGACCCGCCCCAGCGAACCACCTCCCCGCCTCGTCGGGCACGACCACTAGAGACTTCTTGTGTTTCTTCCTCTTCTGGCTGATTTCGCTTCCCGCCATCTGGTTCCCGATTCATCAAATGTCAGTCGCTTCCCCCGCGGACTCAGTGCGCGTCGCTTACCGCGCTCTGTCTTCCCACCCCGCGCAGCCGCCACCTGTTCACGGTCAAGTCCATCGTCGCGCCCATCGCAGGCATTACGTTCTTCATCTGGTGCATCGTCAAGGCCAAGGGCGTCGGGCCCATCATCCGCCAGCCGGGGACCCTCCACGGGAGTGACCTCTCGTGGGCCATGGTCTCCAGCCTCATGTCCTGCATCAGCAACATGGCCACGCTCGTCACGTAGGTTCAAATTCCCCACCTCCGCCTTTTCGCGTGTCCCCAATTCGATTTTTTTTCGCGTGTTAGGAACGCGCCGGATTTCGCATCACGCGCCAAGTCGCCCCAGGCTGCACTCCTCCCGCAGCTGATTTCGGTGCCACTCACGTTTTCGCTCGTGAGCTTCATCGGGATCATCGTATCATCTTCATCCGTCACTATCTACGGTGAGGCGGTCTGGTCGCCCATCGACCTGTTGGGCATGTTCCTCGACGACTCCCCGTCGCACGCGACGCGATTTGGCGTACGTTTTCTCTGCACACCAGAGGCGTGGCGGTTAACATATGTTGTGCGCAGGTCTGGTTCATCTCCGCGTCCTTCATCATCGCGCAGGTAAGGCCTTTATTTCATTTTATTGCAGCAAAGATTAAGTTGAAGTCTTGCTTTAGCTTGGGTTAGGATTGCCATATCTGCCCTTCGTTTCGTACCTTGACCCACCGCAGGACCAACATCTCGGCCAATTCCGTCAGCGCGGGTTGCGATCTCACCGCGCTCTTCCCGAGATTCATAAATATCAGACGCGGTGGCTACGTCGCCGCCATCGTCGGCCTGTGCATGCTCCCCTGGAACCTCCTGAAGAGCAGCAACAGCTTCACATCGTACCTCTCCGCGTACTCGGTCTTCCTCAGCAGCATCGCCGGTGTAATGGTTCGTCCCTTCTCTCCTTCCTCCCATACCTGGTTCGCTCGACTTTGAATACAGATCACGGAGTACTACCGGGTGCGCAAGGGCCACTACCGCGTCTCCGACCTGTATAGCACCCGGCGGGACGGATGGTACTGGTATACCTACGGGATCAACGTCCGGTGAGCTCCTTCCTTGGATAAGAGTTATTTGATTTGGCCGTGATGCTGACGGCGGGCAGCGCGTACGCGGCGTACATCGCGGGCATCCTCATCAACGTGGTGGGCTTCGCGGGCGCGACGGGGCGCACGGTGCCGCTCGCGGCGACGCGGATCTACCAGATGTCGTTCTTCACGGGCTTTGGCGTGTCCGCGCTCGTGTACTGGGCCCTTGCGCGCGCGTTCCCCGTTCCCGGCGCGGCGCACGTGTTTGAGGAGGTGGACGTTGCGGAGGGTGAGGGCGGGGACCGCGACGACGCGTCGTGGAGCGAAGAGGACCACAAGAGCAAGAGGGAGAGCGAGGGCGCCGTGTATGCCACGGAGGTGAATGCGTGAGGTGTGTCTCCCTGAAGCTCGGGAGTTGGAATCTTGAAATAAATGTATGAGATGGAACGTCTGCGGCGACGACGAAAGAGTGTATTACGATTCCCACACACAACGAATATTTCGGTCCTTATCTGCCTCCAGGATTTCTCAGGACGCTTCTTCGATTTATATCTTATCGCGATGCTTACGTCTAGCTTGCCCCACCCCTGCCTCTGCACTACTTCGAGGTTCCAACAGCCCGACCGTCACTATCTTCAATGAGCGTGGGTTCGAACACAGAAGAAGGGGTGGACGATGGGGTGGAGCTGCTGCTGCCCCTGCCGACTCAGGCCCCGAGCACCGTCCTCGAGATCGACCAGAAGACACCGGACATGCACGTCTGCAGAGACCCGCGCCTCATCCGCCTCACAGGCGCGCACCCCTTCAACGCCGAGGCGCCCCTGACAGCGTTGCTCGACGAAGGCTTTCTTACGTCTCCCGAGCTCTTCTTCGTACGCAACCACGGGCCCGTCCCGGAGGTGCTGGATAATGAGATCCCCGACTGGGAATTCACAGTTAGCGGGTAAGTAACGGTGGGATATCGTTGCAATGTTGCGTTGACACGACGGGTGCCCATTGCAGACTGGTCGAAAATCCGATGACCATTCGGCTTCACGAGTTGATGAACAAGCGGACGTATGAGCAGCATACGTACCCGATCACCCTGGTTTGCGCGGGGAACCGTAGGAAAGAGCAGAACCAAGTGCGCAAGTCAAATGGATTTTCGTGGGGAGCTGCGGGCGTCTCTACTGCGCTGTTCACCGGTGTCCTCATGTCCGACGTCGTGCGGCTAGCAGGGCCGTGCAGAAAGGCCAGGTATGTCTGCATGGAGGGCGCAGACAAATTGGTAAATGGCGAAGCGACCATGTCCACCCCGCGATGCTAACGTTTGGTTCAGCCGAATGGGCACTACGGGACCTGCGTCAAACTGAACTGGGTGATGGACCAGAATAAAGGGATCATGCTTGCGTATAAAATGAACGGAGAAATGCTCCGTCCCGACCACGGCAGGCCCCTGCGCGCGGTCGTCCCAGGGCAGATCGGTGGCCGAAGCGTCAAGTGGCTGAAGAAGCTCATCCTAACAGAGGCGCCCAGTAACAACTATTATCACATCTACGACAACAGAGTCCTGCCGACGATGGTGAGCCCCGAGGTGGCTGCGAATGAGCCCAAGTGGTGGACGGACGAACGATACGCGATCTATGATCTCAGTCCCAACTCGGTCATTGCCAAGCCAGCGCATGACGAAACAGTGAGCCCCGTCGGGGGCCCCGAAACGTACCGCGCGACGGGGTATGCGTATGGCGGGGGAGGGCGGCGCATTACGCGCGTGGATGTCAGCCTGGATCAAGGCGGGACGTGGCGTCTGGCGGATATAGACTACGCCGAGGACAGCTATCGTAAGGCGAGCCGAGCACTCTATGGCGGAAAACTCGACTTTCAGTGGCGCGACACGTCGTTTTGCTGGTGCTTCTGGGCCCTTGACATCCCAATGAAAGACCTGGTAGATGCGAAGGATCTCGTGGTACGGTGCATGGACGAAGGCATGTGCGTGCAGCCGAGGGATATGTACTGGTCAGTGCTGGTCTCTCTAGACAGACGTATAATGAAACCAGCTCGTAGGTCCGTGCTAGGGATGATTAACGCATGGTGAGGACCTTTTGAAAATACAGCTACTTGCTCAGTTTGCTGGACAGTTGGTTTCGAGTTGCCATTAACATCGAAGGAGACTTGCTCAGGTTCGAACACCCTACACAGCCAGCGCTGATACCGGGAGGGTGGATGGAGCACGTCAAGAAAGCAGGTGGGGACCTCACAGATGGCTTTTGGGGTGAACGAATCGCAGCCGGAGGCCAGGAGACGACAAAACAAGCAACCCGACTGGTGAAAGAGATCTCAATGAAGAAGGAGGGGCTGGATAGAAAGATCGCAATCGATGAGCTGCGAAATCACAGTGGAGTGAAGAGTCCGTGGTTCGTGGTGGATGGGGAGGTTTACGATGGAACAAAATTTCTCCAGGAGCATCCTGGCGGCGCACAGAGCATAATCGGTGCAGCTGCCACGGACACCACAGATGAATTTGTGGCTATTCGTGGGTATTGGCCGTCCGTGCGCTTGGGCTTCGGGCTGATAGAGCCGCAGATTCTGAGACGGCGAAGGCCATGATGCCTAGCTACCACATCGGGACATTGGATACGGTGGCCAAGGCAGTATTGGCCATGGGCGCGGCGTCGCAAGGGAATGCGGAGGAGAGCAGACGGGAGGTCTTCCTGCAATCGAAGATATGGTCGACGGCCAGATTGCACGCAAAAAATAATGTCTCGTGGGACACGCGGGTTTTCACCTACAAACTCGATCACGACGACCAAAGTCTAGGACTGCATACGGGCCAACATCTAATGATGCGGTTACGAGATCCTGTGACGCGAGAGGCGATCGTTCGGTGTTACACCCCGATTTCAGAGATTGACAAAAAGGGATACGTCGACGTGCTAGTGAAGGTCTACTTCGCCGACAAGACGAGGAAAGGGGGCGCCATGTCAACGGCTATGGACTCGCTCCCCCTTGGACACACAGTCGACATGAAGGGCCCGATCGGAAAGTTCGAGTACCACGGCTGCGGGGAATATTCGTTGAACGGGGCGAAGAAACACGCGAAGCGGTTCGTCATGATCTGCGCAGGCAGCGGTGTGACTCCGATCTACCAAGTGTTCAGGGCTATAATGCGGGACCAGCGGGACCCCACAACGTGCATTATCCTGGATAGCAATCGACTCGACGACGACATTCTGTGCCGCGAGAGTCTAGACGCATTGGTTTCGGAAGGTCGAGGTCGAGGGAGGTTGATTTGCACATTGACAAACGGAAGTGACCGATGGAAGGGAATGAGAGGCCGTATTAGTGGAGAGATGGTCGCACAGATCTGCCCGCGTTCCGCAGAGACGGTGGTGCTTGTGTGCGGGCCGGAGGATATGGAAAAAAGCCTCCGGGTTTCGCTGGAGGATAATGGGTGGAAGAAAGAGCAAGTTATATTTTTCTGATCTACGTGGGGGAAATCGAGGACAGCACGTATGTTCTGCGATGGCTTTGCCGCGGTGCCTTTTGGATGGGATTTTAAAGAAGGCCAAAGTTAGACACCGCCACATCTGTCAAAACCCTTCTTGAGCTCTCCTAGGACTGAATTCGCTCAGCACTCGGTGCCTCGGTTGATACGTCAAGGTATTTATTGAGAGGACAACCAACTCAATGCACAAAGTCCACTTCGTTAATCAGCGCCTCGTGCTTGGCCGAGCGGGGCTTGATATCGCAAGGGAACAGCACCGGCCGCGAGAGAGTGCCCGACATAAACTCCACCGGCGGCGTAACCTCCTTCCCACTCGCATCCTTTGTCTTGCGGATGTTGAACGCGGCCAGGGTCATCGCGCATGTGAGCCAGACGGAGGCTTCGCCCATGTGCAGCCCAGGACAACTCCTGTATTAGAAATGGTCAGCATACGAGAAGGGAAAATCAATCGAACGTACCTCCGTCCGAACCCGAAACAAAAGTCCCGTGGATCGCGCTCTGCGTCTGTGCCCACGAACCGATCGGGATTGAACTCCATGGGATTTTTGTAGACGGTCTCGTCGTGCAGCAACTGCCATTGATTCGGGATCACGAACGCGCCTTTGGGTACCAAATAGCCATCGACGATCTCGTCCTCGATCATGCGGTGCGGAAAGCCTGTAGGTGTTCAACGTTAGGCGACCATATGAAATTGTATTGACCACGCGCCTATAGGTGTTGCCTGGTGCCACCGGAGGACCTCCTTGAAGAGCGCCTCGATGTACGGAAGCACCGGCCGGTCTGTGAACGATGGGAGCCGATCCAGCCCCACGACGGCGTCTAATTCCGCCTGCGCTTTGGCTTGCACGTCGGGGTAAAGAGTCATGGCGAGGAAGAAGACATAATGCTGGGACGCAGTCTACGAACTGGTCAGGCCTACATGCCCAGGATTTTCACGTGGCCCACTTACTGCGTCCGCGCCGGCAGAATACATCGACCCAGAAGTCCACATAACGAGTTTTTCCTCGGCCGAATTGGGAGGCACGTCCGCCAAATTCGTGACAGTGAAACTCGGGATGTCGTTCCCGGCGCGCTGTTCCACCCTGGGTAAGACACCGATGCAATAAATTGGCGATGTTACTCTCACCATTTGATCTTTGACATAGTTGAAAGGCAACTCGACCGTAGCGGCTAATGTCTTGTTCCATTTTGCGGCAGTTTTATGGAACCCTCCGCCCGGCATCCAAGAGGGGAGGTAACGCACTGACAGCATGTAAGTTTCTCGTTGAACGGTGCGCAGAGCTTAGAGCGCTTACGAATTGGCAGCGCTGGTTATAAAGACATTAAATTCTCATTCGGTCACTATATGTGTAACTCACTGTCAACGAGAAATGCCCCGGGAGTCACTGCGTCGGAAAGATTGTGGGCGGCTGTGAAGAGAACTTTGATGATAGGATCGTCGTGCTCTTTGACCTGATAGCCATAGGTGATCAACAAAATGATAGACCCGACAGTCCTGCCCAGGATCAAATGAAGAACGAATTGATACGATGGTGAGCAACGTACTGCCTCAGGTGGTCCAGCACGTTCTCGGGCGTCAGCAACATCCTTTTCAGGAGCCTGTGCGTCTCGATTTGGACACCGGGCTGGTATACGTCCATGTGCGACCGCGTGCCGATGGCCTTCGCGACCATCTTGCGCATCGATTTGAGGCGATTGTCGTACTGCGACATACCGAGCGCGTTCTTCCACCCGACCATCTCGCACGCAAAGAGGAGCGACGGCCGGTTGGACGAGTTAGCCGAGTGGTTCTCCAGCACGGCGTGGACGCTCCGCGCAGAGTTGAGGATGACGATCGTCTGGTTGAGCAGGGTAACCGACATTATGTCGCCTACGCACAGGTAAAAAATTTAGACAATCAAATGAATTTGGACAAACCGAATTGACGGCCCCATTCAGCGTATTTCTTCCACTCGTGCTCACGGGGCATGTCCGTCACATTCCCGATGAGTGGGAGGCCTTTCGGCCCTGGAGGGAGTTGGGCGCTCAAGGGTTTCTTAGCGATGACCTTGCTGATAACGTAGGTGACGACGGCGGTCGCGCCGAGGAAGAGAAGAGGGAGCTGCACCATTGAGTCCAAGTCCAAGTAGGTGAAAAGATCAAGCACGCGTCTTGTCTGAGTCAATTTGCTCCGTAAAAATAGGCTGTCTCGTGCCTCAATCCTCTCGTCGGCACATGAGACGTTTGCTACATACCCAAAATACGATTGATACAGATGTCCCAGTACCGGGATGAATCAACCTCAGGGCTGCGGGTACCTTTCGAGACAGATACGAGGTGATCCACCGGTTGGATATTTCAAATGATGGGGCCATCGTGAATTGCTAGTATACCGATACTTGAAACGACGGCTCGTAGCGAATCGGGCATGGAATGAAAGTTCGAATATGTTTTGAGTTGAACCGTGAGAATGAACTGGTTCGGATACTCAAAAAAACATTTGATCCGTATAAATCTCTCGATGCGGATTATGATTGAGCACTGATTGAACCAGCTCGAAAGCTTAAAGCGTTTGATCCGGAGGAGATCCTGATCTATACTGTGGCGGGTCACCCCGACTCGGATGGACGCTGGAAATCATGGCTCTGCCGTCGGAAGTTTGGGAGTTCATTCTAGTTCACTGGTAAGGAACATTGTGTACGTATTCGACGAGATTGATGTCAGACACAGTGAGAGGCCCCTCAGCGAGCCAGCGGCGAGATCTGATCCCTCCCAATCATCGATTGTGTGCGCTCTGCGTACAAAAATTTGGCGTCGTCGGGGCGAAGATGCTGAGAATAATCAGTGAAAATACAAGAACTCCCTGAGAGGACCTCACCTCCAAGCACTCTCTCGATCGGAGGCAGTCCATTATCTCTTGAAGTGTTTCCGCCTCCCATTCGGCGATTCCATCGTACTCCATGACCGAGCGCCCGGTTATGGAGTTCAATTCGTCGCACAGCTTTGGGTCAACATGAAACTGTACAGAATTTCTAGGCGAAAAAAAAGGCGCCGGTATTTACGGACCTGTGTATACTTGACAGTGCCATTTCTAACGGCGGTCAAGTGCGTATGCACAAGCTTAGCGTGCTCCGACCTAGAAATTATTTAGATATAAGTGCAGAATCCTGCGTTCCACACGAACCAAAGTTGGTCAAATGTCTGGAAGGATATGGTAGGAAGCCGAGTCAGGAAACAGAGGAAACGAACGGGCATGGCGCGGTGTTGGCGTTGAGCTTGAGCCTTGAGCGTTCAGCACCGACCACTGATTCACAGCCACAGCCACCAAATCGAGGTTTCGGCGTAATAAGCGAAAACTCTCTCCAACAGAGTCCAACTGCACCAGATCGGTACCAGACTGAACCCATTCGGCTTGATTGCTGTCCGGTCTATTCACACCCATCCCGATTCGCCGGTCACTTTCCCTTCACGGCGACGTTCCTGGCCGCAAGATACGAAAAAAAACTGATTGTCGAGATGGCGGGTTTTCGTCTATAGCGAGGGCTTTGGGGAGATGCCGACAATAGTATCGTGATCTGAATATTCAATGCTGAAACACGCATTATCCATTCACACCGAGGCAGCAGCCACCATGCAAACCACACAAGATGCCCCGCCAACGCATCCATTCATCCACGATTATTTCGAAAAAATCGTGCAAGGAACTCCCACTGCGGCCGCACTTCAGTTCCAGAACGATGTATGCCTCTCGTACGCAGAGTTGGACAGGCAGAGCAATCTCCTCGCGGACCATCTCATTCGCGAATTTGCCGTAGAGAAAGGAACACTGGTTCTCATGTTTTTCGACAAGTGCATTGAGATGGTCGTCGCCTTATTGGCAATCGTGAGTTGAGCATTAGTCCGGGCGTATTTATCCTCATCCACATACCACAGATTAAAGCCGGCGGTGTTTATATTCCACTGGATATAGACCACCCCGCTGCTCGCACTCAGACAATTCAAGCGCTGACCGGCTCCAAAATATGTCTTACTTCCTCGCGGTTCGCGATCAAGTCTCGTTTGGCACCAGAGGTCCGAGTTCTACAAGTCGACAGGCATATTGATGCGCTGCCAGCAGACGCGGCATGCCCTCCGCCCTCGATCATTTCCACCGGAGAGGACTTGTGCTATATTTTGTTCACCTCAGGTATGTAAATTCTAGGCGCCTGTTTTATTTGAGACTTAAATCATATTTCCAGGCTCTTCCGGCGTACCGAAAGGTTCGCACGTGTTGCCCTCGTTTCCCCGAGTAATCTGACTCTTGTAGGTGTCTTGGTATCCCATAAATCGATAATAGCGTCGGTCATCAACGGACCCAAGGCTTACCAGGAATTTCGTCGTAAAAGAGGCTTGAAGACTTTTTTTTTCTCTAATTATGCGTTCGACTTGGTCTGTGTCTCGCCCACTCTGCTGCCGAGTACTGAACTTCATGCAGAGTGTTTGGGACGTCTTCATCACGCTTACTTCCGGTGGCTGCTTGTGCATGGCGCCAAAGCAGGCTATGCTAAGCGATCTGAACGAGACGCTCCGTTCCATGGACGTGACATTCCTGCAATCGACCCCGACCGTCCTGTCCCTTGTCAGCCCAGCAGCCGTTCCGACGCTCGCTACCGTTTTCAGCGGCGGCGAGCCGCTCACTACCGCGGTCCGCGACAAGTTCCTTGTCGCAGGGACAACGATGTATACGGGATACGGGCCCTCCGAGGCCTGCGTTGCCTCCACCTTTTCGCAAGTCGACATAACCCATGATTTGCGCGCGGTAGGGCGGCCATTCGGTGCCAATCGGATTTATATACTAGATGAAAACCTGGATCTGAGTCCCGTGGGCGCGGTGGGACGAATGTGGATCGGCGGCCCCCAAGTTGCTGTTGGATATCTTGGGCAGCCGGATCTGACAGCGAGGGCGTACCTCCCAGATAAATTCGCGGCAGGCGGGCGGATGTATGATACGGGGGACCTCTGCTCGTGGGCCCCCGATGGGCAGGTTCTATTCCATGGGCGCGCGGACGGGCAGGTCAAGATACGGGGTCAGAGAATCGAGACCAACGAGATCGAGATCGCTTTGAGACATATCGTCGACTGTGTCGATGTCAGTATCATTAAGCGTGCGCGGAGCGAGGAGCTCTTGGCTTTCGTCATTTCTCGAGTACGTCTGTGCACATTCTTCACTCAATTCAATCCTGACTGTCATTAATAGGACCATAACGCGACAATCGACGTCGAGTTCGTGAAACGGTCTTTGTCGACCACCTTGCCCATATATATGATCCCCACATCCATCGTCGCGGTGCTCGCACTTCCTGTCAATCCGAACGGCAAATTAGATCGAGTCGCCCTCGAGGCATTGGCACCAAGCTGCGACAATATTTGCGATCCCGCAGTACTCGAGAAGATGACATCGGTTGAAAAAGCCATGTACGATGTCTGGGCTACCGAGATGCCTGTGCCCACTCTGGACATCGACTTCTTCGCGTGTGGAGGGGACTCTATCACCGCCATCCGAATCGTCGCCAAATACCGCTCGCTAGGCTATCCCCTCGACTTAATGGACCTATACATGGCGCCTACGATCAAGAAACAGGTTGCCGTCCTCGCGAGGAAACAAAATACTCCGGACGTGGCTTCAACCCAGTGCGGCATGGAGTACCGGCCTTTCGAGTTGCTGCAGTCCGAATTGCACAAGGCATCCATCATCCGAGAAGTTGTATCCTTTGGTTACGAGGCAGATGCAGTCGAGGATGCGTATCCGTGCACCGCGTACATCAGCGGTCTCATTTCATTGGCCACTGTAGATAAACAGGTGAGTTCTCTCCGGATTTCAGTATAGCATAACGTTCTTATCTTGCAATATTCAGAGTCATATGGCGCACTACGTTTTTGAGCAAGCCGGGGCGTTCGATCCGAAGCGCATGGAGGCTGCCTGGCGCTCAGTCATCGCCAAATACGCCATTCTGCGCACAATAGCGATCGTGGCCCCGAGACCGTACGATGAGATTGTGCATGTCGTCCTTGCCGCGCGAGACGCCGGCGTTGCGTGGTCCTATTCTGCTTTTACCGACAATGCCTCCCGCGACGCCGCGATTCAAGTGCATGTGAAGGCACACCCCGGCTTTTCCATGAATGTCGTCCCGACTCGCGTCGCGCTCTTCACGGGGCCCCACTCGTCAGTGCTTACACTTGAACTGCACCAATCGCAATGCGACGGCTGGTCACTTCCCCTTATCCTAGCGGATGTTCATAGCGCGTATTCGACATCCCATTTCGCTGAATCTCGGGAGAGTACACCTTACTCGCATTTCGTACGATGGGTCCGAGACCAGGACTCCCAGGCAAGCGTCCAATACTGGAACACCCTCGTTCAGGGGGCGCCTCCCTGTTTATGGCCATCAACTTCTCGTTCATCCCACACAACGGAAACACTCATCCGAACCTATACGGACGGCCGGCGGATTGTCGATCATTGTGCTGCATCTCGAGTCACGATGTCGACCTTCATCCGCACAGCCGTGGCTCTCGTTTTAAGGATGTACAGTGACTCGGACGACGTCACGTTTGGCGTGGTCGTCTCTGGGCGCACAGGTGATCTCGACGGTCTCAACACCACCGTCGGCTCGTGCATCTCGACGTATCCGTGCCGGGTGCAGCTCAAACAGAATGCGACGGTCCGGGCTCTCCTCGCAGAGGTGCACAAGCAATCTATCGAGTCAATTCCCCATCAATGCGTGGGTCTCGCGGAAATTCAAGGGTCGCAAAAGCTCTTCAACGTCCTGCTGACCATAGAGAATCTCCCTGGATTGCATAAAACCGAGCATCCGTTCCTGGGACGACTCCATCAAGGCCACCACCTGTCCGTCAATTACCCCCTCGCGATCACAGTCTATACATCCTCGGACCGCGCTGAATTGAGGCTGCATGTGGGGTTCGATTCAGCGGTCTTGTCGCTCAGTGACGTCGGATTCTTTGTCGATCATCTATCGGCGGCATTCAACCGTATGCTCGCTGAGCCGGAGCAGAGCAGCCTTTGGGACAATACTTCGCTTCTCACTGCAGAAGAGGGGGCCTTCCTCCGGGATATAGCCGGTCCAGCGCCATCCTCAGACCCCACGCCTCCTGTACAGTTTTTCCACACCATTGTCGACGACATGGCCGCAAAGTACCCCACACAGGTTGCCATTGAACAGCTCCATGGCGCCTCTGTGAACTATGCTACCATGGTGAGCAAAGCCAATCAAGCGGCCCATGGATTGCAAGCTCGGCACATCGGGCCCAACGTGATGGTTCCTATTCTATTCGACAAGAACCAAAATCAGATCGAAACGGTTGTTTCCATACTTGCGGTGATGAAGGCGGGAGGGGTTTTTTGTACTCTGGACGTTGGTGTACCAACGTCTCGGCTGAAATCGTGCATTCAGCAAACGAGCGCATCCTTCATTATCTGCCAGCCATCTCTCTCAGTTTGTGCCTTCGAACTCTCGACTTCGGTTTTGACTCTGGAGGATATATGTGTTGGCCAGCCCGATACTGCACCTCCGACCCCGTTGTTGCACGGCCATTCCCTCAGCGCGTGCCTGTTTACTTCCGGGAGTACCGGGCAACCGAAGGGCGTATTGATAGAGCATTCAAATCTTAGTGCATACCTGACCAAGTAGGTCTTTGCAACCCTGAGCCGCGTCGAGAGCTGATATATTTATCTTCCTAGCATCCGCGACATTGAGCGATACCAAGAGCATAAACGGTTCCTCCACTTCAGCCCGTGGACCTTTGATCGTGGCCTTGCGGATCTATTGTTGGCATTTTCTTGCGCGGGAACCCTCATACTTGTCAATATGGACGAGATGCTGGCAGATATCGATTCGGTCCTGAATGAAACACGTGCAGAGCATGCCATGCTTACCCCTGCTATTGCACAGCTCATGGATTCAGAAGTCGAGCACCCACATCTCCGAGACGTTGTTATCGGCGGAGACAAGGTTTCTGCCCAGTTGAGTGGTCGTTGGCGCAAGAAAGTGCGCCTAATTGAGAGGTGTGTATTATTTCTGGATGTCTGGATACTTGTGACGATGGCATCCAGTTACGGACCAACCGAGGCATCGATCCACTTCACCAGCGTTTGTCGCAGTGATGATCCCGAGGCCCCCGCCGGCGTCGTTGGACGGCCGCTCGGATCGACTCGTGTCTACGTGGTCGACTCTGCTATGAAATTGCTCCCGGTCGGCGCAGTTGGCGAACTCTGCGTTGCGGGTGCCCAAGTGACCCGCGGGTATCTGGGCCTCCCGGAGCAGACTGCCGCGGCCTTCGTGCCTGATATATTTTACCCGCAGGAGCGCATGTACAAGACGGGCGACTTGGTGCGCTGGCGCGACGGCTCGATCCAGTTCCTCCGCAGGCGCGACGGCGACTTTATCAAGTTCCGCGGCATGCGCATCGATCCGACCGAGATCGAGACTGTCCTCAGCGGGTCGGGCGATACCCACGCTGTCGTGCAGACACTCGCGTTTCTCGGCGAGGACCATCTAGTGGCCACCTTGAGCAAATCACTTGCGCCGCAAGGACAACCGACGCTTTTGGATGACGTCCACTCCCTGCGCCCATGGATTGTCGCCCTGACCGAGCAATGTCGCCAGTCGCTTCCGGGGTACGCAGTGCCGACACTCTGGCTCATAATCAACGCGATGCCCCAAAGCGTGAACAACAAGATCGACCGCAGACAAGTCCGTCGAGTCATCGAGGCCGTTATGGCCGACGATCCGAGCCAAGTCCAACGCATGAACGACAACTTGACAGCTGGTGGGGAGGCGCCCCGTCCACCCCAAACTACGCTCGAAACGATTATCTGCGGAATATGGGAGCACGTTTTAAGTAGAAAGGTCGCATCTGTCGACGCGGATTTCTTTTCCGTCGGCGGTGACTCGATCTCCAGCGTCCGAGTTCTCGCGGCGCTGAGACACCATGGCTGGATGATCGCATATCAAGACTTCTACGCCGCTCCGACTATTGCGCGGCTTGCGTCGCTCATCGACCAGCAAGCAACTGCGATGGCCAGTAATCCAGACGGCATCGTTATTCAATTGCAACGCGGCCTCGTCAGGGACCGTCCGCCGATCTGGTGGATCCACGATGGCACGGGCGGCATCAGCCCTTCATGTGAGCTTCGCGCCATCCACATCTTGAACTGTAGCTGACTCCGCACAGACGCACTTTTGGATCCGCTCGGACCCGACGTCTACGGCATATCGAATCCCGCTACCGAACGCGCTGACCTCGCCGCGCGCTATCCATCCGTGGACGCCTTTTGCGAGCGCTACATGCCCCTCGTCCCCGAATCTCCGACCGTCGTCCTGGCAGGATGGAGCTCCGGCGGCAAGATCGCGCTGAGCTTCGCGGCGCAGCGGCGCGCTGCGGGATTCCCCGTCAAAGGCGTCGTTTTGTTGGACAGCTACAACACCGAAGGGTCCTCGCGCTTCGAGCCGCCGGCGGACATGAATCTGCCGCCGCTGCAGGACATGCAGCTCCGGTATATGAACACACTGGGGCCGTCGTATTTGGAGCCGCATTGTGTGGTGCCGGTCCTGCTGATCAAAGCGGAGCGGTCCCTTTTGCCGACGCCGTCCGAGGCAGCGGCGCGCGAGGCGCACTCGCGCAACAAGTGGACTGTGCGGAACCTGCCGCTGCTAGAGATCGTGGTGGTGCCAAACTCGGACCACGCCTCGCTCATGTTCAACGCGGACCATCGCCGAGTGGTGTCTGGGCTCATCCGGGACTGGTGTGCGAAGCTGTGAGCTCCGAATCAAAGAGTCAGTACGAGGAGTAGTCGTTCCCGTTCAATTAGATAGACCATACTTTGAATCTCACCGTACATTCATGGATGATTACACAATGGAACCTATGTCGACAGAGTGCTCGTGTCCAAGATTTGTTAAGTAGAATGGCCTGCATGGCGGCGGAAGCGTATGATGTCGCGTTGCACTCTATAATTGCTCTAATGTAAAGGATACCCGACAATCTTTCTCCGTCCAATAATCTCGCCGATCTGGTGGTGTCTTTGAGGTGAAATAAAATCGCAAATGGAAAGGACACCGACCTTGAAGATGCCGTACGCCTCAACAGCGTATATTGCGACCTTGACAATCTCACCGCTCTGCATGATGCTGCGCCAGTACGTCGCGTCCGTGGCACGGCTGTACAGGGTCTCGTACGCGGTGCGGACGGTGGTGAGGTCCTTCGGCGGCTGCAGCTCGGCGCGGTACACCTGTTTGACGATCTCGCGCGCGACAGCAAGGTTGTAGAGAAAAGATTTGCGGGCAGCTGCGCCAGAGAATGAGTACACCTCGGAAAAAGAGACGGGGAACGGGTCGCACGTCCAATCGTCTCTGCGACCTTCTTGCCGGTAGGACCGAGGCGGTTGAGAGTCGCTGGAAATTATGTCGGTCAGCAGAACGTATGCGCACGTATGCCGACGCACATCCGAGGAGGACTTCGGCCTTGTCAGCGGCAGGGCCGAGGGTCTTCTTCGTCGAGGCCCATAATTGACTGGCGTTTTGTCCGAGCTTCTCAGCGTTTTTCGTGATAGTTTCCTGAGCTGTCCAAGTTTGTGAGCATTCGCAGACCTCTCCGAGCAAGCGGCGCACATCCGACGACTCCTTCGGCCTTCTTCGTGGCAGACTCCCAGAGCTGGCCGGCACTTTTCTGGGCGTTGGCGATGACCTCTTGGGCCTTTTTCTCGGGAGAAGGGGGAGTATTGGATGAGTTGAAACGGATGCGCTGCCTCAGGGCAGGGCGAACCGCCTGGCGCAGAGAGAAAAGGAGCGGAGACATGCAAAGGCTGCAAAAGGTTGATCACGAGCCATTCGGTTTCGTCCGATGCTGTTCTCATCAAGTCGAAGTCTAGTACGTACATTTAACATTACAAGAGGGTGCTACAATACTGTACATTCACAGTTTACGCTACTCGAAATTTGACTCGAAAGCGACCACGTTCGGTGCTTCCTTGGGGTCCACAGAAATCTTCCGCTTCCCCTTGGTGTCCTCTGCGTAGTTCTCGTAGAAATTATTCTCGTCCTTGCCTGTCCCATCCGACGGCCCATCTCCTCGCCTCCCCGGCCCATCCCAGAAGTGGAACGCCTGGCTGTGCACGCCGTACGATGCGGGCACCACCTCGAGTAGGTCCCCGCGCGCAATCTCGATCGCCGGAATCTCCGACGCGGGGAGGCCGATGAGATACGCCAGCAGGCAGCGGATGACGGACGCGTGGCCGATGATCAAGAGGTCCTCCCGCTCGCGCTCGAGCTCGATCAGCACGGGCTCGAGGCGCACTTGGGGCGTCGCATCAGTGAAGAATAATGGTGCACATGAGGCCGCTTACCGCTCAAATCGTGGTAGCTCTCCGCGCGCGGCGCCCTGAATGCGTAGGGATCCTTTGCGAAGCGCTCCCAATCCGCCGGGTAGTACTTGCGCGCCTGGTCCGGGGAGAGCCCGTCCCAGATACCGGGGTTGATCTCGGACATCTGCGGCTTCTCGACGACTTTGACGTTCAGCGCGGGGCTCGTCACACGCGTCGCCGTCGTCATGCCGTCCGGGGACAACGGTTCTGGGGGGGTCGGTATGCCGGACGCGGAGGCCGACGCCTGAGCCGTGGCAAGAAAGGGCCAGGCTGTATGGTGGGCTCGCCGACGAGTGGACGTCCAGATCTGTGATGGGTGAGGGAAGGAGTCGGGGCGAGAGACGAAGTTGTATACCACTAGTCGCCTTTCGCTTAGACCCTGCTTCGCCCGACGTTCTAGAACAAATTCCTTCAGCCGCTCTGCATACTCCCAGCCGGCGGGAGACAGATCAGAATCGGCCTTGTAAGAATGTTCTATGAGGGACTGGCCAGACTATGGAGAGGTGAGCCTCCGTCAGGACCCTTTCAACGAACACACGCACTCGGGCAAAATATATTGTGCGATATCTGTTGTGGATGTTCATGAGGAAAA
Organism: Mycena maculata; assembly: GCA_029448575.1. NCBI lineage: Eukaryota > Fungi > Basidiomycota > Agaricomycetes > Agaricales > Mycenaceae > Mycena > Mycena maculata. The sequence continues at coordinate 168,964 of JARJLG010000071.1, read as the reverse complement.
ACACGATTCTTGACTGACAAAGAAGATTAGGGGCGGTTCGCAACTGAAAGCATGCGAACGGACCTGCAGGTATCCTTGGATATTCTATGATTCTTTAACAAAATAAATCAGTAAGATCCGGCTCGACTCACATTAACCATGATCTTTTCGCCGACCTAAGCAGGGATTAGCAATTGCACGGGAAGAAGTTGTCGACGGTTGAGTACGTTGATTATACGGATGAAGGGCCAAGTCGTCTCTTCCACGGGCTCGTAGTATTTTTCGTGGTCTCGAATCCGAGTGTAATAGTCCTCGACGGCCTTGTCTGGATTCCACCCTCGGTACTAAACACATGTGAGAGACGCCTTAAATTCATAATAATAATGCGCGATGGACATACATCCGGGGAAGATATCTTCACGCTCCTAATATTCCGCTCGATGATTTCCTGATTGTCGCACAAAGATTCTGCAACAAGGTCGGATGCTTGGATATACTCGGTGCAAAAGACGGACCTAGCATCACAACATGGATCCCGGCCTTGTCGAACTTCTCCGCCAAAGTCTGCCGTGCAGTGCGCGTGCCGTTATTGGCGTCGTATATCACAACCTGCCCGCCGTCCTCAAAGTAGTCCCAGATCGTCTTCTCGCACCCCGAGGAGACTTTAATCCGAAGCGCCTGGGTCTCTGGAGTCTTCTCGCCTTCGGCTACACGGTTAGCCGCAGGGACATGCAGCAGGCCTAGTCAATGAACCTAGCGTGAAATAATCGGGCGGTAGTTTCTGCGCGCCACCCAGGGTCTTCCGGCGGTAATCGCCCAGTGAAACAACCTGAGTTTTTACACCCATCCATCTCAGGTAGCGTTCGAGGGCACGGGAAATGTGGGTCTTGCCGCGAGCGGGCAATCCAACCGTGACGATTAAGATCTTTCCAGCGTGAAAGAGGAGACCAGAATCTGTCGTGTACAAGGGAGCCACCATGGCGAAAGTTCAAGTAGTTTGACCGTAATGGTTCCAAACTAATCACGTAATCCACTGGCAAACACAAAATAAATTGGGCTTTTACCTAAAGAAACTCTAGCAACAGGTCTACGAAAGTTCAGACAAGTCTTTCATACGATGACCATGACGCGGGACCGCTGGATCTCCAAGCCTTTGTCCCCAAAGTACCGCCCGTGGCAACAGGTCTACGGAAATTTCAGACAAGTCTTTTATGCGATGACCACGACGCGGGACTGCTGGATCTCCACGCCCTTGTCCCCGAAGTACCGACCCGATTCGAAATTCCACGAGTCGTGACCTCGGATCCATTGGCCTGCGAGTCAAGAGTGAGCGGCGCCGTCGTCGGAGTGTGAAAACGGTCGAATTACCAAGGCCTTCGATATATTTCACTACTTGATCGTCAATGTCCTTGCCCCAAGACGGAACGCCGTTTTTGTGCTCGAGGACGTCGTCCCTGATTGTAAGGAAATTGTCGACGATATCGTCGTGGCGGTCGGAGATCCACTGAATCCCGCCCGCGACGTCGGTCTTCTCGTTGACCATGATGACCGTCACGGCATTGTAGTCCGCGTCGTTGCCGAGCACCTCCTTCTTGTAGGAGCACATATCCTGTGTCAGGTCAAGACTCAGCGCGCGCGCGAAACGAAAGACGACGAATGCAAACGTTGGCGAGGATGATCATATCAGTCGTGTCCCTGTTGAGAGAGACGATGGCCGGGTGCTCCATGACCTCGTGGGGCAAGTCAAGCCCGAGCGAGATCTCGAGCAGCGCGAACGACGGGTCGGAGCCGATGTTGTTGCGCCGCGCAATCATGTACTCGTCCACAGTGCAGATGTATGCCTTGGAACGACGCTCAGCTTGCTCGACGACCGAAGCAAGGTACGTGCGCCAAGCGTTGACGAAGCGCTCTTGGCATGGCTTGGGGACGTTCACGGAAGCGCGTTTCCAGAATCTGTAAACAGGTGCATCAGATAGACTCGCTGCTTTGATTTCATAATCTTACTGGCGGGCAATCTCTCCGATGACGGATTCTCCCTCGGGCCGTGGCTTGTCGGGATTTTCTATCGCGTCCATGGTCGCATCGCAGAGAGCTTTAACACCTGCAGCATCCAGAGGGTCGGTGTACTCGTCAAGGGTGAAGAAGGTGTGCATAAGGTCGCAGCAGCTGCGCAGATTGTCTGCAAGTGTTTGGTCTAAGTTGACGCGAAGTAAGGACTGGAGGCGAGGATAAACTTACAGAGGGTAGCGTTTGGGAATGTCAATGCGCTAACCAAGCCTGCATAATCCATAAGACCGAGAACCCTCCGCGACGAAGAAATGAGTACGTACTGAAGTCGCATTTATTGAAGGCGCGCTGGGCGACCGGGGTAAATGGGTGGAAGCTCTCGAGCCACGCCACGGACTCCGCCTGGGCCTGACGATAATGCGGACTGATGATGCGCTTCCAGGGCCAATTTCGGAGGGTGTCAGGAAGGCGGTAGACTTGCGGTTCAGACATGCTCGGCATGCTCGATAGAAAGACTGAATGGATAGGCACAGGATATCTGGACTTGACCACAAAAAAATCGGGTCGGCCTTAAATGCATTAACTTCCACAACGGTATACGGAGATAAACATTTTTTACGTTCGGCCTCCCTCCCACCGGTCCATTCCGGACCATCATGGTCTGCCGGAGGAGAATCAAATCGGGATCAAGGACTTGTTGATCACTCGTGATGCCGGTCCGACTCCAAATCAATGAATTGTTTGACGGTTCGAGACGGTTCAGTTTGACCTGTGGACATCAAAAACGCATATTCGGAATCGATAAGGGACGGGTCGAGGGTCAGGCAACGAGGCAAGGGCCTGGTGTGGATGCTCATCAATATCAAAAGACGTCCGGCGCCGGTCCACGGCGCTACTTAGTAAATTTCCGATTAGTTTTTATCCAACGAGCTGCGAAGTGAACCTACCCGACACCCGACAACCGCCCATGATATCCTCCAGTGCCTTCTGGGCTTCAGTCACCCTCGCTGGCGCTGCATACACCTATTGGCGACTCAGGAAGAAAAGTTTTCTCAAGGACATTCGCGGGCCAAAACCAACGTCGTGGCTTTATGGTAGCTGGTCTGGGCGTCCAGGCGCGTTTATCACTCACACAGTTGCGGCTAGGCCATCAGATCGAGATGCAGCAGAGTAATGTCGGAGAGCTTGACTTTGCATGGGAACGCGAGTACAAGGGAGCGTGGAAAGTCGGCGATTGCTTTGGAGTACGTGGGGTTCATACTGTGGTCGCACGAAAAATATTTTAACAACGCGGTGCAGAGAGAAATTTTAATGCTCACCGACCCCGGCGCCATCAATTACGTCGTTCACAAGCGAGGCTATGCCTATCCCAAAACCCGGCCACAGAAACAGCTCACTCGCCTCTTTTTCGGCCGCGGAGTCGCATGGGCAGCAGGTACGATGGTGTTGCAGTCAACTGCCGCTTCGTGAGTGACGATTATCCCAGGCCAACGTCATGCATTGCATCGGAAAGTGTTGAACCCGGCCTTCACCGTTCAGAGTATCAGAGCACATTTCCCCGTTTTTCGTCGTGTGGCGTCGCAGGTGCGTATTGTGCCACATCGACCGGTGAGGTGCTGACAGAAGGCAGCTCTCTGCACTATGGGCCGACCAGATCCAAGAGAGCGATGTATCCAGCGCACAGAGATTCGACATTAGCAAGGGCTTGACTCGCGCAGCCCTCGACATCATCGGTGAAAGTAGGTCAGGCAGCAATCGGATCGCCCGGCCCGAGTTAAACTTTTGACAGGCGTCTTCGATTACCACTTCGGTTCACTCAATGACGACAACGATTTTTTCTCCAGCATCCTCAACAATTTATTGTGAGCCCTTCGAAGATATTTCGCCACATTACTGAGCAAGGAACGTAGTGCCGATTCAACCGTACACCCGCCCCCTGCCGCCATTCTTTTTACTGGAACATGGGCGTTCATCCCCGAGAGCATTCTTCAGTTTGTGGCGTATCTTCCGGCCCGTCAGTTTGTTCGATTCCGGGAATTTCTATCGGTTGGAAAGCGCCTCGGGGCGCAGCTCCTTGGCGACAAGGGCGAAAACTCGGCCACAGACCGCAAGAAGAACGACATCCTGAGCATCCTCGGTCAGCTTGGCCCATTCTCAACGTTGACTGTACTAACTTCATCTATAGTGCAGGCTAATGAGTCGAATGAAGTTCGCAACCGCCTCGACTCGGATGAAATCCTGTCTCAGATCACGTACGGACAGGTTTCTCTCCAGATTGTTGAACTGACGTCTGATCCTATAGAACACTCTTGTTGGCGGGCCACGAGTCCACTAGCGCAACAATGATATGGCTTCTTTACGAGCTGGCGTACCATCCGGATGATCAGACCCGCTTGCGGGCTGAGATCATGGCCAGTCGGCAGTCGTTGGCTGGTCACGACTTTTCCGTGACCGAACTGGAAAATCTTCCGTTTTTAAATGCGTGTATCAAGGTGAGTCCGCTCTTCTTCTTGCGGCGCTCATCTCGTGACATGCGCATTAGGAGGTCCTCCGATATCATCCCATCTCACCCTGGATTACGCGTCAATCCGCAGAGCACGATGTGATTCTATTATCGGCACCTCTTCTCACGAAATCCGGCACCTACATCGACGAAATTGAAGTTGGTCCCCACCAACAAGTGTTGATTTCTACTTGTGGCTACAACAGGCAAGTGGCCTCAAAGCGTGTCAAGATGCGACGCTAACGGTCTCTCAGACTTGAATCAGTGTTTGGGGAAGATGCTAGCCAATGGAATCCGAGCCGATTCTTGGACCCTGCTCTCCGGGATGGCAAAGTATCGATCGGCTTGTACGCCAACCTGTAAGTTCGCCTTCCTTTTCCATACGTTTGCGTGTCTGATGGAACGGGTATCTAGGCTTACATTCTCTGGCGGGCCGTCGGGGTGCATCGGATATCGTTTTGCGTGAGTCTCAACATCTGGTACGGGGCGTTGGCTGAATCCCTGAAGTATCCTCGAAATGCTCGCCGTGATCGTCGAGCTCATTGAAAAGTTCGAGTTCGCGCCGCCCCCGGACAGGCCCGTGATGCAGCGCGTTCGTGCTGGTGCAGTCATGGCACCCTTCATAAAGGACAAGTTCGAAGAGCGTGTGCAAATGCCGTTGTCGGTGTCCCTGGCGCAAGTAAACTAGCTTGGTAGTGACTGTGTACCCGACAAGTCAATCGAATTACCACTTTCCTTTATACTATGAAGACTAATGCGGCGAGGAAAGAATTTCTTCAGGCAACCAGAAAGTCGACCATTGTTCGCAGCCACCGAATATTCACCATGTTCGATTTTCACGCCCTTTGTATCAAAATATCATTATGGAAGCAAAACGAAGCAAAGAACGATTCATTCTAATCTAATCAAAGTATGTTCCCCCGTTCACGGAGACCTAAATTCAGGTTAGTTGAAAGATAGCAGACATCGCCGAAGATACGGACGCATTGACCTGAGAAAGCCCTCAGATTCAACCAAACATATCATATAAAAAGGATGCACCAGTAATGAAACTCGCCCGATCCGACACGAGAAATGACACTACACTAGCGACGTCGTGGGGCGTACCGTGGCGTCCAACGGGAGTATCTTTGCCGATCTACGCAGCGTCAGTTTTGAGACGGATGTTGTCACGAGAAGTCAACCTTGGCATAATAATCCGTACGCGATACGCCCATCGCATCTGCAAAAGCGTCGACTGGAGGGATTTCAATGAGTGCATGCAAACTGAATAAATTGGTGCAACTCACTCATGGGTGTCTCGATAGTGGCTAAGGCTCGTGGTAAGCAACAGCTTATGGAGTCGGCGTGAGCTGGAAATACCTGGTGCATAACAATTCACTGTGATTTCATGTTCGCCCAGCTCTTTTGCTGGAAGATGTATCAGGAATCGTGTTACAAGTTCGGCTGCTAGAGTCATACCTGCGGCTTGAGTGAGTCCGCGGATAGAAAACTTTGATGCGCTATAAAGGGTCAGAAGCCCCACTCCTGCCAGTTCCAAAATCGTTAATGGGGTTCATTTGGGACGGAATTCTACCTTGTTTTCCGGCCGAAGAACAGGAACCAATGATTCTGCCTCCGCGACCTTGCTTGATCATCTGCTTCGCGGCATGTTGAAAGCAGAGAAAAGTGCCGCGAGCATTGATTGCATGCAGCCGATCCCAATCATCGACAGAAGCTATATAACGGAATGAGAGAAGTAAATTGTAAAGGAAAAGCTATATGAACCGTCGACAAAAGATCCTACTTTGATGATCCCGGCGTTTGCAACGATCTGAAGGAGTTTTCAACTATAGCGCGGGACTGGGATGAAGACCTACGACGTCCAAACCGCCTAGGGAGTCGACCACGCCGGCTATCATTTCGATAACCTCCATCTCAATCGAGACGTCTGCGGCGAATACATATGCACGCCGGTTCTTCAAGATAATCAGCTCCCTCAATTCGTCCAGCTGTTCCGCCTTCGGTTGAATATCATTGACGGCGACGTCGAACCCATCGTCGGCGAGTTGAAGTGCGATGCCGCGACCAATTCCCTGCGCAGCACCCGTCACAAGTGCGATTCTAGGTGGGGCTTCTTGTTTGTCTGACATCATGAACGGAGGGAAGGACGAAATGGAACAGGTATAATTCCTCCTTCACACCGATGGAACAATTCCGTCGTTGTGGAGATTGAAAATGCTGGGCAGAGCGAATTTGAACATTTGTATCACCATGGAAGATCTCTCCTTACAAATCAAAAACGAATACAGCAGGGATTGAGAAAACCAAACCGATTCTAAATAAGGTAATGGATTTCGGCTATCACGGCTTGGTTCAGTTCAAAAAAATCACACAGAAGTTATCGCCGGCCGGAGACGTAATTTAATTATCAGATGACACACGTCGGCAATTGACTGCTGATAAGCAGCGCCCATAAATATGAAATATCATTGATTAGGTCGCATTCGGCTGTGCAGATTGTTGGTTCAGATGTCGCTTCGTGGTACCTAACCGCCGGTAAAATAATTTCAACGTGAACGACAGCGAACCGAGGCGTGTGGTGCTGGCGAACAGGTTTTAGCGATGAATACAGGCACCGATACCTTATCCGCGAATAAACGAAACCAATATCGTCCGGAGGTGAACATCACTGGTACGGGCTAATTGTTAGAGGAGGAGGCGCCCACCGATTGGTTCCCAAGTTCCCGTCATCGTTGATTTCAAACACAACGTCTGGAGGCTTCAGAGTTGATTTGTATCGAAAGGTAGATATCTAGTAGATACAAATCTAACTAGGGGACCGCGCATGCCCGTGTCTCGTTTCTATTGGCCTCAGAATTAACCGCGGTGGATGAGAATACTCGAAGACAGTGTCGAAGAAATAACCGACGGGCATTGTGAGATTAAACCGAGATGTTGGAGAGCGGAGCACACTGGTTTAAATGTCAGGTGTGGGAACACGTAATTCAAATGAGGCTCCCAATCCGATTTACTATGGCAATTCTATTGTCCTAACCGTGTTTCAGGATTAACCGCAGTGAGTGAAAACACCCGAAGGTGTCGAGGAACTCACCAAGTCCATATGCGGGTATTCGTGGAATGGACCGAGATGTCGGAGGGGAGCACACTGGTTGAATCTCAGGCGGGGACCACGGAATTTGTATGAGGCCCAACCCGATTTACTATATCAGGTTTCTCTTGTCCTACCCATGTTTCAGGATTAACCGCAGTAGATGAGAAGTGTCGAGGAACTAAGCGACTCCATATGCGGGCTTTGTGGAATGGACCGAGATGTCGGAGAGAGGAGTAACTGGTTCAATGTCAGGTACTAGAACACGGAATTGAACCTATTATTAAGAATCCACCGGCGAACGATCTGTTCACAGAACACAGCTATTTCAAATCACACAAGTACCGATTGGCGCGAGTGTCCGCATGATTCGGGGCTGGATCGTGCAAGGGTAACCCTCATCGGCCAATCGAAACAAGCCCTCACATCCATCGGAGGTACCGTGCGGCAATGGGCCCAATCGTCAAGTTTCACCTAATCCAGAAGTCAGCGGATTGTGGTTCAGGTTCATCAAGATCAATCTCAATGTATTACCAGAACGCTCCACACAACGACGTTTCCCCTGAATCAAACAGATGCCCGGGCGGAGTTCCAAGGCTTCAGAAACACCTAATTTTATAAAGAGAGGATGGAAAAATACCACGGACCATCCTCTTCCGATCCTAGGAAGATGTCTCCGACCGAGCACAAAGGAGCTTGCCTTTGCAAGGGCGTCCAGTATACTCTGGCTGGGGAACCCCAAACCGTCGTGATATGCCATTGCCCTGATTGCGCAGCATCAGGCGGCTCTGGATTCTCCGTAAATGCTTGGTATGCAAAAGAGGTTCGTATTCCGTCCCTTTGAAGAATCGGTGAGTTAATTAGACGACGCAGAATGTCCAGGTCACAGCCGGGGCGGATTTGTTGAGAACATATGAGGATATTGGGCGTCTGACGCCTGATAACACTGTCTTGCGAGAATTTTGCAGTATTTGTGGCTCGAACGTGTTTGGCACGGTAAGTCTCTATCTAGAACAAGCACCCACTTTTCCCACGATTTCCTTCCAGGCCCCACAGCGCCCTGAGTCTCCGGTCTTCGTCGCAGTTGGTACTGTGATTGGAGATCTAGGCCCAGAGTTCACCCCGAAGAAGGAGTTCTATTGTCTCTTCAGAGACAAATGGATGCACCCTGTGGACGGGGCCAGCTCGGACCTTAGCGATATCCCTTTTCCTCTCACCAAGGCTACCTGGAGGGAAACAGAGACTACTTCGTAGAACTTTGAAGGAGAAGAGCATAATTACCGATATGAATGTTGATTTGCGTTGTCCAACCTCGTCCGAGTCGTCGTGGCTACAAATCGAGTCGATCCCGGGCCAGATCCGACCGTCGGGAATTCCACATCTTGAGTCACCAGGTGTTAATAGGATTTTTTCGCACCTTCGCGTCGACCAGACAAAAATATTCGGTCCGTCCTCAAATTAATTAAAACTCGCAAGTGTCGTGCCAAGACACGGCGAACCGAATTCCCACGGTTCGATCACTGCAATTCGCCGCAGGCGTCGTTGCAAAAGTCCATGTATATGCCTGGAAAGCCAACGGAGGACGAGATATCCAAGCATGTTTCAGCAGGTGAGACACGACTTCATCTTGCTAAAACAGTGTACTTACTATCAATGACCGGGTACTGGGCCACCCTGGAATTTATTGCTGGTTCTTGAGAGCCATAGTGTCCATATACAATCAACTGTTTGGTGGGATGCAAGTCAGGTATGCTGTGAATGATTTGAGACCGTTTCCGCGAATTTACATGGGGTGTTGATTGATCGGTGAATTTCCTTCCGCCGGTACACCCCCTGGCGGCCTTGTTGTTCAGGAATGATATAGGGAGGCACTAGGGAGGATTCCCTGTAGTTATGTATACATGGAAGCAATGAGACGGTGAAAAAAAAATGCCGGAAATGGCAGCAGAACCGGCGGAATAGCAGATTCCGGACTACCCAGGCGCCCCGTTGGGACTGTGGCGGACTGAAATCAAAGACATGTAATTCCATATGAAGCATTCTGACATACCAGGACCCCACCCTCATCTTGGGATGTCTATAGCTCCCAAAGAAACTTCAAAAGTCTCGGGCACAGAATTTGGGTGGTTTGGGATAAAAGACAGCAGTGAGAAGGGTATTTGGGGAAAAAACGTTGGAGGACACACCAAGCTGCAGTATGCCCAATTTAAAAAACCCTTGCCAAATCCCAGACCCGTAGCACGGATGGGCTGCACGTTGTGGACGTGGCCAGCGTGAGCCACTCAGGATTGAAGGCGAGGTGTATCCGCGCCATAGCAAGAGTGCCTGGCCCGAATGGGCGCCATGTTCAATCAGGAATTGAAGCCCTTCATCGTGCGAGTAGAATGAGGCCCAGAAGTCATCAAAGACAAAGAACTGGCAGAGAAAGAGTGTGCGGGAGGTAAGAAAACGGCGGTCGGGGCCCCTCGGCCGAGGCTGCACGTGCCATAACTTTTGACTGAGCATCACTTTCGGTCGAAAAACGGCATGAACAGGTCCTACTTATCACTATCACTATCACTATCACTGTACTATTTCGATCAATTTGGATGTCACGGGACACAGGTTCCAAAATTTTCGAAAATTTTCGAGGGGATTTTCGAATGTTCAAAACCGGTCACAAAATCTGTGAAAAATGGCCCAAAAATTGAATTTTCGCGTGCACTGCACAGGGGTGCCGCAGCCTCCCACGAAATGCCGAGTTTGGCTGTCTAGGGACCATGGGGGCCACATAGGTACGTCTTAATACCTCCCATTAGTGCAGCTGGAGCTTGTTTTGGTCCTCTCAATGTTATATACTGTACCATTTCGACCGGATGTTCAGTCACTAGGTCACAGCTGGGCTGAACTGAACAATAACTTTATCTGTCCCGGGTCACCGAGAGGGCTGAACAATGGACCATTTTGCCTCTGCATATCCGTCAAAACTGGAATTTTTCTCCACTCCCTACATTCCGGTACTCCCGACGCATCCCTGCTTCCAGTTCCGCAAACCAACTACCACGGATGGTATGAACGAATTGATTACTGCTTTTTCTGTCGAAATGGTGTGGATGCACACCCCTCTGGGTGGAGAATTACCCCCTCATCTGGGTTGAACAATGGAGCTTTTGAACGATAAAAATGGTGGTCTCAGGTCGCAACCCCGGTTGAACATCTGGCGGATGAACTTTGAAGGTCACTGGTCACACCCGCTGAACATCCGGTCGAAATGGTACAGTACATCATGCGGCACACAAATCATTGCGGATGCTGATTCCCACCATCCTAATCTCATCTGGGCCACGTTTTGCTACCCATCTTGTTGCACGTGTGTGGCTTCTGACTACATGGAATATTGCATATACCCCATACCAACTTAGTCTCTCGTAGACAGACGCTTCAACAAAATCGGCCTCGTACCTCGGCTTGTTGAAGTCTGTTAGTTACCGCGGGGGTCCGATCGGGTCAGAATCTTATTATGTAAACTTTTCCCAAGTAAAAACGCTCGCCGACAATAAAACTCAGCTTTCTTGCCAGATTACCCTCTCACTAGATATTTCTGGCCTATAACTTAGTTTTGGGAAAATCCCAGATTTTTTCTGCGTGCATTGGGGCCGTGTGGAATATTTTTATTCACGTCGGCCGATGGATCACGGGATTATCGGCGGTCGCTCGAAACCACCATTCACGGTCAATTCTCGACATTCTGAAGAGATGGAGTGCACAGGGATGGATATAGGACCCATTCTGAGCACTCAATTTATGCAAAGACAAGTTGAGTCTGAACCGGCGCTTGCATGGAAATTGAAACTCCGATGTTTCTGTAATAAGATCCTGACCCAATCGGACCCCCGCGGTAACAACAAGACAAATACCAACTATTCTTGGGCAATGTGGCCGCCATATTGCCGCCATATTGCATGTCCACGGTTTATTCAGCTGGGTGCTAGTTCTTGGGTAGCTGCTGGGAGAATATTCACTGTAGGCCTCACACACAGTTTGAATTCCAGAAAACCAGCTTAATTTGTTCCTAGGATGTCTGCTATTATTCCAAACCAATGGGGATCCAATATGCTCATTGACACCATGTAGAGGGGATTGTGAATGCCAAGGTGACCAACTACTACGTCCGAAATAGTCATGTTTGAGAGCCCATTTCTAGCACATTTTCGAAATTTTTTGCTTGTCACGGCTACCTGTCGAAATCTGAAGTTCTAATCGGCGGGTCACAGGTCACAGCCGTTTAGAATTGATCAAAATAGTACAGTATTCCATCCTCAAACCGCAAACTCGAACATTTCAGGAGGTTCTGCCTCACTAGAGACAAAGTGGCCCATTCCCTAGTGTGGCCCACTACTCGCAGATAGTATTGTGTTTCTTCGCAGTTACTGTTCACTGGCACTGCACTAGATTTTAATAGCAACGTCTAAGACTGGCTTTCAGGCGCACTCTAGCTCTAAAACATAGACAAGTGGCGAAGTTTGAGATAGCTGAGTATTGCTCCTATACTTCGTGCACATGCAAAGCAATGGCTAAAGCCCCGCTCAACAAGTATACCACGCTTTCATCCGGTGCGATCATACATAATGTAGCAAGGATCTTCGAGTGGCTCGGCCTGTGAAATATTTAGTCGAAAAACTAGTGAAAATACTTACCCACCTCTTTGATTGGTAGGTGGAATGTCGGATGTTGAGATTCCGAAAGTAATTAAACTCACTCCTTCGGCGAACGCCTACACCGTCGCTCACGTGCGGGAATCCGTAACATATAAGAAAATCAAATTTTGGCATGCATGCGTCCTGAATGAAGCTAGAAAGGATTGTGCCGATGTGTGCCGCCCCGAGTTCCCACGGTTCAACTTGGTGACTCCAACTGTAAAGATAATGACAACGGGTGAATGCAGGGATGAGCCGAGTACATATTGCTTATATGTACTATGTACATAGCAAATCCGTAGCTAAAGTATCACCAAGCCAGCATGTAGTCCAACTTGTCCTACGCCTTTGCATTTGATTCTCGTGTCGATGCACTGTCAGGCGCCCATTTACTTCGTCTTGCGCTCATATTTAATGTAGCAAGGATCCCCCAGGGGTTTCGCCTGTGAGATATTTAGTCGACGGACGTGCGTAGTCCAGCTGCGCTTACTTTGTGAATGTTGTTTCTGTCGTGAATCGGCGCCTGCTTCAAGGGCGTCCCGTTACCGTCAACAATTGTATATTTGAAAGCTCCGAGGACGTGCGCGACAATAATTTTCATTTCCAATTTCGCAACTTTTAGGCCTAAGAGAACAAAATGAATCTTCACGTATGTTTGGGCTGAACGTCATACCGAGACAAGGATGACGACCGGCTCCCCATCCGAGGAATGCATTGGGAACCTCTTTTCCTTCTGCCCTCTCCGCAGAGAAACGACTGGGATCAAAAGACATTGGGTCCGAGTACACGCTGGGGTCGAAATGTATGTCCGACAAATTATAGGCCAAAAATGCTGACGAGGGATCAGTCTCACCATTTACAGACGGACCGAAATAAACGAACCGTCTTTTGGGATGGGCTCTGCGCCTAGCTTCAAATCTCGCAATTTATTGCGACGAAGAAGTGTGATGGACGCAGTGATCAAACGCAGAACTTCTCGAATGGCAAGATCTAGCATTGGCATTGAATCGTCCCATGCGGAAGTAGGAACACTTGCGAGCCGGCTTTCGATCGTGTCTCCCGGGCCAGTAACGGGCGCGTGGGCGTCGAGTAAAGTGTAAATTTCGGTGGTAATTTTATCCTTCCACTCGGGATTAAACCCGAGATAGACGAGAATCCAGCAAGCTCATTGATTAAATCAGGATGGAGAGCCACAAAGCGGGGGGATTTCTCACCGTTAACACCGGTATTGATGACCTGAAAGGACATGGTTTAAAAGGCGTATAACAGCGCAAGGTGTATAACTTACTCCGGCAAAAATCGTTTCCAGGACGAACTATTTTCGAAGGATGAGATGAGTATGTGTCCTCGGCCAAAGATATTCGATGTACCTCGATGATCTCCTGGTCGCTAATGCCGTCATTTATGCAGACGTCGAAGGCGTCGGTCGACATAGTTTTCGATTCCCGACGAAGTTGAATATACTTCATGAGGAGGCCGACGAGTTTTTCTGTGGCCTGTCTCTTTCTACCGAGCGCAGGGCTACGTATCCATGGAAACATCATCGAGAACGGTGTGGAACTCGATTCGATCGTGTAGTAGTATTCATACAGATGACGGAGATCTTCCGGATTGTGTGCGAGCTCACGACAGGTGGTCATGTGAACCTCAAGTAGAACGTAAGCTTCAAATAGATCAACTATTAAACGGTAATGAACTTACCGTGAACTGGTAGATTAACTACTGAAAATGGAGCAGAGAATGTAGACTGGGAAGGAAGATGCCTACGCTGAAGACGTCTTCAAAGACCGCGAATTTACCAGACGAGCCCCATCGATCCATCTGCGTCTGCATGTGCTCCAGAAACGCAGGTCGAACTGTCGGGGCTTCAGCAAGTGGTATAACCTTCAAGATGCGTACTGACGACATTCGAGACGCGAAGGGCTGAACAACTGCACAGTGCGTTTTCTCACAGCATCGTCGGTAACTTGCTCGTGCATATCAATGTCTGTAACCTCAGGCATCCCGCTCATGAGAACAAGGTACTATTTAGGCCCCGCGATTAGTCGGTGGACACGGATAAAGTAATTGGTTGAAACATACCGCCTCTCTCCATGCTAACTTTCCGTCGTTGAAAAAGAACTTTCGGAAGTCGGTTCCGGACAAGGCAATGACGCGATGCTGAACAGAAGGTATGAGTGTATTCGGGCGAACTGGGACATTCAACGTACTTGGACGACCCTGAATCTGGTCAAAGTTCGCTGATGGGCACTCGAACGCATAAAGTCATAGCGGCGAGCGAGAAACTTCCAGGCCCGATGCAAGTCAAATACACCAAGAAAACTGCCGCTGGGCGTGTACCATCCAGCCGTCAATATCGTCAATAAGAGGACAACGCCTGTGAATGCGATGAGAGGGGTATTGGCGGGTTTATGGAAGATGATGCTCTGGAGCGATGTAACATTGGCCATCCGAGTCGTTGAGGCAAGGTCGAGAAATGCGGCGACTCCAGCATTTTTGATATATGGTCCCGCAAGGATTAGCAATGAAACGATCTTACCGAATCGAAGAGGAGAATCGGCAAACACCGATCAAGTCCCAAACGGTGTATGCGTTTCGGGCTGGATAAATTTAATTTCGTGGGATTTCTCCATTGACGAAAAGATAAGCGCGTAAAATGATAATTGTCAGTGTGCTCCGCGTGTTTAGTTCGCACATCGGCCAGGCCAGCCCGTATGCGGGCGGCGCGCCTAACGTGTCTTTCACGAACCACCTCTTATCAGAAGCGGTACCGTTCCAGCCCGCCATTTGCACATGTCGAATTCAAGAATATTTGTTTCAACGGGTAAATCGATCGGGGTTTTTTTTTCTTGTATTGAAAAAACCGTTTTATTTGGGTACAGGTACATGTACGGTTGGAACAATGGGATAAGCCACGAATTGATGTTTTACGGCCCAGGAGTCTCATTCTCTCTTCCGTACCTGCAACGGCATGTGACTGTGGATCGACTCCGGGTTCCCCCGTAGGACGGGGGTCATCAACAGCCCCATGTTCCACCCAATCTCCTTATCCGTAGGAAGAGAGAACTGGAGCGATCGAAGTAGACAAAAGAGTACGACCTCTGCAATTGAGATTAGCATCGCACCAGCTATAAACCTCAGCCACTTACTCATCTCCATCTGAGAAAAGCTAAACCCGCTACGAACGAGGTTGGCACTGTTCGATGTTGAGAGTCAGATTGAAATCTTACATGCAAGCCCGCGTTCCTGCCAAAAAGGTCATCCTGAAATTCAGATTAGTGACGCATCACCTGTGGAAACTGTACGCTTACATGTGAGAGTATACGCCAGAAATGGACCTGTTAGCTGTGACGCTTTCCGGCAACGGAGACAGCCATCGCTCTGGTTTCCACTCGCTAGCGTCTTCGCCCCATGTTGCGCGATGATGGTTTGCGCCAAGAATGCCGATAAAAATATCAGTGCCCTTCGGAACGTGCACAGAGCTCAACGGGCTCCCGTCTGCGCCCTGAATTGGATGAAGAAGAGGTATTGATGCATCTTGGGTGGTCCTGTTTGGAATCCAGCCTGAGATCGAGCGAGAATCCGCGTGAAAACACTTACTGGCGAAAGACCATGGGAATGGGCGGGAATCTGAAAGTGAGGGTCAATTAACATTATCGCACAGTTTAGGGCAACGTACACGCGGAGCGTCTCTCGAATGACAGCATCCATATACGGGAGGGATGCCAGTGTGTCGTAGTCGGGCTCTTCGTCGTGCGCAGTGATCTCTTCCACTAATTTATTTTGTACTTCGGGATGCTGCGCAAGTAGATGAAGAAGACGAGAAATGGCACCAGACGTAGTATCTGTAGCTGTGAACACCAGTGTTCTGAAGGAGAAACAAGGTTAGGCTACGAGTAGAAACATGAATGGGGCAACTGACGCCATTTGACCGAGGAGTTCTTCGTCGGTAAGCCGGTCGCATGCGCTCGAGTCTTGGTTGGCCTTCACTGGAGGAAATAATCAACTTGGGACGGAAAGTATAACATAAGAAATTACTCACAAAGCACGGTCATGATATCGTGCTGTTGTGCCTGACCGTGTCCGCCTTGCGACAAGGATTGTTTCTTTTCCAGGAAGATCTGCTCCATGTGACCGGCCATAATGTCGACAATATACCGCAGTTTTTGAATCAGAGCGAAAGGCATGATTTCAACAAAGCGGCGACGCAGACGAGGGGATGCCAAGCGGACCACAAGCGGAAGAAACGGTGCTGCCGGTACCATGACAGATACTGTCGCACTGATCGACAATCAATATGGCGTGCTGAGCTGGGTCGATGAGCAACGATGAACAACTCACGCCAGCTCCTTGACAGCTTCGGCAAAGGCGTGCTTCGGATTTTTCGATCCTGAAAAGCTTCCAAAAGAGTGACCAAATCCGTTTTGACCAATAAATTCGAGAGCAGTTTGAGTCACACAAGCGGTCATCTCGATCTCTTGTGGCCCGCCTGCAACTTTGAGGTGCAAAAATTGTTCCAGCTGAAATATAATCAATTGCAGTCCGAAACGAAACGAAAGAAGGGAAGGGCGTGAATTACCTCTTTGCCGATGGTAAAAAATGTTGGCGACATACCGCGAAGATACTTCCACGAGAAAACGGGATTGAGCATTTTGCGTTGCTTCCGGTGCTGTTCGCCTATGGTTGCTACCAGCCCATCCCCAAAGAGCAGCGAATTAGTGCTAAAAGATAGTGCGTTGTTAAGAGACCTGGTTTGCGACGGATTTCGCTCACGTAGTGAAGGCGGGCCACTCTTCGAAAATCGTGGGTTCCTTTACGAGGATATGATGCAGTGCCATGGGATCACTGACAAGAAGTGAAGGTCGCTGAAAGAATGTAAGCCAGGGAAATAATTCCGGAGATAAACGTGCGTTGAAAAGACCCTTAATCTTGACTACGCCTCCATATCTGTTTGCGGCGTCGATCTGCCAGTCACGACCAGTAATTGGTGCAATCAGGTCCAGGAGATTTCCTATGAAGCGTCAGGTGTGTTGAACGTTATTATACGGCGACGGACCGAGGATGAGGGACTTGGATCGTGGCCCATCTATGTTCTTGGCCCATCGTCGCCGTCTGAGGATGTAAAAGAAAAGAACCAGTCCAGCGAGGGAGAGTAGCAGCAGCACTACAGCGGCGGTCATGGTGCGACAATCTAAGAACGCTAAGAGGTTCCTAGATTATTTACTTGTCCTTCTCGAGCTTAGACGAGTTGATTGAACGAATCGGGCTCCATATCCACATTAGCACACGGGTTGCGCTCGCCGTTGAAAACTTCAGAAAAGGGAAACTGATGCGTTCCAACATCAACCATCACTGACACGGTGACACTCGATCAATGCGGCCGGACCATCGATTCGGCTTGAACTCGAACTACGACAAAATTGAACCAGGTGGGCTCGCTTGACGATACGCCAACTTTCCGTGACGAAACCGTTTTGGAGTACACCTCTGATGATAAAGATTACAAGGCCGTAAGTCCCCTTCCATTCTCTTACCGCCCTCACTATCCATTCTCTTACCTCCCTCGCCATGTCAATTACGATCGGCATCGCAATAGCTTTCTGCTTGGCTGTTGCTCTATGGTACATCAAGAGTGCCCCGCGCTGGCTCAATGACGTCCCTGGACCTCGTTCAGGATCGTGGCTTTTCGGTCTGTGTCTCTTTTTGAACAGAATGTGTTGGGGCCTCAAGTGGAGGTGCAGGCCATCAACTTGAAATCAACCGTCAGAATGATGTTGGAGAGCTCGATTTCGCTTGGAACCGTCAGTACGGAGGGGCCTGGCGCATCGACGACTGTTTTGGGGTCAATTTGAATTCTCCCTTGTCGTGCCGTGGTCTCAACTGTTTGCTTTATGCTAGGGCGAGCTCCTCATGGTTGCGGATCCAAAAGCCATACACCACATCCTCCACGTACAGGGCTACGGTTATCCCAAAACGCGCCAGAGCAAGCAATTTGTCGCTCTGGCTTTTGGCCGCGGAGTATCGTGGGCCGCTGGTGGGTTGGCTTTCCCAAGACTCGTTACTTTTGACGACTCAAGCAAGAACACAGATGAGACGCACGTACGCCACAGAAAGGTCCTGGGTCCCGCTTTTAACGCACAGCCGATTCGCGCCTTTCTTCCCGTTTTTCGGCGCGTGGCTGCCCAGGTACAGTCAAACGTCCATTTGGGAGACCGCTGGCTCAGAGTTATTGTTCCGCTCCAGTTGGTGCAAATCTGGAAGGACCAGTTGCAAGACAGCGACATGTCGAGTGCTAAACTGCACGATGTGAACCGTGGACTCACAAATGCTACGCTCGATATCATCGGTGAAAGTAAGTTCCCCACTTGCCTGGATGCTGTGGAGTTCATCGAGAGACTCAGCTGTTTTTGATTATCATTTTGGTTCACTCGACGCGGTGCAGCAACACAACGAGTTCTCTGACATCTTTCATAATCTCTTGTACGTCTTGCGGAGAGAAGCTCACGGTTCATACACTGACCACCTATTTAGCGCTGATTCGAATTTGCATCCGCCCCCGGCCGCGATACTTTTTGCGGCAACATGGGCATTCATCCCCGAGTCCATTCTACGCTTTGTCGAATACTTGCCAGCTCGGCAGTTCGTTCGCTTCCGTAGATTCTTAACCGTGGGCAAAAGAGTTGGGAAAGAAATGATCGAGGGGAAGGCGGCAGCATATGTTGCATCCGGCAAGAAGAGTCGCAACCAGGATATTTTGAGCATACTCGGTGTGTAAATTCATATTCGGTGGCGCTCGTTGTTGACTGTCCTGTGAACAGTCGAAGCAAACAATTCAGCCGGAGACAACCGACTCAGCGAGGACGAAGTACTATCTCAAATCACGTAAATTTTCCGCTCTCTTTTCTTTCTGTTCACTCAGTTCTCCTCGAGTACTCTTTTATTTGCCGGCCACGAAACCACAGCATGCACCCTGACTTGGCTGCTTTACGAGCTGGCGCACCATCAAGAGGACCAAGACGCAATCCGGGAGGAAATCACTGCCAGACGCGCTAAATTCGCACCTGGTCAAGAAGACTTTGCAGTTGCCGACTTGGAGGCGTTGACTTTCACCAACGCCTGCATAAAGGTTGAGTCCATTTCTTCAATAAGTACAAGGGGCTAATAGTATTTGCAGGAGGTCCTCCGCTTCCATCCCATCTCTCCGTGGGTTACTAGGGAATCGGCGATCCACGATATCATTCCGCTCTCTGAGACCATCGTCACCAACTCGGGCAAGTCTATATCTGAGATAGAAATTGGACCAGGTGTACCCGTTCTCGTTTCGACTTGTACCTATAACCGGTAAGCGTTTTTCGAGTCCCTTCACACCTTGATATTAATCCTAGCCAGGCTTCCTAGCGTCTGGGGGCCCGATGCTCATAAGTGGAACCCCCGGCGTTTCATGAACCCCGAGCTGAAGAACAACCAAGTTCCCATCGGACTTCATTCCAACCTGTGCGTTCGTTTGTTGGGTTTCGAACATGTTTTCTCAAAAACACTCGCTTGAGGTTGACCTTCTCAGCCGGACCGTCGGGATGCATTGGGTATGTTTTCACTTGAACTAAGGCTACTCGGAATTTTATATTTTTCATCGTGTAGATTCAGATTCGCGTCCGTTCTTCCGATCTGGAACTTCCCTTCATTTGACTAACAACACCCATTCTCTAGTTTATTGGAGATGCAGTCGACTATCGTGGAGCTCATTGAGAATGTCAAGTTGACCCCTCCTCCTGGCATGGAAGACATTGTGATGATGAGGGTACCGGTTGGAGCCATCATGGCGCCCATGGTGAAAGGCAAATTCGACCAACGCACTCAGATGCCGCTTGGCGTCGAATTCCTGCACTAATTGTGGTAACTGTACGGGGACATACTACCTTGGACTACCGATTTGAATTATCGTTCAATACTTGTTACTCGGTTTCCCTGCTATCATCGGTACCAATTAAAAATGTATGCGACACCGCGCGAAACGTCCCTGGTCGAGGTACGAATCGGTTGGCTGGCCTGTCCTCCATTTAATGCAATGAATGGATCGCATTTAAATTTGTTAGCTTGATGTTAGCCAATGCTCTCCACGCGGGATCTCGTAGTGATCTCGTCGGCGGAAGAAATCGACCGACAGAAATTGCAAACAGACCGTTACCGGGGCTACCTCCGCTTAGGTGTCACCATCAATCTCAGATTTCCGTAACGTGGATTTGATTCCTTCTCAAACGAACCATGGTACATGCCAGGATCGGTTCATAGAATCAGTTCAACTCTTTGGCTCGGGGTCGTCTCGAGGAATTATGGGGCTACTTAAAATATTTTCGGGGCTGAATAACCTCCGTCCCTCAAGTTCTGCCTGCACTGAGTACTAGCTGCTCAGCCATGTCCAACTGGTGGCGACCACAACCTGCTCCTCCTGCCTTTGGCAAGGACGACATCGTTCCAGACACGCATGCGTCGTACGTGGATTCCTCGAACCAGGCACTGTATCTAACAGACTACAGTGCGATTTCGAGGTTGTTTTACGAGTGGCTATCACCATTCCTCTCAGTCGGTTTCTCCCGTCCGCTGCAAAAAGACGGTATAGAATTCAGTATTCCTGTGAACGGTGCTGACTCCCTACTCATAGACCTCTGGCAATTGCCCCCGGATCGCCTAACTGAATTCTTGTCGGACCAGTTCGAGAGAACCTACTACGCGCGATTCCCATTCGAAGAACGTCCTCTGTATCTTCAGTCCGCGCCCCTCGAGAGTGGAAAACATGACCGCTCTTTTCTGTGGGCAATGCACACGATCTTTGGGTTCCGATGGTGGGCTCCGGGAATCGCCAGGTTATTCTCAGACACGCTGCGCACTACCAGTCCATTGGTCACCAAGGCGCTATTAGCATGGTTGACCGAAAGTTGGGATCAATCCACTGGTGGGGCTAAGCCACCCGGCATCGGATTCGGTATTGGGCTCTCGTTTGCGTTGTTCGCAATGCAGGAAATAGCTAGCCTGATCAACAACCAGTATCAGCTCGGTGAGCATCTGCCTTTTCATGCGAATTCGGCTGACTCTGAAATAGCTGCGATGACGAGCGGCCTCCTCATCCGTACCTCGGTATGTTGCTACCAAACCGGTACATAAATATTGACATTGCGCAGGCCATAGGGGCCATTTTCAGAAAATCCCTCCGTCTCAGTGGTCGTGCGCGCGCGCTGCACAGTACTGGTCAAATCACTACTCTCATTTCCACGGATGCCGCTCGTTTGGACAATTCCGCCTTGTATTTCCACAGGTTTGAGAACTTCGGTTTTAAGAAATCGCGTGTTAATTGAGCTCTCAGTGTATGGATTGGGCCTATTCAAGTGATTCTCGGCATCGCGTTGCTCATCAGCGTCGTACGTTCCGTTCGCGTTTTCCTTGCCTTGCGCTGAGTCTCTTGAGCAGCTCGGTTATTCCGCTCTTGTGGGCTTCGGAGTCCTGATTCTCGGGATGCCGTTCCAATCCATGCTCCTACGGAGAATGTTTCGCCAACGCGGTGCGGGTGTCAAGATTACCGACCAGCGTGTGCGCTTCACCAATGAGGTGTTGCAAAGCATTAGGCTCATCAAGTACGTGCATGCTGCCTGATGTCACTGAACGTATTCTCATCAACATTAGATACTATGCCTGGGAGGCGATATATGCCCATCGTCTTGGGTCAATTCGAGCAGAAGAGGTGATGAGGATTCGGAGCGTTGCGGTCGCGCGCGCCTGCCTCATCGCGTTTGTCATGCTCATCCCTGTTCTTGCGCCGATCTTGTCCTTCGTGACCTATTCGCTGTCGGGTCACACACTATCGGTCCCCGTCATATTCAGCGCACTCCAGCTGTTCGCCGTCATTCGTCCACCCCTGATCATGCTTCCGCTCGCACTGAATAATTGCTCCGATGCTTTAGTGTCATTGAAGCGTATCTCGGCCTTCCTCCGTGCAGAAGAGTTGAGTGACGCTTGGACAACAGACCTCGAGGCCGAGGATGCAGTTCAGATGGATGGAACCTTCAAATGGGAGTCGGCGAAGGCGGCACCCCCTAGCCAACTGAAGAAGAAGAAGCGTTTCTTCCAACTTCGCAAGAAACCGGAAAGCAAGCTTCCCATCTCCAGCGAAACTGCGTCTGCGATGCTCGAGAAGGGGGATACTGCAGACACCGAAAAGACAGAGGTGGACTCGGACGATACCGGGAAGCACAGTCAGACCGAGGCAGTCCCGGATCTTAAGAAGGACAAGTCGGAGGGGGAAACGGAGGAAACTCCCTTCGAACTTCGCGATGTAACTTTCCGTGTGCCTCGCGGAGCCTTTGTCGCTGTCGTGGGAAGCATCGGCTCTGGGAAGAGTTCGTTATTGAATGCTCTTATCGGAGAGATGAGACGCACGACGGGCAACGTCGTGTTCGGCGGTTCCGTTGCTTACGTTTCGCAATCAGCTTGGATTATGAACGCAACGTTGAGGTGATTTGCCATGATCTTGAGGCTACTTTCAATTCTAACACTAGTTCTAGAGAAAACATCGAGTTTGGTCGGGAACGGGACGACGCCAAGTGCGTTGTTTCTTATCGGTCCAATGTTCTTTGATCTGATGGTTTGTAGGTTTGCTCGGGTTATCCATGCATGCGCTCTCGAACAAGATCTCGAAATGCTCCCGAACGGAGAAGCAACCGAAATCGGTGAAAAGGGAATCAATTTATCTGGTCAGTGTCCTCTTGCAGCGACCATGAACTACCACTGATGCTGGGCTTTCAGGCGGCCAAAAGGTGCCTAAGTTGGATCTCTATCCCCCTCGGCGATATCTGATTTCCTCAGGCGCGAGTATCCCTTGCTCGTGCTATTTATGCTGGAGCCGACATCATTCTTTGCGATGACACTTTCAGCGCGGTAGATGCACACACCGCCAATGTGCTCCTGGAGCGCTGTTTCCTCGCCGGTCCCAACGCGAACTGTACCCGTGTTCTCGTTACCCACGCCCTACAGGTCTCAATAAGTGTTTTACCGTTCTTCTCAGTGACTCATTAGCTTTACAGGTTCTCGATCGCACCGATTACATATACGTCATGGATGAAGGCAAGATCGTGGAGCAGGGCACCTTTACTGTTTGTCTCCGTGATTTGTTGGCTTTCTGCTCACCAAAGCCGCCCACGTAGGACCTGAGAACCAAGGGACAACTGTTTTCCCACCTGATAGATGAATTCGGTGCTTTGCAGAAGGAAGAGCAGGATGAGTTGGAGCTCCAGACCGAAGAGCAAGAAGCTGTAGCGGCTAGCGAAAAGAAGCCGGAAGCTTTGAAGACTCAGAAGGCCCAAATGTCCACGGAGGAACGTCTAACAGGTGCGGTATTGGGAGAGGTATATCTCAAGTATTTTCGGTTTGCGGGCAGGTAAGTTGGCGAATACCGGATCTTCACAAACGCTGATAAGAACACCATACAAGTGTACTTTGGGCACCCGCTCTGATTCTCCTATCTGCGATGGTCCAAGGGGCTGCAGGTTCGCAATGAAGTCTGTTCAAACCGTGGCGAATGCCTGACTTGTTATACCAGTGGGAAACAATGTATTCCTCGGCCTGTGGACGGAAAACAGTATCCCCAATTTCACCCAAGGCCAGTACATGGGCGTCTACGCGGCCCTCGGTATCGCGCAGGCAACGCTAGCCTTTGTCATGAGCTTTGCTTTCTCGTCAGTCGGTTTCCTGTGTCTCTTTTTCAACAACAACCGACTGTACATCTATAGGCTGATCAGCCTGGCTGCGGGTCTGGGGATGTTCAAGGCTGCGCTGAACGGCGTGATCTACTCTCCTACCTCTTTCTTCGACAGCACGCCTATGGGTGGGTGACTCTTTTTAAGTTGTGTTTTTTATCAATCGGCGCGTCAAGGTCGCATCATTTCTCGCTTGTCGAAGGATCAGGATACGGTAGACAATGACTTGGCTTGGACGACTTATCTGGTCAGACGATCCATCGTTGAACAATCTTATTTTACTGACAGGTTTCACAGCTCATGTCGTCGCTCATGAGTGTCTTGGGCACGGTCGCCCTCGTGTTCTACACTTTCCCGCCACTCGGCGCTATATTTGCACCGGTATGCATGGCTCCTTCCTCGGTTATCTGTCTCTTGAGCGTTTCTCCAGCTGGGCTTGTTTTACTACTTGTTCTCCTCGTACTATCGGCGAACTTCGGTGGAGACGAAGCGCCTTGATTCCCTTATGCGCTCCGCTCTATATGCATCGTACAATGGTAATGTACTGCCTCACTTCGAGAATGTGACTGATCAGGTAATCACAGAGACACTCACTGGCCTGGCGACGGTCCGAGCATTCGGAGAACAGGTCTGAAGCGTGCTTGCATGTAAAGGTTGCCGGTGCTGACATTTTCCAGGCTCGATTCATCAAAACTGCTGGCGCAGGTTTGGACATGGAGAATCGCGCATACTACATGACCATCGGCATCCAAAGATGGCTCAGCGTGCGTTTGGATCTACTCGGGAACCTGTTGCTGCTCGGAATCGGGATATTTGCCAGCGGAGAACGACATTCGATCAACCCCGCTAAAGTGGGTGTAGTCTTGTCGTACAGCTTGGGCAGTAAGTCTGCCCACTTCTTGACTTGTTACGATATTGACATCGGCTCAGTCACTCAGATATTCTGCAAGTAAATTGAAATAACGGCTGGCCTTCTGCTAATACTATCCTTAAGCCGATATGGTCTCCACATATGCGCAGAACGAACAAAATATGAACGCCGTTGAGCGCATCATCGTGTATACTGAGCTGCCTGAAGAGGGAGCGAGGACTACTCCGAACGATCCACCAGCGTCGTGGCCGTCCGCTGGTGCCATCAGTTTCCGCAATGTGGAACTCTCATACCGGGAAGATCTCCCTACCGTTCTGAAGGGGGTCACATTCGATGTGCGGGCTGGGGAAAAGGTCGGCATCGTGGGGAGAACTGGCGCCGGTGGGTCTGATCTATTCATTGATGTTTATGTGTTTACTCAATGAACATCTAGGCAAGAGTTCGCTGCTGCAAGCGCTGTTCAGAATGGTCGAGGTGGGCAGCGGCACCATCGAGATTGACGGCATGGACATTTCGCGCATCGGCCTGGCTTCGCTTCGAGAAAAGCTTGCCCTTGTTCCGCAGGATAGCACCTTATTCGTAAGTCTCCATATTACGGTGCTAGGCGCCTCTCATAGAAGCTTCAGCTCGGAACCTTGCGGGAAAATATGTCAGCTCTTCGTTCAATCGCGGTGCTCCCAGAACTTATATTTCATACAGCGATCCTTCGAATACCTCTACCGACGCGGAACTGATCGCTGCGCTTCAACGTGCCTGGCTGCTCCCGAGAGCCGGCGTGGTAGATACCGCAGCGGAAGCCAAGTTTGGTTTGAATGCCTCTGTAACCGACGAAGGTGAGAAACGCCTCGAGCTCCAAACTGAAATGGATCTCAATCCCATCCCAAGGTGCAAACTACTCTGCCGGAGAGAAGCAGCTGCTCTCATTCTGCCGCGCACTTGTCAAGAACAGCCGTATCATCGTCTTGGTGAATACCTTGAACTGGCGGTCACGTCGAGTTACTGATGGCCCTTTCAGGACGAAGCGACATCAAATGTCGACGCGGACACCGACGCCAAAATCCAGACGACGATCCGGAGCGAGTTTTCGACATCTACGGTCCTATGCATTGCACACCGACTTAATACGATTGGTGCATCTCTTTGCTTGCATCTTCGAAGTCCTCAGAGACTGACTTCGGGTAGCATATTGCGACCGCATCCTCGTCATGGACGCAGGGCTGGTGGCTGAATTCGACGCGCCTCTGGACCTCTTTGATCGCGAGGGCTCCATTTTCCGCTCCCTGTGCGATGAAGCCGGATTATCGCGTCTGGACATTGTCCGGATGCGCACGAATGGCGAGAGCGCCAACTAGGCTGAGCTAGTCATGGATTGAGCGCAGTTTCTACAAATCGAGTAGATGGGAATGAACGCTTTTTTGTTCTTTAATAGAATGTTATTGATCCAAGTAGAGTATAGAGTAGTGTGATGATACCGCGAAAAGAACAAGGAAAGATCAGACCTCCACAGAGTCTTGGGCGGATTGTGCTCGATAATCCTCCATATCTCTGTCCAGCTGCTCCTTTGACCGCGATTCCCACTGCTTCTTGAGACGTTTCGGGCCCTTCTTTGTGCGATACCGCCGCGGTGGTATAGGTGCCGGAAATGTCGAGTTGTATGGAGTGGCGGGACGCGGAGGCTGGTTGTGCTGGTTACGCCGGGGTTGTCTAGGACGAATGATGTTCTGAACGAGGTGAGAAAACCGAGGACGACGTACGTCTGTGTTGCAAAACGCAGAGACATCGGGCCAGGACCGCCGACTATAGGTGCCACCTTGGAAGGCCCAGCAACCGGTCCTTTACTTTGCAGTCGGTCGAAGAGAGTTGGGGGTGCCGGCGGGGCAGATGGAATCGAAGGAACCGTATCAGCGGTCTCGACAATAACCTCTATTTTGATAGGACGACCTGTGGCGAGACTGAGGTTTGTTGTCCATCTCCACACCGCGTCAAAACTCACGACCATCAACGATTTTGCCATCATATTTCGACCGCGCAATGACAGCGTCGCCCGGGCGCTGGAACACAACCACCGCCATTCCCTTCGACTTCCCTTGCGAGTTGTAGATCAAGAACGACTCCCTCAACGGCCCCACGGTTTTTTTGAACAGTTCCTGGCGACGTTAACACGAATCCGCAGAACTGATGTAAAAAATACACACCTCGACTTCGGTCTCGCCGACATCCTGGCGATATTAGCACCTGACGCGTGGATCTGGGCGTAAAAAGGCACACCATTGGCAATCTACTCAAGAAAATCTTGCTGCCCTGTTCACTCATAGCCTGTCTTCCCCTGAGATGATTGGGTCCGGTGGGATACGCGCCTGTTGAGGGCCCCGCTGTCCTCCAAGCGGGCGGTGCATGACCTGCGTTATTGCCGAGAAGCTGGCGTTTTGGGCCGTGGAACGCGTTCAAACGCGCATATGGCTGGGGTCTATATTGTGCCTGCATGGTCGAAACTCAGCCTAGGTCTGCAAGACGTGGGACGGCAGGATGGATTGAGACAGCTGTGAAGACAAAGAAGGTGCGGTGAAGGTGACGGTCAATAACAAGCAACACTTCCGTAGCCAAACAGCAACAACTAGCTATCTCCGGGCCGTCAACACCACGTGCGGTCAAAGCGCATTCTACGCGCCTAATTGGGTTCATCGTTGCCAATCATCGCAATTTCCGAGTGCATCACACCTCGAGTGAACTTCCAGATGAAATAACGAAGTAGAGTCAAGAGGATGAGAATGTAAGTCATCAAATTCCGGGTTCGATCAAGCTAGTCTGTCCAGGTCATGTCCATCGTGAGAGAGAAAATGGGACATCGGCATCACAGGGGAGATTAAAGTGATGAGCCAGGAGACTGCCAGGAGGAAAATCAGCGCAGCAAAATGGAAGTTAAAAGGAAGATGGAGCACATAGCCCATTGAGAAATGGTTGTGGCCAATAGGTGCTGGCCAAACTGGATACCATAACTAGTTCGCAACAGGTTATGGGCCCCAGTTCCCATAAGAGACCAATTTAAAAGGATACCAACCGATTTATGTACCTTGTTCGAATTTCATAAATTAGAAAAAATTCAAAACTGGCACTTTGAAGGTATTGGCATACCAGAGAATGAGAGATTGCAACCCCAGATAAGGGAAAATAAAAGGAGCGCAAGGCGAAGAAGAAAAATAGCACGACTGGCTCATGAAGTAGCCATCGAGGAAGATCATGCGCCCAATCAGAGTCCCCTTGAAATGAAACCACGAAACCAGCTAGTATACAGATTCAGTAGACTCGTCACCAGTCAGCCCTAAAGACGGCAATACTAAGGCCTACGGCAAAGTGCTCGCCACTTAGAATTGCTGGGGCAGACTGGTAATGAGTCTACAGATTCAGTTGAGACTCTATTCTGAGAACCTGGTGGACACTGGTCTGTACCAGGGCCACTGGGTGGCCCTGGAGGTAATGCGCGCAGCTACGTGCTTCGGTGTTGAAATATGTCGGTCAATACCTCTTTTTATTTTTCTTGTTGAAAAGCTCTAATGCGTGGCCCCAGCCTTCGCCGCTGAAGCTGATGTAGAACTATGTAGGCCCCACCTTTACGAGGAGGTCGGGGAAGCCATGGAGGACATGTACAACAAGTATACTTGGTGGTCTGCCCTAATGACAAAAGAACTCTTCGAGCGGTAGTCGAAGGGTTTGCATCGGAGGCTGGTAGGATAATAATGTCACTGAGCTCAGGCGGTTAGAAGCATTCTTTGTATTTCAGTACTCAACTTTGTTGCACACTCAAAGCTTGTGCGCCTCGTTTGCAAGCACCAAGGGTGGAAGGTTCAAAGCGCGGGGGGCCTCGTGACTTCTTACCACCACCATCATTTTGGTGATGGGAAGATTGCGCGAGGTACACCCCCCGCTGAGCGTGCAGCGTAGGGAGCAATGCGCCCCTACCCCATACTACTGGGGGCCGTCTACAGGACGGGGGTCTGCAGGACCTCGCAGAGCCAAACATGAGGCCTGTGCCGCAAAATCTGCGGAATCTACGAGGACGAGATGCTTATTATGTATTTTGGGGGTGTTGCTAACCCTAACCTAACCCTAACCAACCCTAACCAACCTAACCATCAAATGCTGACAAATCTCCTCCACCACAAAACTGAATGTACCTGGGGCCTAACCTCTAACCAACGCTAACCCCTAACCTCTAACCTCTAACACTAACCTCCCAACCCTAACCAGGCCCTTGAGGCAGGGGGGAACATGCTTATTCTATTTGGGGCCAACATGATATGTTCCCATCATTTTACTTTTTGGTATCAGCCTGATAGCTCAGCTGGTTGAGTTGTTTCAGGCTCCTACCCACCCTCGCGTTCCGGGGTTGGGAGACACTGTAGCGGGATTTAGCTGTGGATTGTTAGTAGTCATACACTAAGACAAATCAAATCGCCCATCAAATTGATTGTTCTAGATTCATTATTGCTTCCGAACTTCAAGGCCCAACCCCTCCACGGAGGCTGGCCTTTAACAAAGGTAAACAACATAGCCACCCGGCCCCGCATCACCGCCATCATTCCCGTTTGGTGCCACCTCGCAATGGAGACGACGACATGGACTGCTCGCTCCCAGATCATCCGCATTGCCTCCGTCCTCGAGCAGGAAGCCCTTACGGCCTCGGACTTTGTTATCACCCTCCTGGAAAGAGAATCCTACCGTGATCACCCATGTACTACGAGCTTAGCGGAAAAGGCGCCAGAAATAATTGATCTATTTCCTAAACACCTTCGATCTGCCCAATCCACCTTCACATGGGCCCGGAAGATCATCCAGAAGAAGACCGCAGACTCGATCAAGCTCTTGACGGCAAATCAAGACTGGCACTTCGATGCAGGCCATGCTTCTGCCGAACAATTAGAGGACTTTCAGATTGAGGAGATGGCACAGTCAATGAAGGAAATGGCACCAGATCTCTGGAATTTATTGCACCTTCTGCTATCCAAAGACCACAAGGATCTCGATGGAGACCAAGTGATGGGTGGCACAAATGATAGTAAATTTGATGAGCTCGGGGATTTTGCGCAGCCCATTCTTGACGGTCCCACGTCGCGTGCCGAACGTGTTGAAAAGCGTCGTGAAGGGCTGAGAACAATTGTAAGTAATTCACTCTATGAAATATCTCGCTCTGTTGATGAAGACGTGACCGAGGGCGCGGAATGATCCCGGTGATGCGGGCGGGTGGCTATGTTGTTTACCTTTGTTAAAGGCCAGCCTCTGTGGAGGGGTTGGGCCTTTGAAGTTCGGATGTTTTAGTGTCGGCTAACAGTGATTTGACATTTCACATTACATATTGAGATTAAGCCGTGTTGTAACGCTACTCTGTCTTCCCAACCCCGTAACACGAGGGTGGGTAGGAGCCTGGAGTTGTTTCCTTAACTGTGTTTGCTTAGATAATCTGTTGTTTTGGTTCAAACCCCGATACTGCCATTTTCTTACCTTAAAGTCAGAAAATAAGTTTCGCCAGGGTATTGCATTACATGGTTATATTACTGGTAGTAAAACCTTGGAGATAATGGAATGGCTTTTTCAGTAGTTACTGGGCTAATGCATTATTGACACATCTATTAGTGTGGGAGCAGAAAAAATACTGACTGATGTCCTGCAGTGTTTGGTCATCGTCTTCTTCTTCGGCGTCCCGATCCTCGGTAGCTTCCAAGTCAAGGAATCTGGCCGCCATGTCTCGAGGGCGTGAGGCTCCGCCTGGTGAGTCTGTATGGCGACGTTTACGAGGAGGGGGCCTGGTGTCGTGGGAACGAGGCATGGGGGATGGGGAAGGTGCACGCCGCAGTAAAGACGTGGGGGAGATGGACCGTTCTCGGTGTGGGAGAACAAGGCTTGAGGGAGTGGAGGGGCGGGGATGAAGGCGGGTGTGGGTGCACAGTCCGCAGAGTGCGGTGTGGTGGGGATTGGACTTGAAGGACTTGATTGAATATCGTCCGCTTCGTCGTCGCTGCCCGCAGGAGTTCTCGTACGCGGCTCCTTTGCACGCTGCTCCTGATCACGCAAATTTTCCAGAACGGCGGTCAAGGCTTCCACGCGCTGCTCCTGGCGTCCCTGGGTGAGCGGGTCCATTTGAGCTGCGTGCATTTGAGAAATGTTTCCCGCACCGAAGTTGTGCTGGTCGGCGGCGTGGACTTGCACCTCGTACGAGTCGGGGTCGTCCTGGATGTCGGAATTTTCACTGTCGTCGGCATTGCTGGCATACTTGTCAATGTAACGCATGGCCTGTGCTCTGTGGGGACGTCAGCGCCGTAGACGACGGGCGGGCGGCATCTACGCTAGAGGTTTTTTTTTTAAAAAAAAAAAAATTCTTTTGGGTCCTCAAGACACACTTTTCACGTGGGGACTGCGAGTTACGACGGCGGGGCATCGTGGACCAAACTTTCATTCATCGTAGCTACTACTACTGACTATGTTGAGGAGGCGACTAGACTTACCTCTCGGACATGGTCGTTTGGAAGAAGAGTGGAAAGCCAGTATGATTGCCGGCACCGGCCACTTGTTGTGCCCGTTTCAGGAGCCGGCCCGCTCGGAAATCCGGGACCGTCATCCGAAACTGGCGCAACTTGTTTGGCCGGCAAACAGCACTGCCACTTTCGGCCACTTGCTCTTGACGATCATGGTCGTTGGGTGCAAGTCGGTCCGGCAGTGGGCAGGTGGGCGGACAACAACGGACTATGATTAGTATATACTGGAGGTCATGTCAAGAGATTAGCACATCAACTATTGTGAAAAAGAAAGTAGAAATACCAGATGTAGCCGTCAGTGAACGACCACGGAGAACGACGCGACTAAAATCGGGAGGGCGCAATGAGCGACTGGGGGGTGCTGGACAAAATTTTATTGGGCTCACCGTAACACGGGCAAGTGGAAAAACGCGCTGCTGACCCGACACAAAAGCTGACATGAAAATAGGCTCACAAGGTGTGACACCGTACGGGCGGGGCGGCGGGTGCAGAATTTGGACAGCGGGTTTGACTTGGGAGGGGAAAGATGGTGGGGTGGGTGAGGAGAAAAAGGTTAGGGCGAAACAGCGTCTTTTAACTGCCACAAAACCTCATTGTCTGGCAGGATCTACAAATGGAGCCAGTTTTTGTTTTTTCGGTGCGGCCAGAACAGTGAGTGGCATGGGCGCATTTTGCACGTGCAGTTGCTTGACCTATTCCAGCGCGGCCGCCAATTTTGACGCATATCTCCACGTCCCCCGCGTCTCGGCACCATGCCCCTCATCAAAGTCAGCAAAAAGGAAAAACAACGCGCCCGAGAATTGAGCCATTGGACTCCGACTATGGTAGAGGGCCCATGCAACGAACACTACCTCAAGAAACCCAAGAAGGGCCAGGAGCCAGTGGTTCACTTGGCGAACAACAGAACACTCATCCGGAAACTTGTCCCTGCCTCCACAGTTTCACAATTCCTGCAACACCAGGAAGTCCCAGCACTGTCCGATGACCTCTTCGCGTCGGACGACCTTGGCAATTACAATTTCAACTCAGAGGATCGGTTTGACGTGACGACACTGCTGTCCCCCCGGAAGCGCGTGGACTCCCCAACGAAACACCGCCATCGTGCCACACAAATCGCTCAGTGGCATACATGGCAGGAGGACATCATCCCCGCCCTGATCCCTGTTTTCATACGCCTGTGGCATACGACGCGCTGCTTGCGACATTCTGATGCGCTGCCATGCCCGTTGATAAGCCGTGAAATTTGTGAAACCTCAAATTTTACGAATGCATGACATTCAGCGCTCATCCAGAGGTTGGCGTGAGCTCCAAACGTGCAACTCAGAGCCATATTGCATTATCATCTTAAACTGGCAATAACAGCTTATTCCTGGAAACTTCACCTTTGGGACATTTGGGGGTTGAATCCGGATTACGGCTCAAAGCCCATACATCAAAGTCCTGAAACACCCTCTATACGTGGGAAGGCAAAGCAATGCTCACTATCAAAGAGAGAATCATATTATCCACCTCTGGCATTTATTGGCACGCTGGGAACCTTATTCGGGAGGGAAACACCTAGTTGTTTACACGACTTTGGATTACGCGACACAATGCAATGGGTCACCTGATCTAGGCCTGGACCTACAATTATTACCCCTATCCGCTGGATCCGCAACAGTGCAATCACCCGATAAGCCGCAGACCGGATTAAGCTTGTACTGCGTGTTTCTGGATACCGATTAAGGGCATCTGG
This sequence comes from Mycena maculata, assembly GCA_029448575.1. Taxonomy (NCBI): domain Eukaryota; kingdom Fungi; phylum Basidiomycota; class Agaricomycetes; order Agaricales; family Mycenaceae; genus Mycena; species Mycena maculata. Next base: position 135,831 of record JARJLG010000071.1, on the reverse strand, counting down.
GGTATCATTGGGAGGGTATTAAACCATACAATCCAGTCAACGATACTAGAAGTTGAGGCATCTACCACAGAGGGAGATATGGGTCAATTACCCTATTCAGGGGACTAATTACACATATAATCCCCTGATCGACGGGAGTCATTGGACGAACATATAGGAGAACTCAAGTAGCGAATAAGGGCACCAGGACGCGCGCAGCTGATACCGATTGCAGGCTAATTAATTAAGTAGAATACCCGAGGCCTAGTAATCACGCACATGTAATAGTTTTTGTACAGTATATAAGGAGGGCAGAACCAGGGAGGACGGCACTGAACCAGACCCCAGAAAGTGAGGAGCAATACAGCCCTTGCGTACGGAGTTGAAGTTTAGGCTTGAATCTTTGACTGTAAATTAGTCTCAGAATTTAAGTTCGGTTTTGGAGTAGCATCAGTGGGATTTATAAGTGTCAGTTACGGGGCGTGAGCCATACCAAGTTCGAGGCGTGAGCTATTGTGTGTGTTCTGAGGCGTGAGCCATAGTTACGGGGCGCGAGCCAAGCAAGTTTGAGGCGCGAGCCAAGTCAGTGGAATAAGGCGTGAGCCAACCAACCGGGTCTAAACAGCCCACCGGATTAATAGTCCACCAAAAACAAACCGGTCTAGAGCCGTTATATCTGCATAGTTGGGAAACTTAAATCCACGTTGGGAACCAACCGATAAATTCAGGTTGTGTCTTGAACGCCACTTCAAGAAACTAGTTGAGACTTAGCCACCCTTGGGGAGCGGGAATTGAATACTTTCATGACAAATACATTTACTCGTGGTTTCCTTGGACCTATACACTTGTCCAAAAAGACCCAAATCTCGTCAGTGCATCAAGGTCATTAAGGGAGTGTGTTGGTGTTGGAGTCTGTCTATTGTCGGTTTAGTCGTGCTTAATCTCACTTTGTGAGTTAGGTGTAACTCAGTCGTTCGATAGGGGGGATTTTGGCAGTTGCATATTTAGACCGTTGAACCTGAGCAACCCTTTCACCGTCGAGGACAACGACCACTCCATGTGAGTGCAGGAACCCGGTGGTTTGCCAGATCAGTGTGGTCCAATTCACAAGTACGAGTATCCTTTCTACATGGAGGATGAAGGCTGATCGAACCTTCTTGCAGAAATCGAGGACATAGAAATCGATGTATGTTCCTGCACTCCTGCAGCTCAGCAGTTGCTTGCGGCGGGTCTATTCCCTTGCGCCCCCCTACGTCCCACCCTGGCGGTTGACATCCGTGTGTTGGATCTCGTTATGAAGTTGTTCGTCTGGATCACGCCAAACAATATGACTTGGACGGGAACCTTGGAAAGTTTCCTGCAAGGTTTGGGATTCACGCTGCAGCACAAGGTCAGCCGAGTCCTTCAGTACTGTGCGCCACCGGCACTGATGCGCTACTTCGCCCAGGGTTCTTTACGCAGACTCTTCGGCAGCATGTTGGAATGGTACACTCACTTGCGCAACCAGGTCGAGCAGCACTTCAACCAGGTCCTGGAACAAGTCCGTGCCGAGCATTGGCCACACAACAAGCTTGAGTCGTCAGAGGCGGAGGACGACCCGAGTCCCACCACAACTCAGACCAACATGCGCCCCGTGGCGGGGGCTCGTGGGCGCAGCATGAGGCGCTCCGAGACGGGTTCGCCAGTGACATCCCCCATGCCCACGATGAAAACTAGCAAAAAACGCGCCAGAGAGCCCACACCCGAGCCAGTCAAGAGCAACCCTTTCAAGGCTCCGCGTCCGCGTGCGCGCCCCAGTGAGTATCTGCGTCAGCGATGCCCCGCTTGCTTCGGCAGATTGAAACATAATCCTTCAGTTACGTATGCATGTCCTTTACCTTTTGACGTGCCCAAACTAATGCACCATCCCAGAGCGGACGTGTTCGTTTGCATTGACGCCTGCTTCACGCAGAAGAGGAATAAAGGGGCTCCCGACCCGCCGAAGATGCACCCCAGCACGCACTTCATCCTGGAAGCGGTGGCATCGAAAATGGAGGAATACGTCGATGGTGTGCGCAAACCGAAGGTAGCGAAGAGGGCACAGAAAGCCGCGGTAGTGGAGGCAGAGGACGAAGAGGACGCGGACGAGGATTGCTATGAGCATCCACAGTTATTGGTGCCGCGGTCGGTTTTGGATGAGTGCGAGGCATCATTCACGGCGGCAGATGAAAGACGGGAAAAAGCCAGCATCAAGTTCTACGATGACACTGCACTCATGGCACTTCTGTGTCGCCACGACTGCGTCTTGTGGCTGGTGAACATGCATTCGGCAGGCGAGAAACAGTTCAACGTCCTGCTTCTGTTAGAAACACTCTTCCAGCATCTGCCCCTCAACATAAAAGTGGGCCTGCTATACGACATTGCCTGCCAGCTGGAACGCTCGGCGCTCAAGTGGGGGTTTCTTGCGCAATTCCTGCATTGGTTGGCGTTTGCGGTGGCCGTGTTCCACACCTTCGGCCACGACTGGGCCTGTCAGCTCATCTACCATCCTCGCAAACGGGTAGGATTCGGCTTCACCAACGGCGAGGGCTGCAAGCGCTTTTGGCACGCCATTGCACACCTCATCGCTCACTTGCAGATTTCCAGCGTGCGTTCGCCATCGCAGGTCCCCGGAGCATGTCACTGATGATCCTTTGCTGCTCAGTACCATCATTGGCTGTATACGCTGGACATGCAGGTGAAGCACGCCGATGAAGCGAACCTATTCAAGCTCGCAGAGTGGAATTACCGCCGGAAACTTCACAGCCCCACCAAGCACGTTGCAGGTCAAGCGGTTCTCCGGGAATGTGGTCATTCGATTAAACTGTTACGAAAACAATGGGAGGATCAAGTGAAAGCGCAGACGAAGCCACTCGCACGTAGGTTCAGTCACTCGCTGGCAATGCGAAAGGTGCTTTATTACTTTAGGACGTTCCAAGACTGCAGGGCAGAAAGCAGTAAATGCAGTACTGGCATTGTGGGAAGCGCTCACTATCCGGAAAGACCAACAGGCAGCAGCGGAGGCAGAGGTGTTAGACGCCATCCAAGAGGGTGACGACGAGCGACACGCCAGGTGGACTGCGGTGCTGGAGGGAGCGCGGAAACAGGTGCAAAAGACGAAAACACAGCTCAAGACCAAGGAGTTCGCACTCGGCGTCGACGGCAGAAATCGGCTCACCAACATGCAGCACAGCAAGTACTTCCATCTTCGGGCGAATGCCTACGCGCTGAAACACCGTCTGCACGACCTTCTGCACGTGTGCAAGTTCGAGCGAGATCGAGTGGAGCAAACGTCGCGCTGCCAGCAGGAGTCAACCGCCGGTATGTCCATCTGTTGGCTGGTCGAAGACGCATCGAACACGTCGCGGGGTCTTGGAGTAGGCAGGTCCGACCCTGGAATGGCCCACACATGTCCCGTGTCGCGTTTGATGCATCGGCGGCCCTTGTTACATCATATGAAAAGACTGATTGACCATGTAGAGAACAAGCTGCGCATTCATACAGACCAGGCTCTTCAACAATGGGAACCCAAGATCGTCAGGACCAATCGCGAGTACAATGATCTGGTCACGAAAATCACCAAGGAAATACGCCAAGGACAAGCCCCACGAGGATCCATTGCTCTGGACCGAATACTGGGCAAGGCTTTGTTCCAGCTTGACGTCGACGACGTGATCTGGCAGGACATCGGCCTGACCGACCAGGAAGATGCCACTATACCGTTATGGCTCAGCAGTGACACGGTCCGCAGCGGTATCAAGGCCATGTTGGAGGTGGATCGTGCGGATGAAGAGGATGTATTTCTCGCAAAAGAGTGCGCTGCAATGAAGTCGTGGTTCACAGAAGAATGGACCATCATCAATGCCGCGATGAGAGATGCAGGTATGTCCTCCTCCGTGTTGTGCCAGGTGCGCTTACTGATTCAGGTGGGTCCAGACACAGAGGCAGAGCGGTACCAATTCCATCTCCTGTGGGAGTGCCTCATCCGGTTGTGTGCGACGTGGCAGAAACATTGGCCAGAGACCGCGGAGGAGGATGTGGACTGGGGGCCCAGCCAGGGGGAGTTACTGGCATGTGTGATAGACAGCAGAACCGCTGGCAGAGGCGAGGACGGGTACGAGGTGCGGGGTGAGGAAGACAGTGACGGGGAGGTGGAGGACTATGTGGTGCTTGACGCGCTAGAGACCGCCGATGCGTACCGCGACGCGTATGATGAAGACGGGACCGACAGCGAGATGGACAGCGAATATGACTCCCAGTAGGGCAGCTGAGATTAAGTAGGTATATCGAATTGACGCGTCTTGGCGAGGCAGGTGGGCACGACTGACCGGAACGGGTGCTGAAAGCTGCGCAACATCAATGTCATTGTTTGTTCTGGGCGCTTCTTTCCAGGTTGCTTCCTACCACCACCATACCAGACACAGTAGATAGAATGTCAATATAACTAGGTACGATATGATACCATGTATAATAGCGTAAAGCATATAATGTGTACGAATACCGTTGAAGAGGCCGAAAAGTGAAAAAAAAAAAAAGGTGGGATTGGGGGACAGAAGCGACAGCGCAAAAAGGATGCGCCAGGTGGCAAGGCAAATAATGGAGCGGGGGATGCCCCGGCCATTTGTGGAAATAGAAGATGGACAATGGTGGGTGGCATGATCTCACGCACCCTACTTCACTGACTGACAGCACCAGGGCTCACCCACCCACGTCTCGCTCCCCGCACGATGCCTGCCCAGCGTACCGACACTGTCAGATCTTTCAAACCGTACCTTTGTTCCGCCGGGGAACCACTCTGGGACATCAACGCGAGTCATGACGACGGCTCCCCTGGCCTGCTGGCCATGCTCTTGACAACGGCCCAGCTGCGACGCACGAGGGAGGTGCAGTTCCCCTCCGAGAACTGCCGGTCTTGCGGGTTGCTCATTGCACCCCTGGGATACGGTGCCTACCGCCCAGTTTTCCACTTGGCGGGCAAACTCCATCCAAGTCCCGGTTGCGACGTCTGCAAGGCGTGTTATATTTATTCCGAGGACAATCTGTTGCATAATGCCGCCGATGCGCGGCCTCCAGTGCGTGCTATTCATTTTGTTTCATATGATCGGGGGGTTGACTGGTTTTGTAGTGCACTTGTCCCGAGGATGCAGTAGCCTGTGGACAAAAGAGACACGGGTGCAAATTGCATGTCGGTGCGTGGAGTTGTCTTGTCTGGCCTCTGACTGGCAAACTAATACTATCGAACAGTGAATGCTTACAAGCTGGTCCCAGAAGGGGTCACCCACCTGCGGCGCAAGCCGACCCGCGAAACCACCGAGTGCCTCCTCACCGACCGGATGAGAACACTGCAAGATTTATACGATGAACTTTGCAGCTCGTTCGAGGACGTTAGCGCCCAGATAGAGGTGATGATGAAGGAATATGATATCTGGGCGAAGACTCCGTACCATCGATATGAGATTCCTTACGATTTGCTGTAAATTGTTAACATATTTTTCTTCGTGTACGAGAAATGTTTCGTTTCTGATTCTCATTTTTCTTTTTCTTTTTGTCCGGCTTTCTTGATTGTGTTTTTTTTTTTCGGAGGTAGGTATGGTGAGAAATTGCATGGTATTCCGATGCCAGATGTTAAGCATAGGCTTGGTAGTGTAACAGCATCATGCCGCATACGTCTTTGGTTCAAGATATGTGCAAGTCTCTTGCAGAGGTTCCCCGTTCGATTCGGGGCCAAGCCATTCTTTTGCGTTTAATTTTTTTCAATAGTCAATGAATACTTATAATGCAAGTGACTAGCATGAAAAAATGGGTGAAAGGGAATTTGGCCCAGGTATTCCAATGCCTTCTTCGCTGAGCATGGGCTTGGTAGTGTAACGGTATCACATCGACTAATCTTGGGCCCCAGATACGTGAACACCCTTGCGGAGGTTCCCCGTTCGATTCGGGGCCAGGCCATTCTTTTGCGTTCAATTTTTTTTTGAGGAAATGTTACATATAGATTCAGTAGTCAATGAATACTTATAATGCAAGTGACTAGCATGAAAAAATGGGTGAAAGGGAATTTGGGCCAAGATAAATAAGTATTGATGTATATAATGTCAATTGGAGTAATGGATCTCAAAATCTATTAGAGCAATAGAATAGATAAACTAACTGGAGTCAGAGATTGAGAGAAAAATAAAATCACAAGTCATTAATGGCCTAAAGGGCAGTGGGACATCCCAAACAGGGGACAACAACCGATATCGTCTCAAAGAGGAAGTTTTGGCTGAAAAAGTGGAAGAGAGAGGGCAATACAGTAGGAAACGAATGTCTGCCACTAACTATTCAGGGTGAATCGATGGTGACACATTTTATTTGAATAGTGAAAATGACTTCGCATAAAAAAAATGGGTGGTGGCCAAAAACGGAACACTACCGCTATCATCCCAAAAAGGGAATTTGAAGTGGATGACACGGAGAAAAAGAAAAAAAAGACAATGGTGAAAGAAGTCTTGTACACATTCAATAAATAGTATGGATAATTAAATACTTGAATAATGGAAATGACTTGGATTAGAAAAAAAAGGGTGAAAGAGAATTTGGGCTAAGATACAGAAGTATTGATGTATATGATGTGGATTGGAGTAGGCTACGTAATGGGTGGCTCAAAATCTATTAGAGGAATAGAACAGATAAAATAACTGAAGTGAGAGATTGAGACAAAAAAAAAATTACAAGTCATTAATGGCGAAAAGGGTGGGGGAGTGGGACATTCCACAACAAAATGAAGGCAAGTGGGATGTCCCACCGGAAAAACAAGGGAAGTGGGACATCCCATGACAAAATGAAGACAAGTAACAGACAGAGGTGCAACCAATGTGAAGAAACAATTAATAATCAAACTGAAGTACAAGTCATAACTAATAAGCTTTTAAACTAGGTACGCTAATTTTTCTATGAAGACAATCGCGTGTGGTATCTTGGTAAGTAGAAATGTTAAGACAATAAGACACCTCGGTGTCTTTGTAAAGTAAGACAATAAAGAGTCAGATGATGGTGAAGAGAATAAGGGTCTTGGAGTAATATAAGTCTGGCAGACCAAAGGGAAACACTCAGTAGACTTTGATAGCGTAAAACCCTCTCCACAATTTTTAAACGCCAGCCAGCCCAAGGATGCATGGATGTAACAGTACCCACATATGTACCACGTTTGCTGAATGGTGGTAGAAGAAAGGAAAGCCAGACAATAGGGAAATATTGTGTGCTGTGCCGCCAGCCAGCAGAGCCCAGAGACACAGCGCTGGAGATCCCAGCTTCTGTCTGATGCAAGAAAAGGTGGACACATAAGTTACGACCAATCATCTAAGGGAAATGTTACTCACAGGCTGTTTAGGAACCAATTCCCGCCGCTCGCTCGACATCGCAGAACTCCCACACTGAGAGAACACCGAAAAGAAAGAAGAATTTAGGAGAATTACACGGTGGTTGGGTGTTCCATCAATACCAATCACAGCACCGAAGATCTACGGGCAAAAAGTGGATGCAGGGGATGTATGGTCTGTAGAGAACCGCCCTGCATTGCTCCCGAGGTGGATTCGCACCTGAGAGGCCCGGAATTGCCCCAGGTATCCACGTCAAGAAGGAGCTGTAGAGGCAAAACAGACCAGTGAAAAGTACAACCAAAGGGTCCACACAGGTTCCCACAAGCATGTAGGACGGCCCCTACAGGGTTTCCGTGGCGTCAACCGGCGGGTAGGACGTGTGCAGAGCGAGTTTGTGGTGGGATGATACACAGAAAGGCGAAAATGAATGTGAGAAAAATGATCTGATTAGATTACATAGATACATATTCTCATGCAGATAGAAACATGCATGCTGCATATGCTCAGAATATCAGAATACATGAAATTTGAGCAGTCATCCTCCTGATGGTGCACCCCAACCAGCCTGTCTATCCGCGTGGTCCGAAATCGCCGGCCCGGTATCACCAGTCTGTCAAAAAAAAATCCCCCGTTTGACTCGGGGCCAGGCCATTCTTTTTCTGAAAGGCTTGGACAGGCAAGAGTCGTGGTTTTCGTGTATTTTTATGGGAAATGTGATGATATATTGTATGTCCTGTTTTTTCAGCTCTTTTTTCTTTCTCTGACTTGCACGAAAAGCCGGCGTCTGTGCCAAACAGGGGACAACAACCGATATCATCCCAAAAAGGAAGTTTTTGCTGAGCGACAAGAAAAAAAGGGGAAGAGAGAGGACAATACAGTAGGAAATCAATGTCTGTAACTATTTAGGGGTGAATGGATGGTGCCACATTTTACTTGAATAATGATAATAACTTGAAGAAAAAAAAAGTGGTGACCAAAAAGGGAAGACTACCGCTATTGTCCCAAAAAGGGAATCTCAGCTGAATGAGACGAAGAACAATGGAAAGGGCCGAGAAAACAGGAGCAAGAGTACTGCATTGGTGAATGGGTTTTTAAAGATTTTACTTGAATAATGATAGTGACTTGTGCAAAAAAAAATTGGGTGAAGACCAAAAAGGGAAGACTACCGCTATTGTGCCAAAAAGGGAGAGTCAGCTGGATGACACAGAGAAATATGCAAAAGACAAGCAATAAAGTACTGAAAGTACATAGGAGTGAATGTGTGATTAAATATTGGATTGTCTTTTGTTGGGCATTAACTGGGGATCTGCCATGCACTTGCAGGGTACTGTCCCGTGCAAGTGGAATATCCGGGGGCATGTCCCTCAATGCAGAGTAGGTAGACATCACAATAATGCTGGTAATTGACTTGGTTGTAAAACAAAATTGTTCAGAAAATTTACACAAGTCAAGTGGACTTTGGGTGGGCATCAATGGGAGCACCCAGAAGATACAGGTGGGTGCTCCCATGATCACCTCAAAGAGGGTGGGTGCTCCCACCTCTGACAGGTGCATGGGTGGGTGCTCCCGCTGCTCATTTGATAATGGGTGGGTGCTCCCACCAGCTATTTGCCTGAAGATGGGAGCACCCATGACTGTGAGCGGGTGCACCCAGGGATGTTCATGATGGGAGCACCTGGTCAATAGTGGAATAAAGGTGGGAGCACCCACTGCCAATTGGTGGGAGCTCCCGGCAGCAAGACTGGGAGCATACAGTAGACCACACAGGGTACTCCCAGGGCTGGTCGATGGGAGTGCTGTAAATACAACTTTAAACTGGTAATGAGCAAGTGAAGCAGCTGAACGTTAAGTGCCAAAGAGAAGGGAAGGAGGTACCTGCATGCAGGTAGATACCAGGGCTAGTATATATGTATATATATATAGCACCAATAGAGCTGAAGCCCAGTGCTGGCAGCCCAAAATACAAAAGAATTTCCCCCATGCTGCCCGTGGGTATCAGGCCCACAGAAGTAGCAGAAAGCCCTGGCCTGGGCTGTATAAAGATGGTCCATGTACGTGTGGCCCCAGCCATGTGCAAACCGGGGCCCCAAAAAAGCCAAATTTTACAATTTTTTTTCCCCCCGTGCTGTGCGCGGGTATCTGGCCTGCAGAAGCAGCAGACAGCCTTGGCCCGGGCTGTATATAGGACCAAAGATGGTCCATGTAGGTGTGGCCCCAGCGGTGTGCAAACCGGGCTGCTGGGGGCCCCAAAAAGCCGCGGGGGTGAATGCACCTGGGAGCTCCCAGTGAAGTAAATGGGCTGGGTGCTCCCAGACATATAGTGACGTGGATGCTCCCAGATCCAATTCGGTGGGTGCACCCAGGTGGATGGGTGCCAACGGGTGTCCCCCTATACCTGGGACCCTCTTAGGGTAGTCATCTCACATGTAATAAACCACCCTAATATGGGTCCTACATATGTCTGCCTGAAGTGGAGGAAGCCAGCGCACCACACGATGAGCCCTATCTTTGATACGCCCGCACTTCTGGCTTGTGAGCGGTACCACGACAAAGTCTTGGCATGGCTCGACAGGAACGGGGCTCACCCTGGCAACGACGCTCCTGCAGGCTATCTCACTGAGTACGTGGTGTGCGTCAAGAAGGATCCACTTCCCAGCGACTTCAAAGCGACTGAGGCCCAGTGGAAGGAGTATGTTGCCAATCGTGGTGAGTGTAGCTCAAGTACTTCGTTGGATGGATTATACTCAGGGCACCCAGACACCCATCAGCACTGCGATGGGAGTCAACATGACAAAGGATACGTTTGGGGACCTCCCTACCATCATTCACACGCTTGGGGAGGTCATCATCTCGGTGAAGAAGGGTGACATGGATTGTGTCCCGAGCGCCACCCACCCTGTGTACCCAGCTGCACCTCGCGGATTTCCAGTTTACGGGGTGCCTCGGGTGCCTCGCGAAATTCACCATGCTCATGGTCGCTTCCCAGCTTACGGTATATCTGCCGGAGCGAGGCCCATCATGGGGAAGCCAAACCGTGCTGGCAGCAGACTTGTCGGTGAGCCAGAGCTGAATGTTTTTGAGGCTGCGTGCTTACCGGGAAATGCAGGACACATCGGTGGTGGGATCGGAGCCAATGGGTTCAAACGAGGCCTGAAGAAGGATTGCCGCGATGACAATAAAAAGAAGCATGGTTGTTGTGGCAAGCGAGGTGGCCGTGGAAGGAATGTGGCGCCTCGATAGCTACCATCAGCGCTAATGTAGCTGCAATGAATATTGATGATTCGAGTACTTTGGTCAGCCCAGCCGAGTCCCAGTGCGACTTTACGCCGCTTCCAGAGTCTGTAGTGCTGGAAAGTGTGGCGCCGCAGGATGTGTTCCTCGAATTCACTAATGACACGGAGATGGCAGATGAGCCCACTGCACCGGCTTGGGATGACAACGATTCCGATTTGGGCATGCGGACCGGCGTGTAGAGCATGACCGTGTCACATCGCAATCATGGAGGGCAAGTGTAAGGATTCCACGTGGTCAGCCTGCCAAATCAATATCTGTTCCAAAATCAAAACGGTGCCACTCAATCAACCGGCACCAATTCACCTTTACCTATGATTCGTTGTAACTCATATTTACTCACTTGATTCACGACCTAGTCAGTAGCACTCATTAGGAGTCATATCTCGGCTCCGTAGGAGTTCCCTAGCTAGTATAAATACCTGTAGTTTACTATGTTGTAGATTACTCTTGTTAACGCAGAGTTTTACCGATTCAACCCTCAGTCTAAGTGGGACTCCTTGATCCGTTACCACCACCATCTCCTTTTTTCCCACGTCCACCTGGCGGCGGGAGACATGAGAGTGGCGATGACAATGGGTCTCGAGAGTGGTTTGCAGCCTGGGTTTGCAGCCCACAGGTGACCCCCGCCTATGGTGTAGAGCCGCAAAGCGATTCACAGGGAGCCATCAAGCCCCATACTATAAATTGAGCCTGAGGGCCAGGATTGCATACAGCAAAGGTTTATTCAGTGCTGCCAGACTGGAAGAGAGTAATGGGACACCCGAGGTTTGTCTTCATGAGCCAGCTCCTTCCTGTTTCTCTCTTCATCGTCCCTCGTGCTCATAAAAGTCGACAACACCCTCTTGACTCATCGCCCTCGGCTCCTGTCTCACCTCGAATCAAATCATGCAACGATGACGCCTCATGATTACCAATCTACTCTTGACAACCTCTTGGCCTGTCGACACTCGCGCAAACATCTGGTCCTGCAGACTATGGGCATCCTTGATTGGATATATTCTAACACTCTCTGCCTCATCTTCTCTCTCAGAAGCCAGGTGTTCATCGCAGCTTCCCAGAGGGACCGGCTCCACACCTGCACCACACATCACCACATGCCCCACTGCACATGCTGCAACGTCGCCCAGCGGCCCGAGTTTGTAAAATACCATTACTTGATGACATATACAAACCGAGAAATCGACTGAACCGACGGTGCCCGAACGGAGTCTAACCGTAGATTGAACGTGCCTCTGATCTCACTCACGTTTCCTGCTACATCAATTTATTTATTTATTTTCTTTTTTTTGGTGCCTCTGCAGCTGACCGCACAATCTACAGATATTTTCCGTCAACATTAAGACAATGCAACACATAGCATAGTTGACTGCGATTGACAGCACAGCCTATGGTCAGTTTTCCATCAGCAAACTGTTCATTGCAAAGATATGACCTAGAAACGGAATCGGAGTGGAAATGGGTATTTGAAATATGTGCACTTTATGAATCGTTTCCTCGCCTCTCCGTATCTTTCGCCCCACTTTACCCTTTCCCATATTTCTCCTCACTTCGCCATCCAACATCTTTCGCATCTTCATATGGCTGACAATATTCCCAAAAACCCCGACATTGACATGTCCGACGAGCTCAGGGCGCTGATCCCTGGTGCCAAAGTATATCCGTATAAGGTCCACGGATTTAATATCAATAACGCACTGCTGGGACATAAACCCGACCTGGTCAAGATAGTTAAGGCCAATCCATGTGTGTAACAATGCCTACTCTATAATGCCCACTCCTGATTGCGACCAGCTGGGTTTCTGGCAGCGGTCGTACTGTCCAATGACTTCAGAGACCATGGACGTGCGTCTGGAGCCATCAAATTGATTATGGAGGCAGAGGGACTCGGAAGACACCACGTCTACCCTGCCACGCCCGCAAGCCTTGCTCCAGATGCCCACAAGCGGCTCCCGCTGTCCATGCCATGGACCAATATCATCCCCAATGTCACTCCTGAGTTCAGAGCGACAGCGCTGTCTCGAGAAGTCCTCCACGGTGTCTACGAGGAGCAAAATTACTGCTTCTACTTTATTGATCTAACATTTGAGCAGCCACCCTTCCTGGTCCTCACGTACTGGAAGCTGGCCGATGGTACTGAGCCAGCCGCTGTGAAAGCAGCCCTTCTTGCGAAGTTCCTCAGTGATCCTTGGGTTGTTGACACCACTAGCAACCACACCTATCTCCCAAACGAGACCAAGCCCGAGGTCCTCTTCTGCACCATCCTCGAGTTTGCAACTTTCCGTACCTTCGACTACTCCCTCCACGGTACTAAGCGTACAATCTGGTCCATTGTCATGCCACCCCTCTCCACCGATCCCACACATACTGCAGCACTCCAGTGTCACCTCATGGAGTCTCCCGCCTTTTCCTTCAACGTTGGTTTCTGGGGTACCACAGTTCCGTGGTGTGGACCCAATGGAGACCTCATGTCTTGCTTGGTTTGCCACAGCGTCAACCACTATCGCCACAACTGTACCATCACCACTTCCGACTCCTATCACTTTCGCCGTGGTATTCACGGCGACCTCCCTCCCGAGTGGAATGCAGTCGAAACTCCCTACCTCGCTGAATGATGAAATGGACACCTCTGACTCGCCGGGTCCATCAAACCGATATCGCAGTGGAGTGCGTGAACGTAGACAGGGTGGATTCAATGGGTATCGCGAACAGGGAGGGAGTCGTGATTGGCAGTCTGAATTTTGAGGCGGCCGTGGTGGCCCTCGTAACCACGGACCAAACTCACGCTCCGGTGGTTACCCATACTAATTCACATTTGAACTGAATCTATCTATGCTCCTTTTGTACCCATGATATCTATGCCTCTATGAATATGTTCCCCATGCTCCACTAGTCCTGAAATTTCTCGAAGCACCGAGGCACAGAATTCCTGAATATAATAACCGGACCTTTTCTCGTCCATGCAAATCAAGCCCCATACTGCACGGATTATTACCCTTCAAAAGAAAAATCTAGAAGATCTGGAAATATTGGGAGAGCTTCCTGAACAACCACAGAGTGTCCAAAAATTGTTTCCAAGATCCTATGTTTCCAGAGTGCAACGAAAGAGGGATCAGAGAAACCAGCATAAATTCAATTCTGATTATGAATAACCTTGTGAATTCAACTGTCTCATGACGGTGGTTTTAAAACGCACCCAAAACATGCCTATGTTATATCCGTGCATTATCGGCCCGGCAATTCCCGAGAAGGGTTTTCACGCTATGAAGGTCTACTGAGTGTTTCCCTTCTAAGCACGGTTGACTTATCGGGCCGACGGACTTATATTACACCAAGGCCTTATTGTCTGCTTCGTCTTCTTCTTCGGGCTTCCTTACCAAGCCCGAGGTCTCTTATTGTTTAGTCTTACTAAGTCATCTTGGCACCTTATTGTTTTGCTTTCCTTACTTACCAATATCTCACATGCTATTGTATTCAATAGACAATAGCGTGCTTAGTTTAAAAGCTAGTTAGTTATGTTTTGTACTTCAGTTTGATTATTGATTGTTTCTTCGCTATCTCGGCGTTGGTCGAGTCTCTGCCTTCATCCTCTATTCGGACTTCAACTCCGAACTCCGAACTCCGTGACTCCGGACTATAGTCTTGTGTGGAACTGCGGACCCGAATAGTCACTCACTCTATTCTTTGTAGTGTTGCGAGAAACCGCTAACTCCGAGGTCAGACTTCATCGGCCTTGTCTTAACTCGACATATGACAGCCTATAAACACCACAAATATTCATATTGGTACCAAGGACCCTTCTGGCTCACGGAAGGGTTCTGGGGACATGGTACATCCCTCTTGTCAGTGCCTGCCGGCTGCGAGTTCACAGAGTGAGATCAGCAGGAGTCAAGGTAACCCGGGGCCTAACCCTGACTATCCAACACCAGACCCCTTCTGTGGCAGCTCTGCTGCTCTGGCTGCTACAGCGATAAGCGAGGGGCAGCATCTCTGTTCCCCCACAAACCTTCGAAATGTGACTGCCACTGACCATGATTCACCATGGCTGATGCCCGTATCAACTACGGTGGCTCCTGATCTGTGGACGACATCCAACAGCCATATTACGAATGGTACGCATACAATTCAGGATATAACTATGGGAGATGTAGAGGGAACATGTAATGACTCCCATTTTAACAATTCTAATATTGCAGGACATCAACTAAACACGGAAAGGAATATTAATGAAATTAACATCCCGCTAGATACAAACCACGAAACTAGGAACACAGAGCAATACCATATCCCCACGAATTGGGAAGAGATAAACATACAGATCAGACAGAGGAATAAACTTCCCAAACTTGCTCACTCAGCGAAATTCACACGTTCAAACGTAACAATCGCATCTCACAATATAAACGGAAGGCAACAGAATAAATCTATGAGCAATACAGGGCACAAATTTGCGTACATGAAGAAGATGGTTGATGCTAATCGGATAGGTGTTCTGGCTTTGCAAGAAACGCACATGGACAACATTGCTGCTAGCCAGTTTAATAACATTTATGGAAAGTGGTTCAAACTATTCAACTCTGGTCACCCCAAAAAGCCAGACTCCACTACAGGAGTTAGCTTTCTGCTAAACAAAAAATATGTTGACACCGAAAATGTAACAGAATATGACCTTGTCAATGGACACGCAATTATGCTCGTAATCCCATCGCATAGGGGAGAAACAACGAATATTTTGAATATATATGCCCCAAATACCCCTAGGGAAAGGGAGAAAATTTGGGCTCAAATATGGCATTGTTACCTGAACAATGCAGAGATCCCACTACCAACGGAAACACTGGGTGATTGGAATTTTGTTGAAAATATCAAAGATCGTACATCAAACAAGGAAGAGCCAGTTCCTTTGAGTTTCTTATGCCTGAAGGCCCTCTTCCGCATGCAGGACGGCTGGAGGGCAACATTTCCCGATGCAAATGAATACACCTGCTTCCAGAAGCGCACTAATGCAATAACAAATGAGATCCATTTATCAGGTTCACGCCTTGACCGGATTTACGTCCCAGTAGACCGTTTGACACGATATCGAAATTGGTCAATTCAACCCAGTCTAATCACTAGTGATCACTACTTGATCTCTGTCCAATTAACATGCTGAGCAGAGGAACAGTATGGACCAGGAATTTGGAATCTCCCAGTATATCTTCTCAAAACTCCGAAATTTATGAAATATATGCTTGTCCAATCAAAGGAGCTCATGGAGGAGAAAGAAGAAGTGAACCATACTGGGTGGCAAAGCCACCACAACATTCAAACCTTGTGGCAGAAATACAAGGACGATTCTACTGCTGAAGCCAAAAAATGCTCGCGTCTTGTCAATGAAAGATCAAGGCAAATTCGGACTTGGACAGCCCAGAAGCACCTTATAATAAACGACGAAACCCTCCCTACCGAGGAAAAACATCTTCAAATTTTACACCTGGAAGAAAAGATTGAAACCTATCTGTGGGACGAGGCAAACCACAAGAAAGCCCTGTCAGAAGCTCAGTATGATATTGAGGGTGAAACTCTGAAAACTGACCACTGGACTCGATCCACCAAGGAATACCACCTCAGAAAGACTATAAATGAGTTTAGAGTAACGGACAATGAATCTGCAGTGCCCCGCTTTGAGACTAAGCCGAAATGGATGGCAGAAATGGCACGTAGTTACCATGAATCTATACAGCATACTGATGTCCCAGATGACTATGGCCGAATCTTGTGCACTGAAGAAGTGCTTGAGAAATGTGATGCACAATTGTCGGAAGATCAGTACAATGAAATGAACCAGGATCTGACAGAGGAGGATATATGATGTTCTCTGAAACTAACTAGTAATGGCAAAGCCCCGGGTGTAGATGGCATTCGATACGAATTTTTCAAAGTGATGGACATTGAGTACAGGAAACATAAAGATGAACCAGGAGCTTTCAACATTCTAGCCTTCCTAGCAGACTTGTACTGCGACATTGAACACTTTGGAATAGCAGAGGGGTGTAACTTCAATATGGGATGGTTATGCCCAGTGTTCAAAAAAGGAGACACAAGTCTCATTAGTAACTACAGACCCATTACATTATTGAATACAGACTATAAGCTTATGACAAAAACCTACTCTATGCGGTTAATGAATGTTGCCCCATCGCTGATAGGACCAGACCAAGCAGGGTTCATGAAAAGACGGAGAATCGAGGACCAGGTCAAACTGGCTAAATTCCTGCTTAACTATGCTGAAGTGGCAGAAGAAGATGGGATTCTGATTGCCCTTGACCAGGAGAAGGCATATGACCGAATTAATCATGACTACCTACTGAGGGTCTTAGATCACATGCGCTTCCCTCCAAAATTTTCAACGACAATGAAGTCTCTATACACGAATGCCAAAACTGTAGTTATGGTTAATGGAGAACTCAGTGAACCATACATCGTTACCCGAGGTGTGCGACAAGGGGATCCCCTTTCCTGTTTATTATTCAATCTGGCTATTGAACCTCTAGCATGTCTACTCCGAAAATCTGATATCAAAGGAGTAGTCATCCCTGGGACCAACAAGAATTTGGTTCTATCACTAGGGGAGTTCAAAGTTAAAACGCGCTGGACGCTTTTTCGCTTTTCTCGCCGGATGCTTTTTGTCATGTGATTTTCGGCCGATTCCGTGTCACATCAGACGATGCCAAACAATCAGGCCGACTTTCCCGACCATCGCCTTCACTGTCGGGCGCGATGTCGCCCGTCGTCAGGAATGGTTTTCAACGTTGAGCGCACCAATCCTACCGTGAAAACCAATAAGATTAATATAAGTGATCTAATAGGTAGTTAGGTGACTGCTCCGTATTAGCATTGGGCCTATCGACGCTGCCAACATCGACGCCAACGGCACCGGGAACGATGACCGCGTCGCCAACGGTGCCCACTTTGTGATGTGACTGTCCATTGATGATCCAAACAAAATCAATAAATCACCTGATGACAAGCGTCCGGCGAAAAAGCGAAAAAGCGTCCGGCGCGTTTTAACTTTGAACTCCCCTACTTTTTGCTGATGATACAACAATCTATCTGAAATCCACTGACTCTATGGAAACTCTGTGGAGTATCTTACGGCTTTGGTGTGCTGCATCAACCGCAAAATTCAATGAACATAAAACAGTACTCCTCCCCTTTGGGAGGCCTGCCTATGGTCAAAAAGTCATTGATGAAAGGAGAATCAACAATGAATGTGCAATGAACTCAATAAACCGAACTATTCGGATTGTGCCCGATGGTGAGACCTGTCGCATCCTTGGTGGAAACAAAATCTCTTAGTTACTTATATTACACCATGGCCCTCAGTCATGGAAAAGATTAATATAGATATCATGCGCTGGCAAACAACACACCCGACTTTGGAAGGGAAACATCATATCATTAGTATGGTGATTGGAGGTCGGACCCAATATCTTACTAGAGTCCAAGGAATGCCAAAGGATATTGAAGAAGCACTGGAAAAATTGATACAGTCCTTCTTATGGGATGGAAAGACAGCCAGGATCTCAATTGAGACGATGATCCTCCCAGTTGAGCAGGGAGGCAAAGGAATCTTGGATATATCTTCCAGAAATAAAGCAATCGCTCTCTGGAACCTTCAATGCTATCTCATGCAAGGTGAAGATTGCCCACTGTGGTGCTATTTTGTTGATTATATATTCAGAAAATACCTGGAAGCCAGCTATCTTAATATCAGGCCAGGTCAAATCACCAACATTTTTTTGAACAATATCCATTTTCCCATCCCAAGATCAAATGCAATTCCTGACAATCTCAAGCGAATGATATCCGTAGCCCAGGAGTTTAATTTAAAATTTACAGGACTCTCGGTTGACCATGAAGTACAACTTGAAATGCCAATATGGAAACACCCCTCTGTTCACTATCCAACCTACCAGAAAGCATGCCTTCGTGATGCTGCAAGTTGCCTCAGAAACCAACATGGAATTCATACTGTTCGTGATGCTGTTGTAATTGCTACAAGGCGCACTACGGTGCCACGGCGGCCACACACTATCAACCCAAGTGGTATTGCTCGAAAAAATTGTGGATGTCCACCCTGCAGCCGAGACCGAAATGAACTTGGTTGTGAAAACCCAGGCAAGTGTATTGAGACTGCCCAGATCTTAATTGATTGCATTATGCCTAAATGGAATCCACTGGTTCCGCTGTCGGACATTTGCGATGATCTTAAACTATCAGAAGAAGAGATATATGACAACCAACAGGAAGTTGAAATTGAAAAACCAATGACCTTCGACCCAAGTTTCCGATTGCTTAGTGTTGGAAGTGGCTTTAGGATTTTTGCAGATGGGGATTCAATGAATGACATTGCCGCAAGACGACAACTACCAATAGGGCTGCCCTCAGACCTAATCACAGCTTTCCTCCATATAAAGATGATCCGTGCTGGTCAGTTTGAACCCCAAGTTATGGCAAGATACAGAATTGTATCGCCTGAGCTACAAGATGATCGAACTGTATGCCTTACATTTGATAATCCAAAGATAAAATCCAATTTCAGATTGGGAATTCTGGGTGTGGCCCTTATCCTCCTCCTTAAATTGCCAAAGAATGCCCCGCTACTACTCTGTTCTTCATCCGACTTTTTACTCAAAACACTGATCAAGGAACAAACAAAATCAGAAAATGATATGTTAGATCCGAACTTTCTGCTTTTTAAGGCAATATTTGCAGCACTAAACGAGCGAGCTGCTCGGACTCAGTTCAAGCAGACAATACATATCCCCCCTGTCTCTCTTGCCCCAGACTTGTGCCCCTCACTTGAAGTTGAAACCCAAATTGATCTCATGTTCAATAACCCTGGTGTTCTCATCTCTCATGGCTCCCAGTGAATCTTTACAAAAATCATCAAGGGTCGATACCCAGAGCCATTTAGGAAATCAACATTCTCCAACCTAGACCGCATTAGATGTAGCGTGCAGGAAATTTCGAATTACACCCCAACAGATGAAATGATTTGGAATTCTATTCGTTCCATAAATTTAAGACGGCTGCACCGTGAATTATTTTGGAAGTCAATTCACAATGTTTTCCGAGTCGGTGACTTCTGGACACACATTGATAATTTTGAAGTGTTTGGTATCTGTCAAACCTGTGGTGTCCCTGAAAATCTGGAACACATAGCAATGGAATGTGATGCCTCAGGCGCAAAATTGATTTGGAAACTGAGCGAGAAACTCTGGGCTATGAAATATCAATCATGGCCCTCCCTCAGCTGGGGGCTCATTTTAGGCTGTAATCTTGTTAAATTCAAAGGCACAAATGGCAAAATTATTCCTCAGATGGGAAGATTATTTGCTATTCTGGTATCCACTGCATGGCATACTATCTGGAATATTCGGAATGACAGAATGCTTCAGAATCCAGACCGAAATATAACAGATGTGGAGATTCATAATAGATGGCTGAGATCTGTTAATTCAGCACTAGGACGAGATCGAATTCTGACCAATAAACTGAAGTTCAATAATCTTGCACTGAATAAGGATCTTGTCCTACGGACATGGAGTGGTCTACTAATGAACGAAGACTCACTGCCGGATGACTGGACATACACAGTGGGGGTTTTAGTGGGTATACAGCCATTGACACTGAAAGATTCAAAAAATGGGATAGGATAATTTTATGAAGGCTCGAGTCCCACACTATGGTACTTGTGCGTAATGGCATTTCCTCCCTGGACAACTTCCCCGGCATTAACTAGAACTTCCTAGTAGACCCAGTGCATGACTTTGGAATGCTTCTGCAGACTGAATCTCATTATCCCAAACACTCAAAAAAAAAAAAAACCCCTCAGTCTAAGTAAAACCTCTCACCAGCAAGACTCTCTGTGGTTACGACTTTCACATCAGAAACTCCGTAACTTCACACGGACACGGGGACTCCGGTCCCCGGAACGCCCGAGTCTGTGGTTATGCCGAAGCCCCACATACCGTGCTATAGGCACGAATGCGGTAGACGCATTTCCTCGAGAGGTTATACCCTTTTGTCTGGCCCGGTTCCAAGTCCACGGCCTCCATCTAGCGGGCGGGAGGTGACCGACTATGTCGGCCCGAAAACCCCGGTGGGTCGCCTCAGGGCCCGCTGAGGGGGACGGGGTGAGAGCGGCAATACGTTCCCAACTCTCTCTTACCTCCTGCTACTCAACGCTCCTCAAAAAAAAAAAAAAAAAAGGCTCGAAGCGCATTCTCCGAGCCCAATTCGGTTCATCGTCGGTAATCCGGCGATAGCCAGGAATCACATGCACGGTGCGCTGCCGCATGAAAGATCTAAGCGGGCAGACGCTCGACCCTCTGTCAATTACTCTACAGAATATTAGAAAAGACAATATTAATCCCAGCTATCTATATTTCAGACGGAAACGACACACTGTACCAGTACATGAGACACGGGTCCATCGGTGTGTCATCGCATGCCTCCTCGTTGATAAACTCCTCAAAGTAGTTTGCCACCGCCCGATGCAGCCGTCTGCGGCGCCTTTCAGAAAGGGCGGCGGCACTTGATACACGCTCGCGGTAGAGGTCCATGAGCGCCGTGACGGGGTAGCGCGCAAGGTCCGTAACGAGCTCCGCCAGGAACCCAAACTCCTCTTTCCCGTGCGGGAACCCGCCGCTGAAATCGCATCGGCCGAGGAGCGCGATAGTGTACGTCTCGAGCGCCGTCGCAGGCGGGGGATACGCGAGCCGCGCTGGAATAGGCAGGGGCAGTGGCACGACCTCAGGCTGCCATGCGGCATTGGCAATGGCGGGGGCCAAGGAGAGCTCGGGCGGCGGCGGCGCTGGAGCGATATGTGGAATATACCGGCGCATCTCTTCGAGCCTGTGTATTGAGGGCTTGTTGGCCATTGCCAAGTCTAGATTCGCCCAGGACTCGGCCTTGAGACCTGCGATCACGTCTTCGAACCGGGCACGCAGAGTCTGCGCGCCGAAATCTGCACCAGAAAGGGAGGAAGGCATCGTAGGAGGCGAGTGCGAGAACAACTTGAATGGAGGGCATTGAATTTGCGCGCCTTTAAAGCCAGGCCACAGAGGACAATCGACGCGGAGAATACCGTAGAGGGGATGTCGTCCGTAAAACACAAAGGCAACGCTTTGGTGACTGCTTTTGGGCTCGGTACTGTTCTCCATATTGAGAAGTCGATGTGCACGCCTCGTGGCTCGAGAATCCCGGAATACCGTATCAATTTGGTGGATTGGGTGCTTTGTATGATCGACCTAGATGGAAAATTCCCTTTTTTGAAAATTTCGTGGAGCCACGAGCCAGATCTGCGGTCATTGGAGGACGGTGGTGAGGCGTAGGCTAGCTCTACCGCGCTGGAAGACTGGATTGAGTTCCTATTCATGGACGGAGGCAACGATCGACATCGAGAAGTAGAAATATTGCTGAGCTCTCGCTGGAGGAACCACATTCCGAGACAAGAGCAGGCGGGGTGTATATATGTAGGAGAGAGAGAAAAATCCTGATGCGCAACCACAGGCACCTGTCGAGCTCGATTCAAGGTTCAGTAGCTTGAAGGCCCGGACAAGCCAAATTATAAGTGGGGGGCTAAGTACTCAGTCTCCGAAGCCCCCAAGGGTCATTCAACATGGCCTTGACCCAGAACACTGCATGTCCGCGTGCGGTCACTCCGATCCATGGACCATGGTGCCAGGTGTTGTTGAGGTGCTGTCAAATAGGAAATGATTGGCCCTGTTATGCAACGCCTTTACCTCACGGGCCGACGGCTCCTTTGGAGTCCCACCATTTCAATTGCTTCAGCGTTCTTCCGCTTTTTTTTACGCTGGCCACCATGGACAGCCAACAACAGGCACACGACCAGCAGACCAAGGACTTCATGCAGTCCTTCTTTCCCCAGGATCTTACGATGGACCAGCTGCAGAGCCCTGCAGACCAGTTCCAGTTCCATCCCAATCCCCCGCCTTCGAACGTTAGTATGGAGCTTATTGGCACCATCGGAAACCTCATAAACGAGCAGACCTCGTCTTATAACCCTACGCTGCTGATTGAGCAGCAATACAAGCTCACCCAGCTGCAACAGCTGCAACAGCTCCAGAACCAGATTTTCCAGCAGCAGGTAGGATTCGTTCTTGCAGACAGAAGGTTTATTTTAATATTCTCAGATTGCACTCATCTCTGGGAGCCAAACAACCCCCGTTCCAATCGAACCCGAGTCTCGCGAACGTGTGGTCTCATCCGTCCCTTCATTTAATGGCCTGCCCACACCAGGTCCGCATCCCGCCCTAATTATACGCCTTTTCTAACGTAACCTAGGGTCTTCGACTGAGCTGCGTGCCCAAACATCAGTCGAGTATGTGTCGCCCATGATCCTCAACTACGACCAGTACAACCAGCAGCAGCAGCAATATCCCACCCCACCCCGCGGTTCTACCTCCGCGCCAGCCCACATCGCCTTCCGTAACACGCAGCCGGACCTCGACTTCGACATCTCCCCGCTCACCAGCCCGTGGTTAGGAGCACACCAGCAGCCCGTGCGTCCGCAGCAGCCCTCCGCACCCGCGCGGCCGAGCACCAAGCGCGCCGCATCCTCGAGCGAGGATGAGGGCGGCGAGCGGCCCTCGCGTAAGAAGCAGTCGCCCGCCATCCGCGCCACGGTCCCCATCCCGAAGAAAAGCAGCAGTCGGTCCAAGTCCGCCAACTCGACGCCCTTGCTTCGCTCGACTCGTTCGCGGAAAGGCAGCATCAGTGTCCCGGGTGACACCCCGTCTCCCGTCGATCTCTCCATGCCGCCGCCTGCGCCACCGGCGGACGGTAACAACAACTTGGTGCACTCGTCGCCGGGGCTCGGACCACAATTGACGCCCGTCACTCCGGCCAGTATCATGAACCTCGGCCGACTCGGTATAACGAGCAGTCTCGGGGGCGGGAAGCCGCCCAAGAAGTCGCCCGCGACTGCTTCACCAAGGCTCAAGGCGATCCTCCCAGGCGCGACTGCTTCTGGGTCCCGGCAGCATCCACCGGTGCAAGTGCGCAAGACGTCACATAAGGCGGCGGAGCAGAAGCGGCGTGACTCACTCAAGACGACGTTTGACGACCTGCGCGGGCTGTTGCCGCCCATCCCCTTGCCGTCCGACGTGAACGACGAGCCCGTCCTTCCGGGTGCGCTCCCGCCGCGTGGGCCCCCGAAAGCGGGTGGAGAGGGCCCGAACAAGGGCGTGAGCAAGCTGCAGCTCCTAATGTGCGGGAACGATTATATCCGGCAGCTGCTGGGACGCGTGGAACGGCGAGACGAGGAGATTGGGAGGCTGAGAAGGGAGGTGGTACATCTGCGGGGCGTCGCGCGGGGGGAGTATGTGCAGGGGCAGCAGATGGAGGAGGAGATCGACCTGGAGCGGGATCTGGACGCGGTGGAGGCGTACGGGCATGCTCTTGGGCGTGGCGGGTCGATCATCGACGAGGAGGGCGACGAGGAGGGCGATGATTGACTGACATTATCTGGTGCAGTGTTACAGTAAGTATAATGTATGTGTTTTTAGCTAGAATGCGATACCCGCCATGCCCATGTGCAATTATTCTGGGCGACGTCGTTACACTACTGCAGATTTTTTTTGTGTCAGGCACCATCACACATGCCAATGGACCAATGGTTTGCCGGATAAGGCGATGGAATCACGCGTAGCATTCTCCTTCACCTCAACCCAACCTATTCTCTCCAGTCATGTCCGCCGCTGCTCGTAGCCCGCTGTAAGCTCACTTCTTCCCATAAACCTGGGAATTCTGACGTTTCCCCCGCAAGTTCTGTCGTTTTTCTGCTGCACATCGCGCTCGAAATCCCCCTTGCAATCCAGGGCGTCTGGTCCCCGACGAGCTTGCCCTTTGTGCAGCTCAACAACACCACTCTGGTTGTCTTAAAAGTGCGCTCTCTGTGCCTGCGCCGAGGCCAACTTCAGGGGCTGATTGCTGGATGTGCAGTTATATTCGGCGCTTGTGTTCGGGATCTGCGCCGTCGCGCTGCTGTGCTTTTCGCTCCCTGGTGCGTGCATGCGTTAATGGACGGCCTCTGCATAACGGGATCATTGTGTGCAGAATTCCTCCCGGGCAAACGCGCGCTCGCGATAGGGCTCTGCGTCTACCACACCATCTGCTCCACCATCCTCTACCAAGCCCCGCGTTTCATCCCCATGTCGTTCGGCCCGATGTTCGAGAGGTGCGTTATCTTTCCACCCTCCCGGTCTGCTTGCTGATTTCCGGAATGTAGTTACAAAATAACGCCCGAGAGCGTGTGGGGGACGATGCACGGGATCGTCGGGCTGAGCATGGTGAGCTGATACGTATTTATTTTATGGCGAACCTGGACTGAACCACCAATAGGTCGTGTGGTGGCAAGGGACCGTGCATTACGCGCAGCTTGTCCGCGGGCCCCAGTGATTCTCGCTGGCGTGGGGCGCATGCCGATGGCGGCGGGAGGTGTAAAATAATGCTAGGCGTATCTATGGGTATTTTGCTTTATCCTCTGTACCTCGTAACTGGATTCCTCCTCTTGTTTTGTAGGCTCTGGAGTCTGGTGTGAGTCGTCTTCGTCGCGGTCATGCTATACAGTATAGTGACCGAGTTGACTGGATCCATGAATTATTCTCTTCAAACGTGCTTGTTCCATCATCGCTATGAACCTAATACGCGTGAACAATTGTCTTCACAAGAGTATCAAACTCGGTTGGGGAGACTACTATGAATCGAGTTTGTCGGCCAACTTGAAGAGTCTCCAGAGTTGGGTGGAGAATGGTTCGAGGACGTGGCTTCCCCAGGACAGTGCCGTAATGCACCTTACCTCTGAAAGAAATATCCCCTTGCGCCTTGCACAAATTGAACACTGTATTCCGAGTCGCACTCACACACCAAGCCTCACATAAATCGGGAGTCGATTTTTGATGGCCGAACTTTTTTGAGCTTCTTCTTTTCTTCCCACCCATGGCTTGGGTTTCGGGCCTCTTGCTCCAATTACAGGGACTTCTTTACTTTTCGATAACATAACGGGGACTGCAATGCGCTTTTGGGGATCAGTGCAACTCGCTTCGAGTTGAGCCTTGACATCTGGCGACGGGCGTCCGACACCGTCTCGCAAATTCCACTGCCCAAGACTGCACACCGTAGCGCAAACCGAGAGCCTTCCTGAGAACTATAGACGACTGCATTATTTTAACCCGCGTTTCTCATTCCCACCGGGGCGCTAGAAGCCGGACACTGGTTAACGTTCTGCGCGACCTATTCTGCTGCCAAGGCCATTCAATCGGAGTCCCGTTCCATCTTCGACTCCATGATATCCCACATTCATCCTTCTCGCAAGGGCATTTGACTAAGCCAACTTCATGGGCGGGGCCCTCATTGGTACAACCTCGAATTTATCATCGATACATTTACACAGTCGTGGGTGAAGATGAGGCTAATCAGCCTTATACATACATGGTACCAGCAGTCTTTCCGCCCGTCTACCCCTGCGTGGACACTGCTCTTCGCGTCTATTGAATTCCCGACCGTCAACTAGCAAGACCTTTTCATTTGACACACCTGGCCTTCGAGCAGGAACAGGTTGAAGCAGAAATTAACCCGGCGATGAAGGACGTTTGCGTGGCCATGTACGCTCTCACCCCCACCACCGTGGCTCTCTCTGGACCTCTAAATTGCTCCCAGCTTTCTCACTCGAGTCCCTTCTTAAGGGAGGGCAATCCACATTCAGCCCCTACGCAAGATGCTACGTCTAGGCTCTCTATTGTCGCTTGCGTACCTGCTCTCCCCCGGTGCTGCCGCGGCCGCGGCCCCGGGATGGCAGTTTGTGGAGAAGGGGCTCTCTGGCATCGTCGCACTCGAGGCGATAGTCGTGTCCCCGACACTGACGGTCTTCTTTGATCGGGGTGGGCGGCACTTGCCATTTTATCCTTCGACGCTGCGTTGCTGAAATCAGAGCCCAGCGACCAACGACCCACTCCACACCTCCGATGGCAAGGTAGCTTGGGGCGCGCTGTGGAATTTGGAGACCAGCGAAGTCACCGCCTTGAAACTGGTTTCTGACTCCTTCTGCGCATCCGGCGCCATTCTCAGCAATGGCACGATGGTAAAACGAATCAAGTACACTATGTGTTCTTGCCTCTCAACCCTGGTATTTTAGGTCAGCGTAGGAGGCAACATCCCAGCAGCACAAGACCTGAATCAGACTGGTGCTGTCGACGGGCGGATGGGACTGCGTCTCTTTGGACCCTGTGCCAGCCCCACCGGTGAGAATTGCACAATCTTTGAAGACCTCGAAACGTTGCACCTGGCCGAGACCCGCTGGTATATTACATTTCCCCTTCTCACCTGTCGAGAAACCCTCTCATAAGAGAAATTCTAGGTACACCTCTTCGTTGAGGATTTTCGATGGGTCCTTGGTACGTCATCTACATCGGAATGATGCCTGTTGACAAAACGAGAAACAGATGATCGTCGGGGGAATCCACGAGGACACGCCCTTTTACAACACTGGTATTTTTACCCGTTGCTACTTGTCGACCTTTGCTCAAATCTGCACAATAGACCCCGTAAACAATATCGAGTTTTTCCCCAAGAAAGACGGTGGCGTTCCGAGACCGTTGGACTTCCTTAACCGGACTGTTCCGGTGAATCTGTTCCCTCGGTGAGTGGGCTACGGAGTTCCACTCACCATCATCTTGAACTCTTGATCGTTTCATAGTGTATTCGCCCTGCCCGACGGCAAGGTCTTCATGGTAGCGAACAACCAGAGTATAATTTACGACGTGGAGGCCAACACCGAGACGATACTTCCTGATGTGTGTTAACACCTTTCACGGATATATCCAAATTCAGTGCTCACTGTTCTTCTAAGCTACCCAATGGTGTCCGTGTGACCAACCCATTTGGTACTTTTTCCCCCCTCTCCTCTTCTTCCTCCTTCCTGACGCCCGCGTCCACAGATGGATCTGCTCAGCTGCTCCCCCTCTCACCGCCGGACTTCGTTCCAGAGGTACTCGTATGCGGTGGCTCGGATAAGAGCGACCAGACTCCGGTAGAGGAACTCTCTTCCCAAGACCCAGCGACCTCCCAGTGCAGTCGAATCACTCTGACCACTGAAGGGATCAAGCAGGGATGGGAGGTCGACCACATGCCTCAAGGCCGCATAATGCCGGAAATCATCACTCTTCCCAACGGACAGCTTTTGATAACTAACGGCGGTCTCACCGGCTATGCTGCAGTGGATTCCATCGGTGTTACCACAGGAAACTCCAATGCTGACCACCCAGTGTGCGTGCTTCGGAACTTTCGCTGCTGTCAAAAAAGAAATTGACTAGACTCAAGCTTCACCCCCATCCTTTATACGCCTTCAGCGGCTCTGGGGAGTCGTATGACCCAGGAGGGACTTCCTACCACTGACATTGCGCGGATGTACCACTCCACCGTCACCTTGACTCCACAGGGGTAAGTGCGCTTCACAGAGTCCAAGAGAATCTCACAACAACAACTCAGGAATATCCTAATGGCCGGTTCCAACCCCAATGGAAACGTTACAGTTGTTGCGCCGGGCGAACCAGGCTTCTCTTCGTGCGTGTGTCCGTCTCCTTCCAACTCTCTCTTCACGTCATTCCAGCGAGTTCCGTGTGCAAACCCTCGACCCGCCTTTCATGGCGCTGCCACGCCCGACCCTATCCAATGTGCCGACCAAGATTGCATTCAACTCGAAGTTCACGATCGGAATAGACATTCCGGCCGGTGTGTCGACCTCTTCTATCCAAGGTAGGACCACTACCCGTCCACTTAGTTCCTGAACGTTCGCTTACTCTGGTCAAGTCGCTCTAATGGACCTCGGATTCTCCTCCCATGCATTCCACTCGTCTACACGCCTGGTGTTCATGGACGCGGAGCTCTCCGGTAACAAAAAGTCCCTCACCATCACCAGTCCGCCGAACAACCGAGTGTATCCCCCCGGCCCTGCGTTCATCTTCGTGACTCTTGGGGACACCACCAGCGTTGGAGCACAGGTCATGGTTGGCCCAGGCGCCAATCCTCCGGTTGCGGACCAGGGCGTTCCCTTGTAATACGTATTATTTTTGGTGTTGTTCCTGTCGAATTCGAATTCTTTCCTTCGTTATATCTGGAGGCGCGTGAGGTGGTGGATGACAAAAGGGCGAGAAATTTAATTGTAGAAGTAGGCAGCTGAGATCCCAAATCCAGGACAGAGTTATCGAGCCATCAGGAAACCCGGAAAGGCGCGAATCGGACTTTTCGGATCACCGAGCAATCAGCGGCGCTTGTTTTTCGAACCGTCATGTCCTCCGACCAAGCCAAAGGAAAACAACCGCAGCGCGAAACCATCGAAACCCTTGAGATTGAAGACAACGAGGCGCGCATTGAGAGAATCCGTCAGAGTTTCCCAAAAATCGAAATTTATCTTGTCTAAGTCCCCTGACAGAACACTTGCTGGAAAAACTGAATACCATACCCCCTGCTCCTGGCGTCAGTAAAGAAAGCATTCTCAATGCCACGCGGGCGTCGCAATCGGGAGAGGGGAGTGGAGAATCTCTGGATGAGCGTATGTTGGACGAGATTTTGTCACATTCTCGTTTCTTCTCACACGTTGCAGTTCTTGCTCGTGTCCAGGCATTCCTACCCCAGATACACGCGTCTAACGCTGAACTCGCAACGTTGGCCGCCATGGACCCACGTAGCGTCGACATAGAGAACGTAGACGGAGATGAGAAGGTCATCCAGATGGTTCGTGCATGTTCTCAAATGATTCTTTGTCACTGTACTCGATGAAACGTTCCACAGAAACTGGGATTGGGAGTATTCGAGGATCGTACAGGGAAGAATCGTGACCCTTCTTCGGACGAGGAGGGATCCGGTATGGACGAAGACAGTGAAGAAGACGAAGTCTCGGAGGATTCGGATGAAGATTCCACTGGCAGTGGTATGTTTCTCTCCGTGTCATCCACGTCGAGTTAATAAGGATGCGCGATAGATTCGACAAGTACAGACGAATCTTCGTCCGAAGATTCCAACTCTGGCCCCAAAGACGAAGGGCGTCGACGGGTTGCACCCCTTCCTAAACGAGCGATCCTCTCGCGTCCGGTCAAGCCTCTACCTCGACGGGGACCGCGGCCGGAGATTGTGGTGTTATCAGAGACCACCACTGAAGAAATCTGAGGCCCCGGTTCCAAGTGGAGTCTGCTTTTGCTGTCGAGGATTTCCCCCCCATCGACGACGTTCCGCCTCCTTGTCAACTGCAGCTGCTGGTCTACATCACCACAATGCACACATATCGGGGTCATGGGTCATTGGAAGGCTTTATCGTCAAGCGATGGAAAGCTGTCTCACCAGAAAAGCGATGGCAGGCTCGTACCGCGATCGGCAGAACTCTGGTGTCGAGGCGTATTCCTCGAGAAGTTGAGAAGTAGAATCTTAGCGCAAGTTAGATGAATTAACGATTTCTGGACATAACACTACAGCTACTGTAGCCTGCTCCTCGCAATCCTCCAACTTCACTCGCGGAACGCGTCTGCGTTTTGGATCAGGGCGAAGATCCACCGGATCGTGTTGAGATGCCCGTCCTGTCACAGATGTCAGCAAGGCTCACACAGCGGCTAGACGCCGACGCACGATATGTATCCGCTCGTCGACGGTGTGGATATTGTACTTGTCCGTCGCGCGCAGCGGCTCGAAGCGGTAGATGGCGCGGCTGAGGTTCTGGAACGCGCGCGTGTCGGTCCCGCCGTTCATCAAGACCGGCGCCACGATCGCGTCCGCGCCCCAGAGGTGCCTGCGGGGACGCCGTCAGTTTCGTGCCGTCCATGCGGGAATACATGCCGTGCGGTCCCGGAGAAGATGCTGCATGTCGTTAGACGGTGCGCAGAGAGGAATGGACGATGGCACTCACTCCCATGCGCTGCCGGAATAGGGCGAGACCGGCGACGCGTCGGACCCGTGCGGCGTCGACAGTTTGAGGTAGCGCGTCGCGCTCTCGGGGACCGGCGAATCGAAATCTGAGACGAGCCGTGAGTGGGACGCACAGAGTACGCGCACCGGACATACCGACGACGGTGAGGTTGAAGTGCTCCGCCACCGGGGTCAGAATCTTGACGTGGCGCTCTTGGATCTCTTTCACGGACGAATCGACCGAGATGCGGTGGTTCACAATGGCGGTTGCCTGTTCCGGGAGAGCATTAACCTTCACGCCTCTAACGAGACGAAGTGGATCAGCGCGATTTCTAAAAGCCGTCTTGGAATGTACCCATAGATGATGTCCACGGCCTGGGTGGTCGTCAGGCGGCTGGATTCCGCGATGAGCACATCATCGAGGGAAGGGGGTCATGAAACCGCACGCACGCCCCATCGCCAGCATCGTTCGCCGCCAATATCGCCGCAGCCTTGTCCCACGTAC
Source organism: Mycena maculata (assembly GCA_029448575.1). Lineage (NCBI taxonomy): Eukaryota > Fungi > Basidiomycota > Agaricomycetes > Agaricales > Mycenaceae > Mycena > Mycena maculata. The sequence continues at coordinate 104,715 of JARJLG010000071.1, read as the reverse complement.
GCTCACGGGAGAGCGCATCTTTGAGCGATTGATCGATGTTGCTGTATTTCGCCAGACATTGCGCGTAGGCCGAGAAAGGGTTCTTGACGGACAGCTGCGGGTAGAATGGGTGGTTCTCGATGGTCGTGACCAGTTCCGAGAGGATCCCGATGCCGGTGTGCGCTGGCCTGTGCGCGATGAATGAACAGGTGACTCGAATGAAGTTGCGCGACCTACGGGACGGAGGAGTGGCCCCCTGGCACTCCGACAGTCAATTCGATGTTGGTGCTGCCTTTCTCCCCCTGGTAGATACATGAGAGGAGGATAGAACAGGGGCTCCATGGACCCACCAAAGCGGGTGTGATGAACGTCGTCCCGAAGTAGTCCTCCCTGATTCCCTCGCCCTCATCTATACTGTTTGTATGATCAGAAAATGTACGGTCTCTGAGTAGACCCGCGTACATAAATAACACGCTATCCTTCCCGTAGATGCTCTCGACATGCGCGGACAAGTGTTGGGCGCTGCGCTAAGGATTTATCGTTGGCGGAAGTTTGAAAGGGTGCGTGCAGCACGCTTACCACTCCTCCCCCCTCCTCGTCAAACCCAAAGGACAGCAATATGGTCCGCTGGGGCTTGAAATTCACGCGAAGCAATTCATCGACGGCACTCAATTCGCCGATCAAGAGATTTTTGCAGTCGCCACCACCTAATGAGTCGTTGAAAGGAATTCATCGTGAGCGAGAGGAACACGCACCGCGTCCCCAAATCCACCCGTCTTCATCTATGTGGCCGGCGAACGGCGGATACGTCCAGCGTTCGACCGTGTTGTCTGGGACGGGAACGGTATCCTGTTCAGAGACAGGATGAGATTTCGGGCACCGCGCGCGGAAAAAATATAGACTTGATGGGCCATGAGAACTATTTGTGAGTTGAAAACGAAGAAACGTGGGATCAGGGGGGTGGCTCACTGATTGGGGCAAGTGAAGGGTGGGCGCCCTGCCAAGTGAAGAGCAGCCCGTGCGACGCGATGTGTTCGAGTTTGAGGGATTTGAAGCTAGTTAACAGGGTCAAGGGTGGAATCTAATAAACTCAGGAAATAGCGGAACATGTGAGGATAGGTCTTGAGGAGGTACGCCTCGAAATCTCCAAATTTATCGTAAGAAGGATCTAGGTTCAATGAGATAAATTTCACTGATGAGTTCAGGCGTACCAGCGCCGTCGGAAGAGGATGCATCGAACGTCTCGGTCCGGACGCGGATGGCTCCACTCAAACGGGCCGCGGCCTTGAGAGGATAATCCTCATCCGCAGGCTGAAATGGATGCAAAGGTGCAATTGCGGGAGACTGGTCCGGGCATGTGACGGGGAGTTTGGTGAACTCGCGTGCGTAGGCGCGTGCCTCGAAGAAACGCGAGCGGAATGTCAAGATGAGGCCAGTTGCCAGAAGCAAGAGGAGCGGAAAGGCCGTCCGGGACGCCGCAGACCTGGATTGTTTGTGGTCTAAGTCGGTGATGGGTAAACCACGCATTGTCGACAAAGTTGGTGAGAAGTTGGCGGTCTTCTCAAGCACCAAGAGGTCTTCTCAAGTCTTCTGGCGGCGGACCGCATATATATAGGTTAAGATAAGATAAGACCATAGCGATAGATGGCGTGGAATTGTCCAAAATTTCAAAAGGTACGCGGCTGGCTTCGCAGGGAGAAAATATTATTCATGTAACGGATCTCAAAGCGAGTGAGGCCTGCGCAAAAGATGCGAAGATACTGGCGAAACTTGAAAGAAGACGAAAAAACGAAAAAACGAAAAAAAGGTCATTGTGACGCCGATCTAGGCCGACGGGCCGAACATCATTCGGGCTTGACTCCGAACTCGACCTTGCTTGAACCTCTAGCTCGAATTGCTCCAGATATTGCAGTCCTGCACCCGGAATCGACCTGAATCGGCAATATTCGCATCCAACGCCCCATCCTTATCCAATTCTCGGCGGCGAGCAGGCAGACTGCCTAAAGTACTGACACCGTCGGATGCTCTGCAAACGTTCTGTGTTCTGAGGTAACTCTTCACCTGAAAGGTTCACAAAGGCTGCAAATCTTTCACGCGGCAATCACAGGATATCGCCCTTCTGTGCCTTACGCGCCATTCTGTGATTGGTTGCACAAAGACTTCAAAGCGTCTTGTGATGGCATCGTGCATCGTGTAAGTAGAATACAAAGAGGTGCTGGACTCTTATAAAGACCATGGTATGCACTGTAGACGAAAACACTGGTATTCCCTTGACGGGCACTAGCACACTCTCCTTTTGCCCGCTATTCCGAGCTAGTTCTGCCACTTTTCCACGACAATGCCCTATCCTCAGGACTTCCTCAACCAGGAGCCCGCCGATGCCCGAGCCGCTCTCATGACAAAAATACCTTCGCAACTCCCGCCCTACCTCGGCGGTGCTGCACGGAGTCGCTATCTGCAGGCAGAGCGATCCAAGCCATATCGTGTGCGATCCCGGCCATATTGTGCGCGAATGCAGCCGAAACGACCTCTCTCGGCCGAATGCCGCAGGGCGCGTGTGGTATTGGGGTGGGGTGCATTCTTGAAGGACGAAACTTTGCGACGTCCCGACGGCACGGTCATACGGGCGACGAAAGGGTCATGCCCGAGCTCTCCCTACGCCAAACAGGAACCCTCATACGACTGCCACCCACCGCTCTGGCAAGGGCCTCGGACTGAAATGCCACACGGTGGTCTGGATCGATGTGCTAGCGCCCGAGATTGCAGCATGCCTCTTTGGATGGACTGCGAAACCGGGAGACGAGCAGCGCAGCGGCGACGCAGCAACGCGTTTATCGACCGCCCCTCTGAGGAGGACTGCGAAATGCCCGACTGTCCGCCTCGAATAGATGCCGTCGCGTCGAAACCGAAGTACTTTCCACCGGTGTACCAGTCGGAGATGTCGGACCACTCGTGTGCGAAAGCTGCAGACGAGATGTTTGCGATGTTCATCGATGAGAATTGCATGGAGGAGTAATGGAGGATTAGTAGCCCTCTATTCTATTTGGATTGTATAATACGTATAGCTTTATAATACCTTGAAACCACACAAGCGGATGCCATATCCGGCCTGTTCGGGAACCTTCGGGCAATGAATTGACAGCGCGGGAAGAAACCTTTGCAAGCCAAAATTTGCAGCTCTCCCTTTCTCCCTGCAGTCCATCGCAGTTCTTTTGCCATCTCTTACATCTTTTTCTTTGTTGTCCCCAAACGTTCACAGTGTCACGATGGCTTTTGTTTATAAACGAGGTCCGTCTTCTCTTGACGCGTTCCGCTCTGTCGTGTGAGCTCATCTATACTACTTGCAGATGGGTGCGTAGCGTGTTTGACGCGTCAAGACGCGTATTTTGTCGCCTTGCTCATGTCTTCTCTTTCGTAGGCGGAAGGAAAAGATTTTCTTCGACAAGGTGAGCGAATAGTGCGTTCTGTGGACGCGTCCACGCCAGCTTACTGATAGTCTTCAGATCACGACGAGGCTCGACAAACTTATATATGGGCTGGACAAAAACCACGTTATCCCCCAAGAGTGAGCTTGTTCTGTGCATCATCCATGCGCTAACCGTGTCGCCGTGCCAGTGTAACGCAGAAAGTCGTCGCTGGTGTCTACAACGGCATCACCACCGTGGAATTAGACGTGCGTTGTCCTGTGGTCTTTCTGACGCAAAATAACGTCCCGTAGAATCTCGCCGCCGAGACTGCGGCCTACCTGACCACCAGGCATCCTGACTATGCTATATTGGCGGCTCGCATCGCAATTTCAAACCTCCATAAAGAGACGAAGAAAAGCTTTTCTCAGGTCATCTCCGATCTGTACAACTTTAGTGAGTTGGGCCGCTTTTACTCTCGCCCCTTTTGTTGAGCGCCTTGTTAGTTAATCCGAAAACCGGAAAGAGAGCCGCCCTTATTTCACAAGAGACTTACGACGTGGTTTCTGCAAATGCTGCAACCCTGGACGCAGCTATCATCTATAACCGAGATTTCAATTACAACTAGTCGGTTTTCCTCCTAACTAAATCTCATCCGTGTTTTTACGCGTCTTTTAGTTTCGGATTCAAAACCCTGGAGCGATCCTATCTGCTCCGCCTCGATGGCCGCGTTGTCGAGCGGCCCCAGCATCTGATTATGCGCGTCGCCGTCGGTATACACGGCTCTGACCTCGACCGTGTAATCGAGACCTACAATCTTATGTCCGAGCGCTACTTCACGCACGCGACCCCCACCCTCTTCAATGCAGGCACGCCCCACCCGCAGCTTAGCTCGTGCTTCCTAGTATGCATGAAGGACGACTCCATCGAGGGTATCTACGACACGCTGAAGAACTGCGCCATGATCAGCAAGAGCGCCGGAGGGATCGGCCTCAACATCCACAACATCCGTGCCACCGGGTGCGTGTCGTTTCCTTCGGTTTTACGCTTCATTGACACCGGCGTGTAGATCTTATATCGCCGGAACCAACGGCTACTCGAACGGCATCGTCCCCATGCTCCGCGCGTACGACGCCACTGCGCGGTATGTGGACCAGGGCGGGAACAAGAGGCCCGGCGCGTTCGCCATCTACCTCGAGCCATGGCACGCGGACATCTTCGAGTTCATCGACCTGCGCAAGAACCACGGCAAGGAGCAGATGCGTGCCCGCGATCTGTTCCTTGCTCTGTGGATTCCTGATCTCTTGTAAGTGGCATCCGCCATCTGTTCCGCTCCATGCTTAGAGATGTTTCCTCAAGCATGAAGCGCGTCGAAGCCAACGGCGACTGGTCTCTGTTCTGCCCTAACGAGGCACCAGGTCTGCACGAGGTCCACAGCGAGCAATTTGAGACGCTGTACGAGAAATACGAGAAGGAGGGCCGCGCACGCAAGACGATACCTGCTCAAAAGCTCTGGTATGCGATCCTGGAGGCGCAAATCGAGACAGGCGGACCTTTTGTGTTATACAAAGATGCGGCGAACTGTAAGCCGTCCGTCTGTTGGATTGTTTGTAGTCGCTCACCCTCGTCCAGCCAAGTCCAATCAGAAAAACCTCGGGACGATCAAGTCCTCCAACCTTTGCACGGAGATCATCGAGTACTCTTCGCCCGAAGAAACCGCCGTCTGCAATCTTGCCTCGGTCTCCCTTCCCAGTTGCATATCCGACGGGAAATACGACTTCCAAAAGCTACACGACATAACCAAAGTCGTCGCATTCAACCTGAACCGAATCATCGACGTCAATTATTATCCTATCGAAGAAGCGCGGAGGTTGGTGTTACGTTCTTTTCTTGCATTTCACTTGATTCATTCTACTGTTTTAGATCGAATATGCGCCACCGTCCCATCGGAGTCGGTGTTCAGGGCCTCGCAGACACCTTCCAGTGTTTGCGCCTCCCGTTCGACTCTCCCGCCGCCAAGGAGCTCAACCAGCAAATCTTCGAGACCATTTACCATGCGGCGCTCGAGGCCAGTACAGAGATGGCCGAGACCGATGGGCCCTACGAAACGTTCCAAGGAAGCCCCGCCTCTCTTGGGCAGCTGCAGTATGATATGTGGGGAGTCACGCCCAGCTCATTGTGGGATTGGGACGCGCTCAAGGCTAGGATTGCGAAGAATGGTCTGCGGAACTCGTTGGTCACTTCTCCGATGCCGACGGCGTCCACGAGCCAGATCCTAGGGAACAACGAGTGCTTTGAGCCATATACCAGCAACATCTATACTCGCCGCGTCCTCTCCGGGGAGTTCCAGATCGTATGCCCGTGGCTCCTTCGCGAGCTCGTCGAGCTCGGTCTATGGAACGAGCACATGAAGAATATGATCATCGCTCAGCATGGCTCCGTCCAGAACATTCCGACCATCCCCGACGACGTCAAGGCGATTTTTAAGACCGTGTGGGAGATCAGCCAGAAGAAGATCCTCGAGCTTTCCGCCGACCGCGGCGCATTCATCTGCCAAAGCCAGAGCCTCAATATCCATCTTCCCGCGCCAACGCTCGGCCAGCTGACGAGTATGCACTTTTACGGATGGAAGCGGGGCCTGAAGACGGGCATGTATTATTTAAGGACGAAGCCGGCTGCCCAAGCCATCCAGTTTACGGTCGACCAGAGCATCCTCAACGATGCCAAGGTGCAAAATGCGAATGCGAAAGCGACCAAGACTGCTGCCAATGGCACCGATGTCCCTGCTGCGGTACCGGTGCTCAATTCGAGTCTCCCGTCCCCAGCTCTCTCGCCGTCGTCATCTTCGCGGGAGGCGTCACCCGCCACGCCGCCGACCCCCGTCAGTGGGCGCGAACCCGCTGTAACGATCAAGCAGGAGCCGGCTTCTCCTGTATCATTGGCTTCCTCTCCTGCACCAGCGGCGGCAGATGTTGGCGAGACAGACGCGATGCTCGTGAAAATGGCGGCCGAGGATCCGGATTTCGCTGCTGCTCTTCAGAAGCTGAAGGACCGCGAACTGGAGGAGGCGAAAATGTACTGTGCCCTCGAGAATAAGGAGGAGTGCGTGATGTGCTCTGGGTAATTGTATTGTATAATTTCGTATTTATTGTAATAGCAAGTAATTTTCCCACTTTGAGCGTGCACGGTCAAGCAGAGTCTTCTCGCACATTGGTAGGGAGCTTCCGATCACAAAATTGCGCTTTGACTGATCGGATATCATCGGCCGCGGGCGGTGTCGGCGCTTATTTTTCTATCCCTGCCACGATGAGCGAATCCAAAGGTGAGCCGTGTCCTCGCAGATGAATGTTTCTAACGTTTCCAGTTCTTGTTGGCGTTATCGGTGGCAGTGGTTTGTACCACCTCGACAATCTCACTTTCGTGTTGGTGGTACATGTATATCCTTGAATCTGTGGGAGACTCATCCAACCTTCAGCGAAACCGTCAACCCAGAGACGGTCGGTGTTCCGCTGAATAACCCATTGCGACCATCTTAGACCAAAGCGATAGCCTTGGGGCTTTCCCTCCTCCCTAATAACGATCTCTCGTCTTCCTTGGGGCACTCTGATCGCATTCCTCGCACGTCATGGGACAGGCCACACAATCACGCCCTCGACGGTTCCAACGCGCGCCAATATCGCTGCCCTTAAATCGTTGGGTGCTCGTGCGATCCTGGCGTTCTCAGCTGTTGGATCTCTCCGCGAGGAAATCCCTCCTGGTGACTTCTGTCTTCCTTCGCAGATCATCGATCGCACCAAGGGGATCCGTGTCGCGAGCTTCTTCACCGGCAACATTGTTGCGCATGCCTCGTTCGCAGACCCGTTCTCCAAGAAGCTGAGCGCTTGGCTCGAGGTCAAAGTCGCTGAAGCGCTGAAGAAGGAAGGCCGCAACATTAGTCTGCATACGGGCAAAACCATCGTGTGCATGGAAGGTCCCCAGGTAAGGATTGGGTCACACGGCGTCTCACTTCTCCAACCATTCTACGTAGTTCTCCACCAGGGCTGAAAGCGTGATGTATAGACAGTGGGGAGGTGAGTCTCGCCAACTGACCTAGTACGATTGAAGCCATGAACTGTTGGTTCCCGCAGGTGATCTTATCAACATGAGTGTTTTGCCTGAGGCCAAATTGGCAAGGGAAGCGGAGCTTGGGTACATTAATTTACGACTTGACCTCAGCAAAAAATGCTCAGTATTCATTCCAGTTATGCCTTAATCGCAACGGCCACAGACTACGACTCTTGGCGGCCATCGGAAGCGGGCGTCACTGCAGCGGACGTTTTCAAGACGCTCCAGGCTAATGCATCCACGAGCAGATTCGTCGCTGCGTATGTACTGGAGGAACTCGCCAAGGGCATCGCTGGTTCGTTTTATGAATCTCTCAAGTCGTGGTAGTTGATTCCTGAACAGATGGTCAAAACTTGATGTCGATTCTCACCGAGGAAGAAGGCTCAATGAAATTCTCCATCATGCGGCCCTCGCAGGCGGCTGTCGACGACCCAGCAGGTGCCCAGCAATTAGCTTATGTGTTGCCCAATTACTTTAGCGCATCCGCAAATCAGGCGTGATTATTATAAGAGACCCTTGACGACAAAATATTGTAGAGTTGTGTATGCTTATATTCCCAAATTTCCTTACCGAGTCCGCGTCCTTGACTAAGTTTGACAAAGTAGTCTAAAGTAGTACTCGGAGATCACACGGAACAAATAGACACAAAATAGATCCCGTTTGTTTCCGTCCACCACTCCTCCGAGTCCTCGACGTTCAACTTTGATTGCCTCATACAAGCTCATACAGCAATTGCATGCAGACTGGCAGACTTGCGGTCAAACCGTTTCACAACGGTGGTCGTTATCAAGTCGTTATCGTTGTCGTCTAAAAAAAACTCGCTTACTGCTATTCAACGTGGTTCCATCCCCATCCCACCCTCTCGCGTCGCCGCTATCGCAATGCTTCGCAAGGTCCCTGCTGGGCCAAGATGTTACCGGGTCTCGAATTTCTGGCAGTAATAGCAGCCCATAGCTCCTACTAAACGCCTACTGGCCAGAAGTTCTGGCACCGTCAATTGAAGCCACCGATGTCGTATGACTCTCAGGATTCACCGCAGATCACAGCTCCAAATCCGCGCTTCAGCGCTTAAGCTGTATCGCTGTTATCCCTCTGGCAATTGCGGTGCAACGGATAACGAGGAGTCGGAGACCGCTGGTTTACCTAAAAAACGTCCGACGTGCGTTTTCTCTTGGTGCGTCCCGTATCATGATGTCTAAGCGACAGTATATCTACTTTGTATTCGACAGATTTCGTGGCCACTTCCTTTGATCCCATCTTTCCCGCCGCTGGCGCTCATCATGTCTCGGTGGCTGCTTCTGCCGCTTCTCTCCAGCCTGCTCCTTGGCGTGAGCTGCAGCGGTCCCACGACGATCGAACCCAAAGTGTTCATAATCACGATGGCAGGTCAACCGACTCGTTATCAGGTTACATGAACTCATGTGGTTCAAAAGTTTACCAATGAGGCTGGGGCATGGGTCGACATCCCGGAATTCAATCTGTTTGAACAAAATATCACAGTACCGGGCTTTTCACCCCTCTTCCCAGGTACGGTACCTACTTACTTCCGTATTGCGACCTCTGCAGTAATATGTCTTCCCAGACGTCCACTGTACGGGCGACGGTTCTGTATGTCTCCTTACAACGGGGGAGGCCGAGATCAATGCTGCATCAACCATCTCCTCGCTGCTACATTCACGGTCCTTCAATCTCACCGCTACGTACTTCCTCATCGCTGGTATTGCTGGAGTCAATCCCAAAGTGGCCTCCATCGGCGACGTGGCGTTTGCAAAATATGCCGTGCAGGTATAGTGTCCTGTAGGATCGTGCAACATGAGTATCTGACTGTCATATTCTAGGTTGCACTGCAATATGAGTTCGACGCGCGCGAAATCCCCGCCGACTTCCCCACCGGGTATTTCCCACAGGGATCGACCGCACCGGGTCAGTTGCCGGGGCAGTGGTACGGTACGGAAGTGTTCGAGGTCAACGACGCGCTTCGCCAGCTGGCGTTCAGCTACGCACGGACCGCAACGTTGAACGACACGCAAGAGGCGCAGCTTACGCGGGATCAGTATGGGAACCTGACCAGCTTCGCCGCCGGGGCCCAGGGCCCGAACGTCGTTCTCTGCGACACTGCGACGTCCGATGTGTACTGGAGTGGCAACTTCCTCGGTGCGGCCTTCGAGAACACGACGCAGCTTTTCACCAACGGCTCGGGTGTGTACTGTACCACGCAGCAGGAGGACAACGCCACGCTCAACGCGCTGATGCGCGGCGCGCTGTTTCACCTCGTCGACTTTGCACGTATTATCGTTATGCGCTCCGCGTCGGACTTTGACCGGCCATATTCGGGGGAGAGCGGGCTGGCGAACCTGCTAGGGGACGCGCCAGGCTTCGAGCCGTCGGTCCTGAACCTGCACCTCGCGGGCGTCAAGGTCGTACAGGGGATCGTGGGCGAGTGGGACGACAAATTTGCGGCGGGCATTGAACCGACGAACTACATCGGGGACGTATTCGGCTCCTTGGGTGGGGAGCCCGACTTTGGTCCTGGTAGTATATTCGCAGGGAAGGGGGTCGTAAGTTCGGAGGGAAGGGGGCCGTGGCGTGGACGGCAAAAAGGCATTAAAAATTGACAATGTAGAGTACATGTATAGTGTCTCCATTGATGATAATGATATTACGACTGGCACTCCTGGAACGCGGCCTTTCCCGACAACACGACACTTGTGGACAAGTGGTGCAATTTCTGGGGAGATCCAGCAGTGCAGCCGCCTGGACACGATATGGAACAGAACCAAAACAGAACATCCCAGGATAGATGGATGTCTGCGTGGGTTTTGGTTTGGTTTTGGTGTTGTGTGGTGGAAAGTAGAGTCCCGGAAGAGCAGCGGACGAGCAATAGATCGGAACCCGCGTTCCGCCCTCGATTATTTAAAATCCCTTCAACTTGGCCGCAGCTGCGGACGTCGGAGACAACTTGAAGCTGATCACCATCAACCCGTTTGGAATTACCAAAGAATGCCAACGGAGATCGAACCTTGCTTTTTGCCATCATGTTCAAGATCACTAACTATACGCCTGCTGCAGCGAACCGTGTGTTTCCTGATTATTCGGACGGGACCAACTTGGGCGCGGCGGTTGACTCACTTTTGAATCCTGGATAGTACGTACTAATACCCCAGTGTGTGTAGAATATTGCCTATATGGAACTGCTGACCGGTCTATCCTCTTGCACAGATTACGGCCTCAGTCAAACTTTTCATTCTGGGCCAGCTGGTGTAATTAATATTTCGGAAGCTGTCCGTCATTTTTTCCCGCATTCAAGTTGGACCAAGGATCTCCGCAACGCCGACATCATAAAAGGCACGCGCTCCCAATCGCCGTACGATGGGTTCCCAACCTGTGCTTCACAATCAACACTGCCCACTTCACAGTTTTCAGTCGTGCTGCTGAGGAGGTGGAACCTTCCAAAATCCGGACCATTCACTTTCCTCGTCATGGCCCCTCGAAACACAGGTGTATACTGCCTGGGGCGCTCTGGGCCGCCTATAAAACAAGCGCTCATTCTGTCTGTATGATATTTCTGGCACAACATCGTGGCGGGAGAGCCGACTTCCCTGTCAGAAAATCCATGATGGCTAATGATATATAAACCATGTCCACAGCATATAGACTGTGCGGCATTTCCCCGCCCCAGTTCCTTCCCTCGTTAGTGGACACTTCACAATGGCTGGCAGCGATCTCTACAGTCGCCTCCTTCTACCCACAGGAAACGGATACCCATTGTTTCATCCACAACCATTCGACGATCTTCCTGAGCCAGCCAGGAGAACAGGCACCGCGATCGGGGACGTAGGAATCGTGACCCCAAACGGCTCCTTCGACCCCATCTTCAATATCCTTCGCGCGGGCGATGATGCCGCCAATCGATTTGGAGTTCCCCTGGGTTTTGAGCGCCTCATACTCCGTCCTAATTCCACGCAAGAACAAATCCAAGAACATCTTCCAGGAGCCCATATATCCAATTCGACTATAAATAAGAGGCGCCTCGATATCGAGGCAGGCTTGGAGGCTAACGTGCAAGTATAATCTCTGTGAATTAAAAATAGCCTTCTCAAACGCCTGGGCAGGTTTGTACCATTCGGAGCCGGTGCGGTCATCGAAGTATCCACGAAATCGAAAGAGACCGGGCTGCTGCTGCTGCCGGACGGCGCATCGCGTTGGGACTTGCGCTCGTCACTAGACTTCCTCGACTACGCCCTGAAACACGGCCAATCCTGGTACGCATTCGTCAGAGGCGACCTCCGGCGCCTCGTTGGAGATGGCGACCTGTATCTCGTCACTGGCGTCACAAAGTCGACGTCCTGGAGCGTTGCAGTGGACGAAAACCAGTCGGGCGACGGGAACTTGTCCCTAAAGCTCAAAGCTACCCCGGTCGGCAATGCCGGCACATCGTGGGCCTGGGAGTGGGAGGGCGCTAGCTCTTCCAAAAATTCTGGGCCACGCCGCCGCCCGGGGGAGGAGTCGTGGCGGGACAACCAGACTGTGTTCATTCGGGGCTTCAAAGTCGCTCTTCGTTCGTTTCCTCTGCGACGGGCCGCAAAAGTCCTTATGATCCCCGAGGGTCGGAACCCCAAGTGGTCGAATATATCGTCGAGGAGCTTCCCATCATCCTCTCAAACACGATCCGAGCCCACTCCGATGAGCAACGTCTCGCAGGAGCCGTCCAACTCTGCGGGCGAGGATCCCAACCCAAATCCGACGGACGACGACACGCAGAACCCGCCCAGCACGCCGGGTGGTAGTGATAGCGCCTCTGACGACGAGGTTCCCAGCGTGAGTACCCAATCCTAATAACGACCACTACTTTTATTGAGTGCATCGTTTTTTAGGTATATCACCCGGCCGACATCATCAATCAATACCTCCTTCATTGTGTGAGGCCGCTTCTCCTAATCGTCCTTTTCACGCTGATTCGGGTAGGCTCCCGGTGCAATGGTTGCTGTGACTCACGACGATACCTGGATTTCCGTCTTGGATGGGGTGGGTGCCGAGGTTTCAGACAGATGTCTATGCCTGTTTATTCATCTGTTAGGCCGACCAAAAAATTCCCGAAGATCAGGAGCTTATGAAGCGCATCTCAAACAACTTCACAATCGAGATCGCGGGAGGTGCGAAGTATCTGATTCCCTATGAGTCTAGTCTTACCATCTTCTAGGAGGCGTGCGCCTCCAGGCTGCTGGTCCGCCGCCCGGGTACACGGAAAAGATGCAGACGCCCGCACTCGATCGTATCGTCTTTCCTCAAGGTGGACTCGTCCTCGTGCCCTCCGCCAGCCCCCGTCATACGACCGTCAGCAGCACACGCAACAACCTTGCGGGGCTTAACAAGTCTTGTCCTGTCCCGCTGTCCCCCGTGTTCTCACACCCAGGGCAGGTCCCACTTCCGATGTCCATCCTCCCCCCGCTGCAACACCAGGCGCCGCCGCTACACGCGCCGCCGTCTCCGCAGACCACTTTTAATCCTTCTTCACTTCCGTCTGCCCCCCAGTCGACGTTTGCTACCGCTGCCCATGACCCGCCTGCCAATGGTAATGGTACGGTACGTTACTCTGAGACTAATAGAGTGGCTTCCAAGTCGTCTCAGCTCGAGCCCCAGCCAGATGCCCCCGTCCCTGGACGCGATGGCCCTGGCGCTAGTCGGAGAGGAACGGCCCGTAGCAAGCCGTGTATTTTCTTCCCCACAGGAAGGTGCAAAAACGGGTACGTACAGAATTAGATCTATTTTTCAGTTGAAGCTCACTTCCATACCAGCACTGACTGCCGGTTTCCTCACGTCATGCCCCAGGACGGGGCTGCTGGCCATACTCCATTTTACGCATCTCGGGGAGGTGCACCACGCCCACTCAGACATGGTGGGATTGCTGTCATTGATGAAACGCTGGCCAAATTGTCCATCCAGGAGGTACATGGGTTCACCGCGTGCATATTGCGTTTTTTTTCACAGGGTTTTTTTTTTTTGTAGAACTCCCGGAACGGTGCCGACGTCGCTCCGTCGCCTGAGCTCGACCCCGTCGCTAACATGACTAGGATTAGCATGTTGAATGGGCGGGTGTATAAGGGCCCAGGGAAGGACAAAGGTGCGTCTCCGCCCCCGCCTCCTCTCTTCACTGTCCTGTTCCCATTGTTCTTTCCATCGTGGCACATCTAAGTGACCCTAATTCACAGGCCCAAACGCCTTCCAACTCCACAAGCGACTAGGAGCCGCTTCCGCCTCCGCGCCCGACGAGCCGATGTTCGTCGAATGGGGGCACAGTGGGATGGGGAGCGTGAATAATAAAATGCAGGAGCTCGCGCCGTGGAGGAACGTGCAGGGCAACGCGTCGGGGGACGACGACGACGACGGGAGCGCGATGGGGTGGGTGAGGAGAACGGAGGCACTAGAACGGGGGGCGAGGGAGAGGGAGGAGAGGGAGCGGGAGGGGGCTTCCAAACAACAGGAAAACCCCATGGACGTGGTGGGCGCGGGGACAGAGCCTGAGGTGGGGAAGAGGTGGGGGAGGGAGAAAAATAAAGAGGGCCGCGCAGACCCCAACCGCGAGGAAACCAATGTGGTGACATCAGACAGTGACGGCGACGTCGCGAGTCGTATCTCCACGAACCAACCAGAGAGCCGGGTATCGCTCTCGTCGAAAGGGGAGGGCCGGGAGCTTGACCTTGTAAAGCCTCTCGGCTCCGGCGAAGGGTTATATCACGGAGGAGTGCACACGTTACACCGGGCGCCTGAATCGGAGGTCGAGGAGTACGACTACGTGAAGCGCCTTGAGAACGCGTTCATCTTGTTCCGGCGCAAGTACTGCGAGGACCACGCACTCGGCCTCACCACCCCCTCGGCCTCCATCTCCACACCGTCGTCCGTCGCCTCCGCGCCGTCGTCGGCCGACTCCCCCTCTTTGGCGGCGAACACACCAGGCAAGAAGCTACGGCAAGCGGATCTCAGCAAGACGATCTCGCAGCAGTGGAAGGCGCTGTCCCCCGAGGAGCGTTCCTACTGGGAGGCGCTCGCGAAGGAGAAGAAGCGCGAGCACGAGATGCTGCATCCGAACTACGTCTACCGCCCCCAGCGAAGAACCGCGCCAACGCCTCCGCGGAAGCGACGGAAGTTAACCTTGACGACGACGACGACGACTGGGACTTGACCGAGGGAAAGCGCAATGGCGCCAAGGGCACGAGCATTTCTGCGCGTAGCGTCGTCCACCGACTCGGTACTGCTTCACCGTGTTCCGCTCGTCTCCCCGGGGAGACCGACGACATCCAGAGCGCACCCACGGCAGCTCGTTCATCCTGGTAAAAACCGAGCCCCCAAAAAGACTATTGTTTCGTCCATAACCCGACTTGTCCTACATATGTATCTCTGCTTTCCTAGTCAAAGCGCAAAATATCGGTCACGTAATATCGTACCGCCTTTGCTCCATCTATCCCTCCTCTTAGAACCACCTAAATCCAGCTAAATCGCCCTTCATCCTCCCACTTGCACAACAACTCAATGGCACTACACTGAAAACGAGCAGTATATGGTAACTTGAAAGCGAGCGACAGCCACGATTATGATTGTACATACAACCTACCTTTCCCCTTGCCGCCTCCCTCCCCGTCCCACATATCGTGAATATGAATATCCGTATCGTATCGTCTCCTATCGTACACCCCGCCTCCCTCTTAAATACTCCTTCCCGTTCCCACCATCAACGGCGCTCACATCCGACATAGCGCCCCGCTCGCGCGCATCGACAGCCCGCGCAAGAACGCGGGCCGCTCAGCCCACCGAGGAGGGGTCAGCGCCGTGTACGGTGTATCCGCAGTATCCGCCCGCCCTGGGCCTCTGTTGTATCGAGAGCGTCTCCCCTTTTCAAAATAACTGGAAGGGAAGACCGAGAGACTTACAGATGGTGGTGGGACAAGGAGGATGAATGGCTCGCATGAGCCGTGGGCATGGCACTGACTCGGACCCGTCGCTGCAGAATTAACACGCATTGACGAGCGTCGGAGAATGCCGGCGGAGATTGAATCTTCCATGGCCTCTACCTATATGTTCAAGCTTTCAATTTCCAGGCCTCAATCCCCCTACTGTGACGGCTAAACAGCTGCATCTTCCACACTGATCTTTGTGTTTCAATCCAAGACTCCCTCGCCTCAGCTCCTTAATCCTCCTTTCTTTTATAATTCTCTTCCCAGACTTCCCTTCAACGACTTGACTGAATGTCAGTCCGGTCAGCTCCCAAGACCATCAAGGATCTCCTTTGTACCCAAAATAGCGAAATGGATTCTGTGGCTGCTGTAAATTTAGAAAAGCTGTATGGAATGCTGTGCTGCCAGTCCTTGTGCTGAGCGCTGAATCCCTGCTTCCGAGTCGTTTCTCCCCACCACGAGGAACTCTGGTTCAGCTAGTCATGAATAATTCGACTGCACTCGTGGCTGTCGGTGCTTTGGGCGATCTCACGAGACAGCAATGCAGCGGCGCGCTCATCTGCGGCTCCCAATCTAATGCGGCGCCAGGAAGGATGTTGAATCACGCATATTCCAGCCTAGGACACGCAATCGAATCGAAGGCGAATCGATCAGCCCATGCATTGGGTCTAGGTCCAATGTCAATTGCTGAGCACATCGACGCGTTTTTCGACGCGGGCGAGCAGCGGATGGTCAAGTTGGAGGAACTGCAAATGAATTGGTCTCCATGGCTGGAAAAGAGATGCTCCAAGCTGGTGGAGTATAGCCTTCCGTGAGTGCTTGTGTATCTTCGCCATGGCTGAGCAATGACTGGAATGCACCTGAATCAACAGGCAGGAAACAGCCCGAACGCAAGTGCAGGCGTTCAGGAGCATTGTGACAATAATTACACGGTATCCTGTGACCCGAACCCTCCTGCTCAAATCAAAGCACCTCGGACGTAAAAGAACTAATGAGGAAACCATCGCCGCGCTTTGGGCTCGTTCAGATGACAGCCATCCGCGAGAATGGAGTTTCTACTGTAATCTTGCGGCGACCTGTCTCGCAGAAACCGATATCTCTGGTATTCTGGCGAATATACCGTGCCGATCCCTTGGTTCCATCCAAACCGAGAGTGGCGCCCTCAGCGTGATCGAGCGGCTGTTGGTTGCACTCGAATGCGGGTGCGTATTAAAGGATCTGGCCATTTTTTGACTCCTTAGCTTAAGCCTAGGGTCGTTCTGACGGTCTCCGGTGCTCTCGTCGTTAAATATTTGGCTGGGATCCTCGAAATGCCTACTTTTTGGCTTGGAGGTGAACTGGCTTGTATCACGATCTTCAAGAAGCTGCTGGGTCGTTTGATCCTGCTCATGAAGGACCTCGGGATAGACTCGGAAGAAAGTCTTCTTGGAGACACAATTTTCGACAACGAAGGGATCGACTCTCTGGCCTGTTCGATATTGACTGGTGTGCTGGGGTGGTCAACAGTCGATCCGAAATCACAAACCTGGTTTCGTGATCTTGCCGAGGTTGTTCACCTAATCAGACGGTAGGTCCCACTTGATGAATAGTGAATCCCCTACTTAATTCTCTTTTAGGCCCCAAGCGGAAACTCTCTTAACGAGGTCGTGGGATCTCGCTACTGGTCCAGACTTCCTCAGTCTCATCCCAGACACCGAACCATCGACACTGGTTATCTTGACATTGGCGTGGGTCTGAGATCGACTGCACAACCCAGCTTGTTCTGATGATTTTGGTAGGACCAACGATCTTGATATCCATTCGCAGGCCCAGAACGAGAGTATGTTGTCGATCTTTTGCCCGTGTGTCATGCGTGATTGAATTTCCACAGATATCAGTTTATGTAATATCGGCGAACCCTTCAACGATCCTATTCTAGAAGAGTTCGACGTCGGGTCCGTCGCGGGTTCGACGGAGAGCGTTCAGAATGACACGTCAGCTTCGAGCTCGATAGCTCTCGGCAATAATTCCGCTGGTATTCCGTTTGGGACACTACCGAGGGCGCAAGATGGTCTCGACATCAGCTCTGTAGGGGCTTCAACGGAGCACGTCCCTAACAAGGCGTCCACCTCGAGCTGGACGACTCTCCGCAAGAATCTCCCTGGCATCCGCCGATTGTTTGGAGCACTACCGCGGGCGAAGGACCCTACGAGCGCTCGTACTGTGGTCCGTGGGTGGCTGCGCACACTGCTGCCTCGTCCTACGGCACCTAACCGCGAGGAAACCAATGCGGCGGCATCAGACAGCGGCGGCGACCTCGCGAGCCATATCTCCGTGGACCGAACAGAGAACGTCAGTCCAGACGACTCAATGTTCATCATGCGCCGCGCGACGTCGCATCGTCCCTCGACCGCCTCCAGTGCTGGTTCGGACGCCATCGCGTTACACCGCGCGCCTGAATCGGAGGTTGTGGAGGACGTGCACGCGACGGAGGTTGAACTTGACGACGACGGCTGGGAGTTGCTTTTGAAGGGTTTGCGGCCGCAGAGCGTCGACCTTGCACGCCTGTTCCCGCATTCTGTCCCCACCCATGACCCCCCGCTGACGAGGCCACATTCGGCGAGCCCGTCGAGAGGGGAGGGGCGGGTGCTTGTGGAGCGCAAAACAGGTAATGACGGAGGAGTGCGCGCGTTACACCGCGCGCCTGAATCGGAGGTTGGGGAGTACGACGACGTGAAGCGCTCCGAGAACGCGTTCATCTCGTTCCGCTCCTCTTCGCTGGCAGCGAACGCGCCAGGCCAGAAGCAGCGCCAAGCGGATCTCAGCAAGACGGTGTCGCAGCAGTGGAAGGCGTTGTCTCCCGAGGAGCGTTCCCACTGGGAGGCGCTCGCGATGGAGAGGAAGCGCGAGCACGAGACGCTGCATCCGAACTACGTCCACCGCCCCCAGCGCTCGAGCGCGAAGAACCTCGCCAACGCCTCCGCGAAGGCGACGGAAGTTGAACTTGACGACGACGACGACTGGGACCCGACTTCAATGGCGTCAAGGGCACGAGCATTTCTGCGCGTAGCGTCGTCCACCAATACCGCTTCGCCGTTCTCCGCTCGTCCCCCCCGGGAGACCGACGACATCCAGAGCGCAGTTCCTGAGGCCCACCGTCCTCGTTCATCCTGGTAAAAACCGAGCCTCCAAAAAGACCATTATTCCGTCCATAACCCAGCTGCTTGTCCCACATATGTATCTCCTTTCCCGTCGCGGTCAAAGCGTAAAATATCGATCACGTAATTATCCCTCTCACACCCCACTCACACAACAACTCATTGACACTACACTAAAAAACGAGCAGCATATGGCAAAGCGCGCGAACAGCCAGATTACGATTGTACATACGACCTACCTTTCCCTTCCTCCTCCCCGTGCCACATATCGTGAATATGAATATCCGTATCGTCCCCTATCGTACACCCCGCTTCTCCTCCCTCTTAAATACCCCCACACCGCAAGTAGAGCTCACACCTGCGCCTCGACGTCGCGCGCCCCGCTCGCGCGCATCGACAGCCCGCGCAGGAACGCGGGCCGCAGGCCGCTCAGCCCGCCGAGGAGCCCGCCCGAGGGCGCCGGGGTGCCTGTGGACGGGTTAGCGCCGGGGATATCAAGTATGGACGCGCCGTCCTCGTTGAGGGACGCATCCTCCTCCCCTTCTCGAGGACGCACCCCCCAAAAAAATGCAAACAAAAAAACACTCACCCTCGTCCTCCCCCCCACTCGTCCCATTCGCAGCAGAAGCGGCGCCCACCCCCCCATTCGCTGCCGCCCCCGGCGCCACAGGCGTCCCCGCGCCCGCCCCGGCCGCGGGCGGCGGCGCGGTCGTGATGCGCAGGAGGGACGTGTACGCTGTGCGTGCGCGCGTCAGTTTTATTTTCTCAAACTATAAAAGGGAGGGAGACGCACGCTGCCGACAAACCGGACAGAACCACCCCTTCGCCTTGCGCTTCCGCCGCGCCGCCGTCGTCGCAGCGGGCGCCACGGGCGCCGCAGGGGCCGCCGGCGCGTCCGCGTCCGCGTCTGGGGGCGACGCGCCCGCCTCGGCCGGTGAGGGGGAGTCACCCGCGGCCGGCTCCCCGTCTGCGTTCGCTGGCGACGTCGGCGACGTAACGGGAGCAACGGGGGCAGGAGCAGGCACAGCAGCGGGCGCAGGCTCCGGCTCGGCGGCGACGATCGCGCCGCCCGCGCCAAACTCGACCATGTTGACCGCGCAGGGGCGGCACGCGACGAGGTGGCGGCAGGGGAGGAGGACGACCTGCGCGTTTGTCAGTATGTATGTATGAGTGGGAGAGGGAGGAGGAGGGAGAGGAGGGACAGACGCACCTCCCGCGCGGCACTCAGACACAGCAGACACTCGCGCTCGACGGGGTCGTCTGCTGGGGCTGGAATTGATGTTAGTTTTGTTATCGAAAGAGAGAAGGGAGGAGAACTGACGCAGGACAGGCTGCGGGGGGTAGGTCGTCGTCATCGGGGCCGGGGTCGGTGCGGGTGCGGGGGATGCTCCTGCGAGGGTATGTGTGTTAGCGTTTGGTAGACCACCCCCCCCCCCCAAAAAAAAAAAAAATAGAATAAGAAAACGCACCAGCCCCCAACCCATAAATTTCATGCAGGGCAAACGTATGCGCGCCAATCGTCGCCTCGCGGCGCACGACGCGCACGAGCCACGCGCGCGCGTCGGGGTCCCTGTCCTCCTCGTCCTTTTCCTTCTTCTCCTCCTTCCCCTCGCCCCCGTCCTCGTTTTCGGGGGCGGAAGGCGGGGCCTCGGCAGGAGCAGCAGTATCAGTGTGCACGGGCCCAAGGCGCCCCACGACGAGGTACACCGTCTGCTCGTTCGGCGCGTCGAGCTCCCGGCCGGCGGGGTCGAGGGCGACGAGGCGGATCGTGATGCGCACGGCGTGCTCGTCCTCCAGGTCCGCCTTGGCGTGGGGCGCCGTCGCGGGCCCGTCGACGACGGCCAGCGGGGCGCCCGTCGCGGGTGCCGCCGCCGTGGAGGTGGCAGTAGAAGCGGCGGACGACGACGACGCGGCGGCCCTGCGCCGGAAGTGGAACGGCGTGAAGCGCTTGCGCTCCGGCCCCTTCTTGCCCTCGTCCTTTGGCTCGCCACTTGGTGCAGTCCCGGCAGCGGCGGCAGCAGCCGAGGGCGCGGGGGGCATGCGCTCGAAGCGTGCGAGCTCGAGGACGACGGCATCGCCGTCGGCGACGCTGCGGCCGTACCCGCCCGGCACGACGCCGTCGAACACGGCGAGCGGGCCGCCGTGTGCGGGGGCGTCGGGGTGGGCCGGCGGGAGCAGCGCGGAGACGTGGAGGCCGCACAGGGCGCTGCTGCAGTCAAAGTCGAAGGTGAGGAGATGGGGCGCGTCCTGCATGCGCACGCCCTCGACCATGAGGGCGGAATTGGGGGTCAATGGGGCGAGGCGGAGGGTGGGGCGGCGGAGGTTGACGAGGGCCTGGAGGGTGGTCGTGGGCGTGCTGGGGGCTTTGGCCCGCTCGATCCAGGCGCGGACGACGGCGGGGGTCAGCTCGTCCGCTTCGACGAGCCGCTTCGGCGTGTGGGCGAGGGCGGCGTGCGTCGTCCACGCCGGCGCGGCCGGGACAGGACCGATGGGCGGGCCGAAGAGGGCGTCGGGCATGCCGCTCTTGGCGGGGCTGGGTGAGTTAGTTGGAGTGGTTGTGGGGAGCGGGGTTAGAGAGACGGGGTTTGGGTGGAAGCGGCGGGAGGTGAACTGGGCGTGGTCTGCATACTAAATGTCAGCTAAAGTCAGTGCATGAATGTATCGGACGAACACCACGCCATTGTCGTCGTCGTAGTCGAGAATGAGAACAGGGTGTGTATGTAAGCGAATCCGATCCTATTTTGGGATCGCTGCGGAGTGTGGGTGCAGCTGATTCTCTCCGAGGTCTTTATTCCCACCCCACCGGCGACCCCCGTACCCTGACCACCACGATTCCCACCAACGACGCCGAGCAAATCCGTATGGTAATTGCCACTGGTCTGACGTGCACGAACATTCGAACATCTGTTTCTGTTCCCGCACCCTACTGCCGTCGGCGTTAGCCCCGCGGCGGTGCTGCGGTGCGTGGGTACCAGTGCTCGGGGATCAACGTGTCGGCATTGCCGTTACATTACGTGATGACATTCCGCGCTTGGACCGCCCGTTGCCTCGGGTCCCATCGATAACCACTCCCAAAGCAGCGAACCCTTTGTCGATTAACGGTAATCACGTCGAATCCCACTGAGCCTATCCCAAGCCCAATTCAAAGAGCCCAAGTGTGCGATATTCCAAGTCTACTGCTGTACATTCCCCGCAACTCGGTTCGACCGGCGTCGAGTCGTCTATTATACTGTTCAGCCAGATTTCGCTTTCGAATACTCTAGCCACTAACCTCCAAGTTGTGTTTTATCTCCTAATACTCTGATCTTATACCGTGTTTGCGAATATACGACTACTGCAAGATTAGGGTGGGTTCAACTCTCGGTGCGTGGCCGTACTAAATCAGATCTACTGTTCTGCAAGATTTCACACAATTCTCACACCGCGCCGGACGAAGCAGTCTCGGTCGGATGCCGCGGTACACATGCATTCAATGACAAAAGTTGACGTCCCTGGAATGACAACTTCCACTCGCGAATTCAGCCTGATACCGACCGATACGGGGTGCGGGCGGGACGCCGTGGAGGTTGTTGTCCTTGGTGCGCACACGCTCGCCTTCATATGCTTCTACTGCCGTCGCAGCCAGTCACTCCTGTGCGAGGCCTTCAATGCGTGGGGTGTCTCAAAGGGGTCGAGGTCCTGCGGAAGAGGTCTCGGCAGACCTCCTCAGGTGAGGGAGGTGTACAAGTCGATACCCGCAAAGAGGGAGTCGATTTCGATGGAGGTCTGGGCGGCAGACGAAAGGGCGCGCTTAGCCTGCTCGCAGGCGGTACGCACGCGAGCACGTTGGAGGACAAGTCTAAAAAGAAAGCACTCCTGTGCGAAGTGGTTGACGAGCCGATTGTCAAAGTCCTCGCCGCCCAAGCGGGTGCCGCTGCCGCGGATGTATGGCTTGCTGCCCGGTGAAGGAGACCGCCTCATGTCGGCCTGCACCTTGCTGCCGTCGAACTTGCGGCCGATGCGTCGTTTCGCATCGAAGATGCTAAAGGTGAGTCTATTGGAAAAGAAAAATCAATGGAAAAAAATGTACGTGTTAGATTCATCCCAATTTTACCTTTGTGCGACATTACTCGTCGAGACGTAGGTCTGAGTGGTACGGTTACCGGGGTCGTTGACGATGATCTCAACACGATCGTTTTGCCAGACACCGGCACAGCTATTGAAAAGATATTTAGAACAAGAAAGAGTGTGAGATTGGAGAATACATACGAGTAGGTGGCGCCCGATAGCTTTTGAGGTGGTCGTTATGCTTCGTTATGGTAGCGGACGAAAGAAAGATGCGGGTCTGTCCAACTTGAAAGGGGGAAAATCGGGGGAAATAGAGCAGTATGGTTGAAATTGACTCGGAGTGCTCTTGAGTTGCGCGAGGGCTTGCGAGAGTTCCACGGAGACGGGGAGTCGGTGGGCATCGACACATAACCGCGGGAATGCCCGAATTCAAGTCTCGTGGGAAAGTAAACACATGGGTGTTCGTCGAAAACTTCGAAGTCTTTCAGGTCCAAGTCTTACCCACTGTTACCCTCAGACGCGACGACCTATTATCCGGAAAACTGCGAAACCATGTCAGAAGCTGGGAGGAAGGGAGTGACTCGCGTCGATGACTTCTGGTTCTCCAATGAGACGACTGCGGTGCTCAAGGCAGGAACGAAGGAGTTTCGTGTCCCAAAATCCACCCTAGCCGCACGATCTGCTGTCTTTCGGGATATGATCGCGTCCCCACAGCCAGAGGATGGCGAGACGGAAGTCATTGACGGCAGCCCCGTCATTTTGCTGGACGACGAGGCGTGGGAGGTCTCAGTGTTTTTGCAGGCCATATTCGACTCCAGGTCCGTGGATTTATTTTGAAGAGCCCCGGAGTTTGATTGTCGTCGAAGCTTTTTCGTGGCAGAACCGGCGGATGCAGCCCTCTATGATATTCTCGGCATTCTTCGCCTGGCGCACAAGTATGATGTCCAATATCTCTACATCCGTGCCCTCGAAGGTCTGTCCGATAAATTCCACCGAGATTCGTTGGAGAAATTTTCCAAACGGACACATTCCATATCGACGATCTTGAACCCCACATGATACATCGACACCATCCGGACAGTAACCGAAGTTCGTGCGCTGTGGCTGCTTCCCCTCCTCTATTACGAGACCGCTATATTTGCTATTGAACTGGACATGATTACAGACCTGACGCCGGAGGTCAGGACTTCTTTTGCAGCGGGCGCCTACCTCGTTCGAGCCACCTCCAAAATATATAGCATCTTCGCCAGGGAGTCGGCCCTGTGTGTGGAGAGCCAGCGGTGTTCTGCCCTCCGCGTCGGATGCCTGAAGGAGTATTTTGAACTCATTGAAAAAAATTACAATTTGGATCTGTCTCCTCTCGAGAAATTCCGGGACGGTCCCAGGCGGAACCAGATTATTGCAGAGTCATGTGGCCCATGCGGCGTCCAGTTAAAGGCTGGCCGCGCGCATGTTCTCCAAGAGGTCTGGGACTCTCTCCCCAGCATGTTCGGTCTTCCTCCCTGGCCAGAGCTGCTGAAGAACACTCCTTGATGTGCGTATCATATTGTCCGAGATTCAGATCTGGCATTGACGGGTATTTTTCAAAGGAACGAAAAGGCATGTTTGACTGCGGTTGGATTCAAAGTTCCCTGGAGCTGAAATTTTGAACCATTAGCCAGCGGGCCCTTGCGCCGCCTCTAAACGTCGGGACCTTGACTCCTTTCACGATGCATAAGACGACCTGGTCGCAGAGTATGATATACAACAGTGTATTTAGAAGGTCGTGAGTGGTCATACAATGCATGAAAGCAAGTACAATAGAAATAAAAAATCGTGGCAAAACCAACGCGAACCCGAACGAAAAAAAAAACAGAAAGAGAGCTCACAAAATTCCGGAAGCTGAGGGGAGCAGACCACTCTGACTCAGCAGCTATCCGCATAGGGAATATTTTTTATAATTTTTATTTTTTGACCACAGACATCAGTATCGGGCCACAAAGAGAAAGTCAAGGAGAAAGAATAGACACGTGCTGCAGAAGGAAAAGGGCTGAAAGCAAGGAAGCTGGCCCGATACTGATGTCTGTGGTCAAAAAATAAAAATTATAAAAAATATTCCCTATGCGGATAGCTGCTGAGTCGGGTGACTTCAGATGCCCTTATATCAATGGTTTGGCTCAGTTGGTTAGTGTGTCACTTGCTTTTTTTTCCTCCTTGAGTTCAATCCCCACTGCTCTCTATTTTGGCTTTTCTTTCTGTTTCACCTCACCGTCTCTTCATTATCTTCCAAATTACCCTGGAGTATTGGATCCAATCTCCCAGTCCTCATTTTGTCAACCCTATCCTCTGTCTGTCCCTGTAAAGCATCTACACCTCCTGGGTTTTCTAGATCCCAGGCCAGTTTTCTGGGTATATCATCTCTATTACCTTCTCATAGCATATTTACCCTACAGGTGGGATTGATTAGAATCTCGGTATTCAAAACTGACCATTCCAATGTGGTAAACAATTTTTTTCAGCCTGCAGCACTCTCAAACCAAGTTCCTTGTGGACTAAATAAATCAATGCTGCTCTACCCTCAAAGTATCACTGAAGGAACTTGAAGGCAACAGTGGGTTCTTGACAATCCATGCCCTTTGGATGTAGAAAGCTTTTTTTTCCTGCCTGCAGCACCACCGGAACCATCTGAGATTCACACTTGTGATGTCAATGCAAATTGAACTTGGGAGCTCTGCCAAACGTTTCCAACAACGAAATGTTGCTTCATCTCATGTAATCCTCATTTTTTTTAGGCCTGCAGTGCTCCCAGACAACACTGATACATCATTCAGTACCTTTTTGTTGGGATTCCGCCAACAGAAAAATAAGTGAACCCTGTGGAACATGAAAATGGATCCAAGGGAATTCAAATTGCCATATTGTGTGCCCTTGAAAGTCCTGGCCATTTTTTTTCAAGTCTGTAGCACTCCCAGAGTATAAAGCCCCTATTCAAAATTATTGATTCTACATGGGTGTCACAGGATAACAAACCTGTGACTTACTCTCCAGAAAGGCCTGATGTGATGTATAAATACCTTGGCTATCTGCCAATAATTGTTTCTGAGGCAAAGCAACCAGCTGAGCATCTTGTTGTTGGATGTTTCAGCTCAGAATCGACGCATCAAGGTCACATGAAATATTACATAATAATTAGTATTAGTATCTGCCAGTATCGTACCCTTTTCCTTTTGCACCATGTGTTTTCCTCCTCAACTTTCTCTTCCTCTGAGTCCCTTTCACTGTCACTTTCCAGCCATTTCCTTTCTGCAGCCCGTGCTGTTATCTTGTCGCCTCTTTCGTTCACTCTCTTCGCTCTATGGCTCTTTGTGTGTGCGTTTTCAGTGTTCTCCCCAATTTTCTTCCTATGTCTTTTTCAGGTTCTGGCCTGCGTCGTAACTCAGCTAACCTGCCATTCCATGTTCTTCTCCAGTCAGATCTTCTATTGTTTTTGTTCTCTTGCTGAATGACTTTATATTTAGTTCAGCTCCCCTTTGTCTTTGTTGTCTGACCTTCCTGACTCCCCTCTCGTTTCTCCTCCTTGTACTGCAAGTCCCACCCTGTTTTCTTTGCCCTTTCCTTTTCTTTGGCATCTCTCCATCATTGACCCTCATGTCTGTTCGATGTAATGTTATGAATGAGGATGTCCTTCTGGTTTGTCTCTCCTGTTCTCCTTCTGCTTTCTTTATACTCAGAGTCTTACAGACAACCAATCCTTTCCCTCATCTTCCCTTGCCTCTACTCACGCTGCAGGCATCACTGTTGACTGGTTGTGCCTGTTTAGCGGTGATGGCCATGTGCAGCATTTCTTTAGCCACCTATCCCAGTGCTGCAGCTGTCAGCCACTCCCTTCATGAATTGGCCTATGACCTTAGTCGCTATGTTACTTCCGACTATGATTCTCATCTAGAACATTTGTTGTTTGGCTCCTCTGTATTGCCGCAGTCTGTGTACTACTGTACTATTTCGACCGTAGGTTCACGCCCTGTCACCCGTCACCGAGCAAGTTCACTGGAATCATAGTTCATTCCTCGGCAATCAAGCAAAAATTCCCATAAATGGTAAATCGGCAACTGCCGGATCAAAGATTTTCACGTTTTTCAGCCTTTTTGGCCTCAAAACTTCTCTGTCACCGTCACATGTACCAAATAGGTTCAGTTCACGACCCTATGTCACCCGTCACCTGAACTTACGGTCGAAATAGTACAGTATGCTGGTGCGCCTCCGTTCCATCACTTTGTCTTGAAGTCTAATCCTTTTTAAGATGGTCTGTATCTTTCTGAAGTGCAACATTTTTTTTGTCTGCTCCTCATCTCTCAAACGCACCTGGAGTACTTGGTTCTCCTTATGGACACCCTTTCTCGTTTACCTACTATATGATTATTCCTGTCTTTGCTTTCTTACATACTTCAAGTAACTAGTCTGTCTATCTTTCCTCTGATGTAAAGCTATTTTCTTCTCTTTCTTTTTCATCTCTCCCTTTGTGTTGCTCCAATGGCCATTGCACCTGTGGCTGTTGTAGAGGAAAGGGTTGTCCAGGGGGTGGACTCAGAAGCGCGGGTCGTGCCAGGGAAATGTATGTATGAGTGCCGTAAAATGCTGAAAGCCCAGGGAGTCGAATCTAGAGTATGAGTAGAGGGGAATAAAGACTTGGAATATGATAAACTTAGCACAGATGGATCACAGACACTCAGAAGTGGTCAGGGAGGAGACAGGAAAACTTGATGGTGGTGGTGGGAAGCAAGAGGCGAACCCCTGTACATGACAGTGGTAACAACCGTAAATATGATCGGTCCAAATATAAGTAAAGAGTCCATAGGTATGGTGCCTCTGCTGGAGCAAAACCCTCGTCGTTGAACAAACCGGGAGCTACACAAAGACGGAATAGGGAGAGCACATTGTGCCACTCAACGGTGACTTGTGGGTGCCCAGACCACAGTCAGCTCAATCCCCGGCATAGTCCGAGAAGGCTGAAGACTTGGATATTCACTTGTCGTGTTGGTGTACGTAGATGAAATGGAAAAATGTCTGTAAAGAGCGGATAGGAAAGTAAATAAGTGAGAGTGCGAGTGGAAATGCCAGATGAGAAACATATCAATCGAGAACCAATATTTGTAGCTGTGCTTGAAGACTCGGTGAAGAGACGGTGGAAGGAGAAATAAGGAGTGTGTGCAACGCTCAAAGAAATTGAGGATGTCGGTGATAAGCATGCAAAATGGCCAAGCCTGAAATTTACCAATTTCTGCGTCCTTGTTCCACTTACTAAAGTGGAACCAGAACTTATCTATATCTTGCCCATAAAGAGCCATAGAGAGGTCCGATCTGTTGGCTAAAGGCACTACGCCTCTAGTTACATAGTAAAGACTTGTCAGGTCACCGATACCACGAGGGTCAACGGCCTGGGGAGCTGCTGTGTATTTACGCGTAATTCAAAGTCCAACCATTTGATCGAATTGGGACAGAGATAAAGTGTTATACCAAGGACATACACACACCATCCATTCTGACTACAAATTACACCTGAAAAAGTACACTACTGGAGTTGGGAATCAACAAACAAAGGAACCTTTGCTGAAAGTGGAACACGGCCCGAACAGTCCGGCAGTAGCCGACGGATCAATCCACGGCATGTTTGATATTCAACGCTTGGACCGAGGTCTGGATTGGGTAGCGCAGTTGTTGCCTAGGGAAGATTGATCCACTAACTCCATCATTCATGTGTTGGAGTAGTTTATCCGTTTTCCCACACCACAAGTCATACTATATGACCATTTAACCGTGGTTCTGCAGAGAGGGCTAGACACGGGTAAAATCCACATCATAATATGATGCCATCTCTGGGATTAGAATCAAATCAGAACATAGGTCTCGGAACAAAGTATCTATTTAACCGTTTATTTATCCGTTTGTATTCATTGCATGCTCATTGCTAATTATTCATGTACTATTTATATTTTATTAGTCCTGCATGTTGTGTCACTCGTTTGTATAAATACAGACAGGTTCAGAGAGGGAAGGCAGTGAATTCACCCCTTCTTGCTAGACGTATTCAGCTCTGCTGGTATTGTCGCTTGGGAAGCCTTGTATTCATTCGGAGTACCTCTTGGAACTTGTAAAGTTCTTTTAGTTATTTCGGTCAATATATTGTTGGTTGTTGGATCACATCTCGCTGAAAACGCTAACTCTCAGGTATGTGTGAATGCGAAATGCGAAATGCTAATGCAGCAGAGCTATGAACTCTAAACCACACACAACACACAACACTATCAACAACTAACCCCTCAATAGAGAGAGTCAGAGTGCAAGTTCGGGGGTGTAAGTCAAGTATTAGACTTGATAGCAGCTGGTTTCTCGGTCAATCGCTTAGTTAACTAAGGGTCGCTCGCGCTTTTGCAAGGTTTGACTGGTCAAGTCAAGTTGTATTGGACAAGTAACGTCTAGGACGTCAAGGAGACAGTATAGGGTAGGTTTTAAGACCGTTAAGTCTGCGCTTTTTGTGTCTTTCGACTGTTTCAGTGTTCTGTTCAATGTTCTGGGTCTGTTTGCCGTGTTCTGACTATTGCCGTGTTCTATCAATTGCCGTGTTCTGATTCTGAGTCTGGTATACGATTCGTTCAAAGCAATCTAACCTCCACGGCTATCAGAGCGACGGTTCCAGTGGCTGACACAACGTGTACAGCGCCCCTAGATGTGCTAGCTTGCCCTCTCCTTCTGCTGCCCTTTTATACTACTGCCCTATGGTTTTATATCATGATGATTACTGTACAATGTCCGTTGGTTCGCGGCACCCAAGTCCTAATCCCTGGCTCCTGATTGGTCGTGTCTTGTTGAGACATATGGTAGACATGTGGTGTTTGACACGACACATGTGATTGCTGATTAAGTGGATAGAAAGTGTCTTCTTCGTCTGTAGCCTCTAGTCCCGGGCCTGAATAGTCTTGAAGCTTCTGCACAAC
Organism: Mycena maculata; assembly: GCA_029448575.1. Lineage (NCBI taxonomy): Eukaryota > Fungi > Basidiomycota > Agaricomycetes > Agaricales > Mycenaceae > Mycena > Mycena maculata. The sequence goes on along the minus strand of JARJLG010000071.1, from coordinate 75,124 downwards.
TCTTCTACCTTCCCAATGATACCCCATAGTCCCTGGTTCGGTTTGGTGGTTCATCCACAATATCGCAATCTCTCTCTCTCTCTCTGATTTATCCTCGCGGCTAAACGGCTGTATCATGTCCTACTGTTCAAGTCATCCCCAGACTCGGTCTGGACCCAATGCGTGATCAAACGCGTCCTCAGTTTTGGGTAAAACAGGTCTAAATAGTCTTGTCGTGAATAATTGGGTTCTTCCCACTGTTGCCTGCCAGCAATTGGTATCTCGACCTCACGCCTCTTTGGTATGCTGTTTGTGTCCTAGCAAGCAGCCTTAGGCCTTGTATGTCCTAGTTTCTCTGCCACCATCGTCAAGTTTCCTTAGTTAACTAAGATATCTGGTGGCCCCATTTGTGAAGGTACCGGTAGAAGTCCTCGTTAACCTCGTAGCTTGTGCTAATAGACTGAACCACTCAGTCAGAGTGCCCTGATGGTCCCTCAGTGCGTGTTGACACGCTGAATCGTGCAAAATCGCAAAATTCATGTGTACTTGGTTTCACGGCTTATCATCTCCCCCATTCTTTAATATTGACCGTCCCCGGTCACCAGACTGCTGGCAAAGCATTTTCTAATGGTCCCCTGTTCTTCTGACGTAACTTGACCACCACTACATTTTTCATGAAATGGCCAAGTTCGACATTTTAACACGCACGTGCGAATCACATGACCGTGTTTTTCCCATATGCGGACATCTTTTGATCAACATGGTTCTCCAAGCTTGTTTGGTCAACTCCTCTCGTAGTTGGACTCAGTCATGCCCCTTAGCACCATTAGATTCCTCTCATTCTGGCAATCTTCCTGACACCCCATATGTCTAGGTTTATTTTACAGGGCCTGGCAAATCCTTCGATTAAAGGTTTTACTGCCTGTTTTCTATTCTGAGAAATTTTTCCCAGGGTTCAATTGAGATGCGCCTTAAGGCGCGCTTCCTTGCAGAGTTTATTCTGTATCTCAGAATAACTGCGCAGCCTTCAGCTAGGTGAGCCACTCGTTTCCCGTCCTGACTCCATCACCACTCTTGGTTAACCAACACGCTGCCCCACTTTTCGTCCTCAAGAACTCTTTCTTCGGCTTGACTTCAGCGTCAGCCCGGCCGTCCTGACTTTCACGTCGGACGGTCTCTTTTGCTATGTCTTCCACCGTCGCCACCTTGGCTGACCGGGACGCCAATGGTCGTATCATCGACCCTTGGCATTTCTTTCGCCAACCTGGCTGGGTCACCGCACACCAGTTCATGGTGAACCCCAACTCACTCAACATTCCCGACCAGCAGATCCTGGACGCAATGGAGATAGCCCTGCCCTCTTTGGTGTGTCTTCAATTTTTTCTAGGCCATGTCTTAGTTAACTAAGACATGCTCCTTTCTTTTCACTCCAGCATGATCATCGTAACGAGTTCCCCACCGCTTATCCGGCTGATATCAAGAAGTACCTGTACCCCCTTCGTCACGTCTTTGAACTACTGCCGGCGTCACGGGTTAAACAAGAATTATCGCCATTCTTGCCTAGTGAAGTCAAATCTTGGTCTGTGAGTACAGTTCCATGTACTCCTTCTTTCTATCTTGCTGAGATGGTTTGTTTTCAGCGTAAATTCTACCGCCTCCCCCAAAACTGGTCTCTTCCCCCTGTCGGCGCGTTTGTCAAGAACGCAGCTCCCAGTTCCGCGGTGGACGCTGAACCCCGCGGTCGCACCTCCACGCGCCTGGCCAAAGGCAAAGGACGTGTCATCCTGTCCCCCCCCCCCAACAGTGCCTAGTACTTCCAGTCCTTCCAGTCCCGCGCGCCTACGACGCATCTCGACCAAGCCACCTCCCGAGTCTGAGGACGAGGAACTGGAGTCGGCGCCACTGCCCCCAAAGGCGCGGCGTATCCGCTCTCGCACCCCCGGCCCCGCATCTCGCCCAGTGTCCTTGTCCGGCATCGACGCCACGTCAGAGGGCCTTCCCACCGAGCCCCTCATTCTTGACGTTAGCGCCCTGCGCTTGTCTCGTTCGCCATCGCCCGGTCAGCGTGCCAACTCCCCTTCCGGTGACGTTGAGATGCTCGACGTCCCCCATTCTTCACCTCCGCCGTCCCGCATTCCCAAACCCAAGAAGGTCATTTTTGCCGGCATTGTCGTACCACCGCGTCCTCGGAGCGAGAACGTTCTCCCCAAGACTCAGCCCCCACGCCGCCTATCTGAACGCCAGAAGGGCAAACGTAAACGGGTCGAGGTAGAGTCCGAGGTAAGTCCTATCCCTTAGTTATCTAAGCGCTGTCTCTGATTCGTCTTGTCTAGGAGTCCAACGATGAACCCGATTACATCCCCCCGGCTTCCGATGGCGAGGACGAAGTCGAGAGTGACCGCGAGACCCCGCCTGTCCCCGAGGTTGTTCACCCTAAACTTCACCGCGTCCAGACGGCGCACCTGGCTCAATGCCAGCACCCCCACGGTCGCAAGCGCGCCTTGCCCGGGGAACCGTGGCATCCTGTCACCGACCCTCAATACTGGGATGGTCAACCCCAGGAGCCCGCGCCAACTCGTGTCACCCTCCCAACTAATCGGATGCGCCTTCCTTCCGTGGTGCGTATCAACCCGCGGAAGGTTACCAAGATTCTGACCCGAATCCTCAACAATGTGAGTCGTTCCTTTCTTTTATCTGTCGCTCGTTCTAATGTCTCTTTCCCTAGCCGGGTTACGCGTGCTTGACCTGTATCCTCTTCGATCGCCTCTGTGAGTTCCGAGGCTACGGCGCGTATTGCACCGCCTGCGAACTCCAGAACAAGAGTCCGTGTTCCTTCAAATTTACTGACCAGCAACTCGAGCACTTCCGCTTTCTTGCGATGCCCTGGTTTCATACCGGCTACGGTCGTGCGTGATTCCTTGATCCGGTCCTGTCATTTTTACTGACTTTCTTAGATATCTGGCGTCTCGTTGAGGAGATGCATTCCGCATTCGTCCGTGCTCAACGCGCTCAAGTCGAGGCCGTCCGCGCCACGCAAGAATTCCGCGACAAGTGGCTCGAGTTCCACAGTTGCGCCAACAATACCATCCGTACTGTTGGAGTTTTCAACTTCAAGGACCGATTCACCCTCGACAATGCGACCGAGGACCTTCTGGATGTGATCAACAACCAAGTTGATATTTACAACATCATCCTCGCGCGTCAGCGCTTCCTTCACTCGCGCCGCCACCTCGAGGCGTTCGATGTCCGGCCTTCTGGCGAGCAGAACGTCGCTTCCGACGCTGCGCCTCTCCCGGACCTTGCTCCTCACCCTCCTGGGCTCTCCGAACACGCCGCGTCTACTATTAAACGGTACACCATGCCTGAGGGACCCGAGGCCGCTCAAATCGTCGAAGGTACGTCTTTTACTGCTCTGTTTTTCTTAGTTAACTAAGGCTTCGATCTTTAGAATTTGACCAGGCGGCCGGAATCTGGCAGAATCCCAGCGAGGTCTTCGCTACTCTGGACCAGCCGGCTTCCGATTTTGAAGGCATGGACGACCCGCTCAAGAATGGCCGCGGCGAGGGGACTTCGGGTGGCGCGCGCTAGGCGGCTGTTCCAGGGCGGGTGCGTAAAACGAAGGAAAAACCAGCAAAGTGGTGAATGGCACCCCTTTTCTGAGTTTTTCCCTGCTCGTAGCACTCCCTTCGGATTCGCTCGCCTTTGGACGCTCAAATTTTTCTTGATTTTTCATTACAATTTTCTTAACGCTCGCCAATAGAGACTATTCTATCTTGTAGTAGATAGAATGGCCTCTCAAATAGTCATGTCAATTTTTCTTGGGATTTTCGAAATTTTTCTAAGCCTTTAGCGCGCCTCAACTGACCGTGGGAATATGGACTTTGAAGGATTTAGAGTCCCTCAGTCTATGCCCGAGATCACCGAGACGGAGATCACCGATCTTATCTTATCAAGATAAGACATCTCGACTATCAATCTGAGGCCCAATATGGGTTCTTACTGGCTAAGTTGTCACTTTTGCCTGCTGTCTAGTGTTGCCGCGACTTAGGCTTGGAGGGCCTCAAGTCGACTTAACAGAGGCGACTTGAGTCGAGTCGAGTCGAGTCGGACCCCAGACTTGATATGACTTTGAAGTCGATGGAAGTCGACTTGAAGTCACTCAAGTAGACTTGAGTCGAGTCTCAGAACTGAAAATCTTCCAAAACCCCCGTACTGGGTTTACAACACCAGAATGTCCCGGATTTCGCTGCGGATGATGGTTGTTCAGTTGAGTTCGGTCGTGATTGTTGATCAATGATGGAATCGACGAAATGATGATGCACAACTCTGTCCTAACGACCAACTAACAGTTCGAGTGTCTACATATCGAAATCAATGAGGTCTGGGAGCTCATCTGAATCAACCTCAACGGCCGACGAAGACTCTCACCGGTCACATGTGAAGGACACTTGCCCGAAAGATCAACCACAGCAAGGTCCCAGTTTGAGCTTTGGAATTAAGGCAAAGAGTGCAGCTTCATGAGCCGCTCGCTTAAACAAACATCAGTAGACTCCGGGTAGAGTAAATCCAATATTCCCTAATGATATTTTGATAAGGTTGTTGGTTTAGATCACTGTATTGGAGACTTAACTCTCAGTCAACAACCAATGTCTTCGCGAACCAAACTACCCCGTAATGTTGATGACAAATATGTCATCGAGGAAGTGGGGATCGGCAGCTGAAATGGTCCGCATTAATTTTTAGGAAAGACCGACCGAGTATCCACCTCCTCCGGCTATGCGGAGACGCCGGGTGAGCGCGATCATTCGGGGGAATCGGGGCACACTTGCCGAAATCTGGTGCTCTTTTCGCCCGACTTAGCACCACCAATCATAGAAAGAGGTATTTCACTACTCACTGCATTGTCTTGGAACATCTGAGCTGTCCAGGAGTCAATGTTTGAGAGAATGGGGACCCCCCCTATTTTATGGAAGTGCATGTGAACGTGTGTGTGTTCACCCGCAGAGTTTCGCTCGGAGAACTCTGGTCAGGCCAACACCCTATCTATGTGAACACGCAATTGATCTTCTCGAACGGCCGTGTCAAATTAATCATACTTTCAGCATAGTTCTCAGCCTCAGAATTCATCGAATCCCTGAATCCTGCGAGAGTAACGGCCGAAAATAGCAAACCTCGTGGATCGTTGAACTTACCAATGTTCAAGTTCATTTCCGATCTACAAGCGCATCTCGTGACGGGAACCGTGTGTATCTTCTTGTTCACTAAATTTGTGATTGATTGGGATTGGTTGGACACTGAAGATGAGGTTCATTTCCGATCTAGAAATGCGCTCATGCTGAACAATCTACTATCGTACTGGTCACTAAATTTGTTAGACACTGGGATTGGGTGAATACCGTGCACGACAATGCAACCAATTTGTCAAACAACAATATTTTTATCGTAGGTGGTTCCCTTATATTGTGGCCTACGAGCGAGTGTTGGACTTCAACCCACAGGGCCCAAATGCCTCCTCGAACGCGCAAAAATGCGGAGCAACCAGCGGAACCTCCCCCTGCCAGGGAGGATCCACCTCTGGTCGCTGGTCGCACTCGACGTGGTGGCCGTAGCAGTCCCCCAGCTCCCTCCGCCCTCACGACGGCCCAGAATGCCAGCTCCGGCAGGCCAGACCGCGGATTTGCTGGCCTTTCATGTATGCCTTGTATCTGTGTCTCAGATTTCCGCTCAGCCGCACACAGCAACCCAACCAGTTGCAGGCAGAACTCCCGCCACAACTGGTACTCATCGTGATGTTATAAATACGGGTGAGCAACTTTTCTGTCTATGCATTTTGCGTTCATCTTCTCAATATCTGTCAGGCCAACGGACTGGGGAAGGCGCAGCAGGGAGGACTCATCACATGGTAATACAGTCTCATCTACTGATCAACAATTGATAACCTTGTTGCGATAGCAATTTCCACCGCAAACCCCAGCGCGTCGTATGGCGAACGAGCTAGCCAGTCGCCTTGCCCAACACACCGCGATGGCAAGTCCGGGCCCGCCTGTTCGTGATCGGCTTCATGCAAACTCGGATGTTGAAGACTCATCTGAACCCGATTCGGAGGAGTCCCCCCTCCCTGTTCGTCAACGCGCTCCCCGTGTACCTGTGTTGAGGACTGGGTCGGACTCCGACGATGACACGGTGCCACCTTCTGCAGCTCCAGCACCAGCGATCCACCGGGCTGCAAAAACTACGACTGGTGTTCAGCAGCGTGGCACTGGTCGCCGTCGTCGGGCACCCACTGCGAATACTCAAGCAAACACTGACCCTGCCGATGATGACGACTGTGTTTTTGTTGACCCTACTGACATTGTGAAAACCGATAAATCCGCAGACTCAAAGTATTTCTTCGGTCGGCGTTCTTTGGATAATGGGTTTAAATGTCGTCTATGCCCGTAAGCAGCATGAATTGACTATTCTGCTCACACTCTCATCCTTTGAAAGTCAAATCTATGGTCCTAATACCAGTCTCACAACTCGCCGTTTACACCTGCAAAACACCCCAGGACATCCGGAGAAATATCTTGCGGCAGTGGAACAGTATGGATTCGCTAACAAACTTCCTGCGGAACTGGCACGTCGGGTGGCGGAGGACCGAGCATTGAGTCTCAACAGAATCCCATTCTCCATGAACACATTCACGGAGCAATTGGTAAAAGTGTTTGTTACAAATGACCTGGTATGTTAAAATATTTCTGAACCTTGTTCAAAACTTACCTGAGCGTATAGTCGATTCACTTCATCGAGAGTCGAGAGTTTCGCGATCTCTTACTTCTTTTGCGGGACTCGCTCGCCGAGAAGGATATACCCCATCGGACCAAGCTCACCAAGCACGTAGTCGAAGCGTGGGTCAAGTATTACTCCGAGTTGAAAGTTACTTTGAATGTGAGTTCAACACTGGCTTACGCACACGAAGTTGACCCCTCACTGAAAGGCGGCAATCGGCAAGATCAGTTTTACAGCTGATATCTGGAGCAGCAAAGGATTGCACCCCTACCTCGCAATTACAGCCCATTGGCTCGGTCCGAGAGGGGATGACCCGCAGGTTTTGCTGCGTCAAACATTGTTGGCCTTTCGCCGTATTCGTGGGGCTCACAGTGGGCAGCGCATTGCGCGCATTGTGTTCAATATTTTTGAGGACGCTGGAATTGTGCGGAACGTGAATATTTACCATGACTGCTTTGTTTTCAAAACCATCATCTGACTTGTTGGATACCCTCAGGTCGGACATTTTACTCTCGACAATGCGTCGAATAATGGAACATTTATGTTACATCTCAGCTCGCTCCTGAGTGACATCGGCATTCTTGACTTCGACGAAAAGCAGAACTATATCCGTTGCTTTGCCCATGTGATCAACTTGTGCTCACAAGCCGTTATCAGGGTCATGGAAAAGGACGACGCTGATGCGCAACACTCAGACTCAGATACAGAGCCAGCAACGGAGTCGACTGACGACGAGGAACCAGTCCCAGTTGGCATGCGTGCGACACGCTACATGCGGAAGGCCGGCCCTATTCACCGCGCTCGCAAGACCGTTGCATTCGTCCGGAAGTCGGGACAACGACGGGATGAATTGCAAAATATTATCGCTCATGGCAACGCACATTCCCTGTGGAAGGAGGTCACCGTGGGAGAAGAGGGCACACCGATCGAGTCACCGGTTCGAAATCTGAACTTTGAGTCTTCCACGTTATCTTTCTCACTTGTATACTTTTTAGATGAATCTGGCATCGGTGACGGTTATGGCGGATGTCAAGACCCGCTGGGACTCCGTGTTTTATACGCTTCGTCGGCTGCGATATTTACAACAGGTAAGTTAACATTTGAATTCTTTCCCAAATATGACACTGTTTATCTTGGGAATTTTAGCCCATCGTTCGATTTTTTGCGCTCAGCCGGGATGCGAATAAGTTACGCCACCCTTTGGAGAATAGGCACTGGCTTCGCTTGGAGTTAATGGAGTTGATTCTTCAGGTGACGTCAAATAAATATCTACCACCCGGATCTAATTCTTTGATTTAGCAACCACATACTGTCCAAACCACCATGTTGGCAGAAAATACCCCTATCCTTGCCGGTTCCATCCCCGCCTTTGAGCTCTTTATTTCGTCCTGGAAATCCATGCTTGCTGACCCCGACCTGCAAAACGAAAATGTTGCCAAATTCATTCAACCCGGCCTTGACATTGCGATGAATTATTACAACAAGATGGGAGATACGGACGCATACATTATCGCTATGTGTAAGTGATCCATGACTTGTGTAACATGCACTTAGTATGCAGTCATCAATCCTTCAATCCGGTTCGAGTGGATTCGCAAGAATTGGTCGCAAGAGGAGCAAGAGGAAGCAAAGAAAGTCATCTTGGCCAAGGCAAGTCAACCTCAACCTCATTATATTTTGTTACGATCTCACTGATTGGGTCTCAAGCTGCGAGCATACGTGAATGTCGAGTCCCCAGATCTTCGCTCTCGAGCCAGTTCCCCCGGTGCTAGTGGATCTGGCTCGGATTCTCGCCCCTCATCACGATCGCGTTCCCGGACCCGCCCACTGGCAGGTGTCCCAACATTTACTGCGATCACACAGGTAGCAAACCGCTATCGAAATGCTGCACAGTCCCTTGATTTTTCTGGCGCAAGCGGCAGTGCAGCTGGGGGCGAGCAATCTATCGAAGACGAAATGAATCACTACATGAGCAGTTCTCTCCCACCGCGAAAGTCGACTGATATGGTGGGCTACTGGATGGTTTGGCACTCAGATTCTCCCTATTCAACACAACACTCACAAATTTGAACTTAGAATCACGGGAAGACAACTTGGCCGCGGATATTCCGGCTCTTTGCAGACTACGCTCCCATCCAGGCCACCTCTGTGCCATCTGAGCGAGTTTTCTCATCGTCAGCCGAGACTGATACCAAACGCCGAAACCGCACCAATCCCCTGCTGATGGAAGCACTTCAAATGCTGAAGTTCAATTACAAGAAATCACGACTTAACTTCATGTCTGACTGGCAAACAGTTGCCATTCCTGACGACGAGGAGGACTGGCTTCGAATTTTAGCTTCCAAAAGCGGTGGTGACACAGCGGAGACTTGGCGGGAAATTTCTGACAGCTGTGAGTTGGCAGATGCCGCACCACATTTGAATATGCCAGAGGAAGCTGGATTCTTGTAACAATCTACTGTTTGTCAATTGTAAGCTACCGTACCCTATGCTACACACATTGTTCAATATTTTGGGGGAAAACATCATCGACTTGATCGACTCGAGTCGACTTAAGTGGCTTCAAGTGACTTGGTTTCCCTAAGTCAAGTCAAGTCGAGTCGACGGTGCCCTTAAGTCGCGACTTTCAGGTCGCAACTCGACTTAGCAAGTCGCGGCAACACTACTGCTGTCTGAAATTCAACAGAATTCCTTTTTCTTGACTAGAAATAGAATAGGTGTTACTCCAAACATTCTAACTCGTGTTTAGTCCTCTCGGATCATTACCCCTAATGATCCCTTTAAATTTCACATTTAATGCACGTGATGATTTCCGAGTCTCTCGACTCCCAAAACATCATGCCCATCACTAGTCGTCGTCAGGAATTCACTCTGTACCTTCTAGAAGACTTGAAGGTACTGTATTCCTTTTCTTCGCTCTAATTCCTTAGTTAACTAAAGATTTCGCAGCCTAACACTCCTTGTCAGGCTTGTGTCGACGCAGGAGTGACCTGCTCTTCTTTCTCTTGGGGAAGGGGATGTGACTACTGTGAAACCCGCTTAATCAAGGAGTGTTACATCTCCGAATATCAAGCCTGGCTTGGCTACCAAGTTATTCATCAACCTGATCTCCAATCGCGTATTTGTCACAATTCCTTCGATCACTCTAGTCTAACCTTATCCCAGGTCGTCTTTTTGGCCGGGCCCATCAGTACACCATCCCTCAACTTGAGGATACGATCCCCTGGGCCTTCAACTACCTGCACCGCTGCTACTTCAATCGCATTCGTCGCCTCTATATCGAGGGACTGAATCAGATCAACAACCAGACTATCTTGGAACGCATGTTCCGTACATGGGCTCAGCGCGGGTACAGTGATGGTGCGCTTCGTCTCATCACCAGACGCCTTATCCAGATTTCTGGAAATCCCGATCGCGTAGTCTTCCAGATTTAGACTAGGAGTTTCAAAAGTGATCGAATTTATCGTCTGATGCGCTTTCTCGGCCCCATAAGAGCGTCCTTCGACCCAGATGTCGGAAAACTTCCTGTCTCTCTTGGTTAACTAAGATGTCCCACATTCTTTATCGTTCCCCTTACTACACCGAGCTTCACCTCATGCTGGTTACACGCAAGGTACGCCGTTTGTCCAATTTCTGACTTGTCTGACCACGCTTTAGCCCGACAAAGCCTGTACTGCTTGTCGTGAACGCGGGCACGACTGCACGTTCGTTTCTTGGTCGACCATGTGCCTGGAATGCAAGCTCTCTCATCGCGGGGAATGTACTTTTACCAGCTACGAAGAGTGGCTCAAGTTCGTTGCCGCTGAGGACGAAAGGGTTCGCCTGGAACACGGCGAGTCATTCTTTCTATATCATCATGTCCTCAAGACTGACTTGTCTTGTCTTAGAGGCTTCCCCTAACTACTCGTTGCTGGTCGGGCTTGACCGGTTCGCTCATTTATACCAGCACGTCGAGACGTACTTCAAGGCCACTAAACTGCTCGACGACTATCTCGACGAACGCGCTTTTCGTAATCTGGTCAGCGAGCTCCCCATTAATACAGCTCGTCAGCTTGCTGTTGCCTGTCGGTCAGCCGGGTTGTTTGGCTATTTTTCGGAGCTTTTCAAGGAGCGGGCGGAGCTTGGCAGCTCATTCCTTCTCTCTGCTTCATCTACTATCCCTCGTCAGAAGGTTATTGTACTGAACGCCGCTCCAGTCAGCTCTTCGTCGGGTACATCCGATTCATCCTCAGCCACAGACACTACCACGTCCATGAACGCGTAATTTACTCGCTGATAGCTTAGATTCGTTTTGAGTAGTCTTAGTTAACTAACCTTGGGTAGCTAGTTAACTCGAAATTTAAACGATCCTTCGTTTATCCTGTGTTGGGCTTGACTAGCAAGTGCTACCATAAGCTCCCCTTGAGGTCCGAGATCGTTGCTCATCAATCCTCTCGAGACTCATCGGACCTTGTTAACCCATTGGTCAATCCTTTGTGATGGATCCTGCTACCAGCGTGGGCCCATCACATACGCATGCTTCGATCGTTTTTGGATGGATGTGAAACCATCCTTATATAGGATCTGAGCTGGTTCGACCAATCTGAACTGGTTCCCTTGGTTAACTAAGAACTGTTAGGTTCTTCGGCGTCCAATCGTGCCCTTCTCTTTGGTCTTGTGGGTCGCACGATTCCTCGCACTTCCACATGTTCGTTGCATGTCGTTCGATAATTTATTTCTTAAATTTTCGTGCTTATCTCCCCCATTTAAAATAACAACTGTCCCCAGTTGTCCTGGCGGTTAAAAGCTGGAATGTTTCGCATTGAACGCCCACTTTCCTCTTTCTCTACCACCCGTCCCGAACTACTCCGCGTCGCGCATCTTTATCCCGTCGAGTTTATGGCTTCACTCGTCGAGAACCCGGAGGGCCTCCCCGGGATGTCTGCGGACTATCTGACCAAGTTCAAGGGTGCTAACTCTCTCGCTATGGCTATCAACGCCCCTGGCCAGAGAGATTTCGTTCTCCAACAGATGCTGGCTCAGGCTGTTATCATGGTACGTTCACGCGACTTTCTTTAACCAGTCTAACCGTTCCTCCTAGGCCGACGTCGAGGCGTTCATCCCTCACCTCTCCCGTCCTAACAATATCTTCATGCAAGCCCTGCACGCTTTTATTGGCAAGTGGGGCAACGTATGGGGCCGCGAGAAGGGTGAGTGGCCCACGCCAGTCAAGACCCTTCAGACTATCATCGCCACTGTTGCTATCAACAAGAAGGCCGCCAACGCTATGCGTACCAACCAGCAACAATTCGATCGGACAGAGAAGCAGCTTGCCCTTGACGCTGCTGCCGCCCTTCAAGCGTCGTTGGCCAGTACTGGCAAGAAAAACCCTGCTAAAGTTCGTCTTTCCTTAGTTAACTAAGGTTTCCCTTAGTTAACCAAGGTTTCCGTCGCTGATTTGCATCCTAGCGCCAGAAACTCAGCGTCAAGGCCACTTCCTCGGCCCGTGTGGAGGAGTCCGACTCCTCCGGTGACGAATCCCAAGGTGAAGACGACCCAATGGACGGAGGCCCCGCTGACCAGGTAAGTAGCCCCATCAGTGGATCCACTTCTTCCTGCTCGGGAGTTCTGCGCGTACATTGTTGACCGCAATTTCAAGGGTGAGAAGCTCACTATCATAGTCAGTGACAGCGAGGATGACGCCCCTGCACCAGCTCTTCAGGCGAAAAAGGCACAGGTACTCATCTTCACTTCATTTATCCCTCTTATTGATTTCTTTCTAGGCCGCCGCGGATACTGCAGCGCCTGCTTCTAAGTCGCCCTCTACCGAGGCCTGGAAGGTACCTTCCTTAGTCCCCCGCAAGCGCCGGTTCGTTGCTGACCACTCTGGTTCTCAGGGTAGGCTGTCATCCCCCATCATCCTCGACCAGAAGGCTTATTTGGTCGCAGGACGTGCTCCTGTCCCAGCCCCTATCGTGTACTCCGGTTCCACATCCTTCCACCGTGCTGGTCGTTACCAGGCTTATGGTTCTGAGGCTCGTTCGATCGCCGAGCTTGCTAGCGCCGCAGGCCTTGCACTCGACAATTCTTCTGAGCGCATTATGAACGACGCGCTGCAGAGCATCGAGCGCCTTTCTCGTGACCAGCTGCAAGTCGTTTCATACCATCTGGGCGTCCAACTCCGCCTCTACGAGGTCAATAAAATCGAACATGACAATATCCTCAAGGAGCTCTCATCGCGTCAGCTCCCTGTCATCGAGGACCCTCATGTTTGAACCCCGAGTAAGCTAGTTCTTCCCCATTATTCTCGTTCTGACTCTCCCTGAGGCTCCCATAGCTTAGACTGGGCTTGGTTGCCCCGAACAGGCATTGGATTGCCTTGCGCGAGTCTTTCTAGTCGTTACATCTCAATCGTGTACACTGTATGACCCGTATTCTCGTTCGTTATAACACGCTCTTTGCGTCGAAACCATCCTGTACCTCAGGTTTCTTAGTTAACTAAGAGTTTTCTTAGTTAACTTAGATCGCCTTGATCTTCTCAGGTTCTCTGGGCCGTATCCAGGCCTCAGGCTCTAAGTTTTCATCGGGGATGAACTCTTCTTCATACTCATCTGACAGTTCAGCTGGATCAGCGTCCTCCCAGTCCGGGTTCAATCGTACTCTGTGGAATTGCATGTCCTTTCCTTGGTACTCATCTACCCCTTCATCCGCAGCTGCAAGCTCTTCCAATTCAGCGTTCGTTAGCTCAATAAGTTCCAAGATATTCTGTGGTAACTCGATTCGCTTCCTGGCTTCATAAGGAATAGCTCTGAACTGTGCAATTTTACCAGGTAACATAGCACCATTCATCTCGCAACACAGATATGATCCACCCCTGGTTCGTCTAATTACAACCATTGGCCCATTGTATCTGACTGCCATCTTCGTATTTAGCGACTTCTCAACTGAAGTATTTCGGACCAATATTAGGTCGCCTGGTTTAAAGTCAAAGTCCTGAATGGTATGTTCATGGACCACCTGGTAACGTTTTACCGCAGCTAACTTCTCCGCACTGACTCGTTTTCTCATTTCCTCAACGTGCTGGACGTGCTTTGCCAATCCCTTGGCTCTCAGTCCAATCAGTTCGCTGTGAGATATCAGGTGGCCAGGGTATTCAACCAACCAAGTTGCCTCCTCTATATCAAGAGGTATCACAGGATGTGCACCACAAACTGCAAAGTAAGGAGAACATCCAAGTCCCCTTCTTGTCGTGATCCTGTCCGCCCACAAGACATGAGGTAGGAACCAGAACCATTTGCGTACATCACCGCCAGTCGCCTTATAAAGGGCCTGTCTGACATCCCAATGACTGCGCTCTACTGGCCCATTAGCTTGCGAGTTATAGGCAGAGATTCTAATCCCTATAATGCCATACTTAGCAGCTAGCCATTCTAATGCCGCAATAAACTGCGGGGCATTGTCTGTTACAATTTCCTTGGGACAACCCCAGCGACAAATTATTTCCTCTAGCAGAAATTTGCCTATAGCTTCTCCATTGTCTGCCCTTAAGGCCCTGGCTTCTGGATACCTAGTCAAAGAATCCCTGGACGCCACTACGAACTTGTGACCATTGGATACTACTCCCATGATCATCACATCCGAGTGTATCTTCTGGAAGACACTAGGAGTCATGGTCGGCTTTGGTGGAATCCGCAATAGCGTTTTCTGCCTAGCCTGGCATAAGTGACAGGTCTTGACATACCAGTCTATATCTTTGCTGTAGTCTGGCCACCAAAAACGTAATTCAATCATGGACTTAGTTGCATATGCTCCTTTATGTCCAAGACTGTCATGCGAGGCACGCATCATGTACATCCTGTACTGTCTTTCTACCACCAATTTATGTGCACCACCTTCATCGCGGCGATACAGCTTTTTAGTCTTGGGGTCTAAGAAGAACAGAGAAGCGTATCGCACAAAATTGGGGTAATCTTCGTCAGGAATCTTATCAGGTTTCCTTGAAGGATCAACCAGCCAATCCCGCACCAAATCCACTCTGTTATCCAGTTCAATGGCTTTCTCCGATCTGTGGTCTAATGGATAATCCTCTCTAAATTCGGGATCCATTTTGTACTTCAATTCTGGTAGCAATGGTTCCTCATCCTTGACATGAGACATCAAGAACTGGGGACCACTAGTCGTTCATCATCGTAGGCTTTCAGGACGGAGTTTGTGATTTCTGTTTCATAGGTGTAAGCCCGTATACATTCCTCCTCAAAGTCCCCTTCACAGGTAGCTTGGTTCAGCACTTGTTGAACATAACCACCGCGAGTATCAATCTCAGTTTTGAATTCTTCAAAATCCAATGGTTGTCTGCCTTCAGTATCCCAGTCAGGATGGTCTTCAGGCGGTTGATTCTCATCATAACCGTCTTCAATATTCTCGGTCTCTTCATCACCATCCTGAGGGTCTTTCCTTGAAAGTCCATCAGGCGGGAACGCTTTCCCAGCGACGTGCTTCAAAGTGAAATGATACATCAAGATGTGTTCGATCCAACGATTAATCGTGGCATTGGGCCCCATTCCAGGGTTGGAAAGCATACCCTTAATGTATAGGGCATCAGTTTCAACTACCAGTTTCCTGGCACCAAGTAACCAATATTTCATGCGATCCAAGGCCCGTAACAGCCCATACAACTCTCGTTTAGGTTGCGAGAACCTAGATTCTCTGTCATTCAATGGAATGGCCAGGAATTTAGCGAAGTACTTCTTGGTAGGATCCATAGGGTCTCTTTGATAGACTTGTAACCCCACTGACTTCCAAGATGTATCAACCGCCAATACAATATCTGAATCCCAGTCATAATTGAGTGGCTTCAAGGCTCTGCTGAGTTTCAACTCCGCTTTTATGGCGTCCATAGCCCTCCTTTGCTTTACATCCCATACGAATTCAATGTCATTCCTTAAGAGTTTTGTTATGGGTCTTGATATAAGGCCGTAGTCTTTTATAAACATTCTCATCTGCCCAACAACCCCAAGGAATTGTCTGACTTCAGAAACTGTCTTAAGATCTCCCCATCTCAGAATAACTCCCACACGATCTTCAGAAGGACGTCTTCCCTCATAGGAACATATGTGACCCACAACTGGAAACGCGTCTAGACATAACAAAGCTTTCTTACCAGAGAAGGTTCCACCGCAATATTTGATTCGCTGAACCACTCTGTTCACATTCTGGAAGTGTTCCCATACGAAACGTCTAATCCCAGCATTCTCAGGAATAGTCTCATATTTCCCCTTTTTGTTCTGATAACGGGTCCCAGGACCTCGTATTGGAACATCATCAATATAAGGAATCGTGACGTGTGGTATCTCATCCCTCAGGATGTAAGTCACATCGTCATGGAAGATTGGGACTGAGTTAGTCCAACCTTGCGGTAGCTTAACTAAGCGCAGAGCCCCAAACGGAGTCTGGAAAGTCGTATAATCTCGACTATTTTCAGCTATGTCTCGATGATCATACCCCGAATACAGATCTAAGACTGCACCACAAGCTCTTCCTGCGAAATGATTCGCCAATTCCTCAGTTGCGGGTGGTACTCCTGAGTGAGCAATCGTTACCGCATTTAAGGGTTCTAACGAGTGTACAAGCCGAATACTTTTCCCATCCTTCTTTATTACACCAAAGAACTTGGTACGATAAGAAGCGTTCGAAGGTTCATAGACCCCAGCATTTATCTTGTCCCTAATGATATCACAAACCATTCCTAACTGTCCACGCGGTATGGGAATTGATCTCTCAACCCATACCTTATGTTCAATTACTGGAAACTCAACAGGAGGGAAGAAGTCATGTCTGAAGCTTCCCCTCTCTGAGTCGTCCCAAGCAAATGCTTCATTCTGTTCCATCATGAAATTATGCATAAGCTTCTTCTCTTCAGGCCAGAGGAAGTCTCCTTCATGGATAGCATCAATCACTTCCTTCCTTTCTTGTGAGTACCTTCCAGTAGTCACGAAATCAGTTGGATTAGTAGGAAGGTCTGGAAGATCTTGTAGAGGATCCCCTTGAATATCCCTCTTGATTCTGAACCTTTCAGGTACTTCAGTGAATACCGGTCGAATTTTGAGAGCCACTGGCTTGTATTTCTTGCCAGCAAACGCCTGTCTGACCGGTAATCTATCAGATTTCCTCTTGGCTCTCTTAGTTAACTGAGCGTCAAGCCGAGTTCTCCGTTCGTTTTTGGCTTCTTCCCTCCTCAGACGAGCTGATTCTCTCTTCTGATAAGGTTTACTCCACCCGACAAGGTGTTTAGCCTTCACCTTCTCTCCTAGTGGGAAGAAGTTTACTGAGACCGATCCTTCACATCTGGGGCAATCTCCATCAGGATCTTCACAATGAACCTTCTCCTTTCTTCTATCAGACTTCTTTTTCATGAAGTCGGGCTCTGGCTCTTGATCATTTCCCTCTTCCCAAGTGAATACCTGGTAAGTCTTATGATCTTGGTTGATATTCTGGCTGGCTTCCATGAAATCGTTAAATAACACAGTAGCCTTTTTGTCATTCTTGAGATCATCATTCTCTGTTGAAGCTGCTATGTAACTAGCTCTCACTTCATCAGCGGAGAATGTTTTCCCATTTCTAGGCTGCTGATAGCCTTGGATTTCTAACTCGTTCCTATCATTGAAACCAAACTGTAACGCCAGTTCTCCTCCTTGAGCGTCTGTGATCAATTCCTCGAAGACCGGCGAAAATCCGCATCGGATTCCTCATCTGAGGAGTCAGTTCCCTCATCATCAGATATTTCTGATTCATCTTGGACTTCTTCTACGGTGGCTCTCCTGAAATCCGCTTGTTTCGTTGGTCTCCCTTGGTTAGGTACAGGAACTGCCGCTGGCAGAACCTTCTTGGCCGTAGTAAACGTACCACGAGGGTGCGTTGGGATCGTAACACGAGTCAGCGTGTTTGGATCAGTCAAAGTCACAGTTTGTCCTCCATCAGATGAGTTCTTTACCTGACTTTCGGTCAGGATGTCGAAGGGTCTTCCCAGAAGAACCTTATAAGCTGGATTTTCAATCACATGAACCTGAAGGTAGACTGTAATGCCCCCAAATACAAAGGGTACATTCCTGGCCAAGCCAGCAGACTTCTTCATAGACGAGTTTGCGCTCTGCATAAAGATCTGGACATCCGGGTCCCATATCAGATTCAACTCCTCTGCTATTTTCAGAGCCATTGAGACGATTTGCGAACCGCTGTCTATCACTGCTTCAACCTGATATTTCCCATCTATTGTAGGGAAGATACACCTGAGTGAAGCCGATTCACTGGCTACAAACACTTGTCGAGGGACCTTGTCAGGTCCCAACGAGGCAAGGTATTGCAAGTAAGGGTCTGGGACGACCATGTACCCTGCTTTTATATGAGGGTCCCAATCACGGTCTTCCTCTGTTGAAATGTATAGAGAAGTGACTGTGGGTAGGTCTGCAATGTTTATAGCATCATATTCCAGACTGACTTCCACACCACTGTCCTCCATGTAAGGAAACTCAGATTCCTGCATCAAGGAATTCATAGCCTTGTGTTTCAGAACCTTCCTCCTCTTTGTGGTGGCATTCCGTAATTCAACAGCCAATGAGGGCGAGGCTTGGATTAATTTTCCTAGCTCCACCGTAATAGGCGTGTTTAATACGTCCTGACCGATGGTAGACGAGTATTTAATCTCATCTACCAGCGACCGAATGCTATAGGCCCTTTCTCGATTGGTGACTGGTATATTGTGAGTTGATCTTCTTAGATAACTAACGTCCTTGTCAACCATTCTCAAGTTTTCCTGGTCTTCCACGGGTATTTTGCCTCTATGATGGGTTTTAACCACCGGGACTGCCTTGTGTACTAGCTCAGGAGCTGCCTCGCGCACTATTCTCGATCTACTCGGTGTCTCCACCAACTCTTCAGGTCTAGTCTGGTCTCTCACCGACTCTTCTGTTTCAATGTCTCCAACCAACGTTCCCGTTGGTCCCTTGGTCACTGCCCTTCCACTAGGCTCAACTTCCTCTTCCCTGACTCTCCCAAGACTGGTGGCGGGTATATTGTCAGTCGGTCTTGTTAGATAACTAACGTCCTTGCCACCTAATCCTGAGTCCTGCTGGCTTTCCACGGGTATATTGCCTCTAACATGGTTTTCAACCACTGGGACGGCCTTGTGTACTTGCTCCGCGGGCGAATCCTCCACTGGCTCTCTAAATGATACAATCTTCTTAGGTCTCTTGGTCATCACAACCTCAACCCCAGGAGGGCGCTTTGGTACTCTCTCTCTCCAATTCCTACTCTTTTCAGCTTCACTCCCATCCTCCGGCGGCTCAGCTAGTCGAAGAGGGGCTTTTATCCGTTCTTCTGCCGCCTTCATCGGACCGCTCAGTTTGGGGACCCAGTCTGATTCGCACTTGGACCAGCATTACTGCTGGACCGTGTCTGTACAAACTGACTCTGCTGGGTAGGCATTCCTCCCAAGTTCAATCCTTTCAAGCCATCAACTAATTGAGCAACTTGAACGAACTGTTCCACATTCAATCCTCCAAACATTGCACTGTTAGACGTAACAGGCGGTGCTGGTGGAATCGGTGGGAACTCAGCTCCCTGTGGGTTATACATCTGTACATTCCCATAGGTAGGACCTTGGGAAACAGGTGGTCTGTACTGTCCCTGAGGCTGCACTGGCTGATACTGCGCCTGTTGATAACTAGCCATGGGATGACTATATGGTGCCACCACTGTCTGGTTATTATCTGAGATGATTCTCTGTACTTGTAAGGTACGGATCTCATCACTTCTGCTGTCATAGACAGCATTAAGATTGTCCATCATTTCATTGTAGAACTGAGTAACAATCGAAGGAGGCGGGTTATACTGAAGCATAAGGACTTGGGGCGCTCCAGGAACTGCCTTGTTCCCATAATAATCATCAACACGCTGCTTCTGACTCTTGTTGCTGGGATACCTTGGAAAGGCATTCCCATCTCCAAGCCTCATCTTTGCGTTTTCAATGATAATCTTCCCCATGTCTATATGTTCACGTTTAAACGGACAATCTGCCACTCTATGCCCTACTACCCAACAATAGAAACAGCCACCAGAATTCCTATTAGGATCACTGTCTGGCTGTACCGTTGCTGTGCCAGCGGTTACAATATGAGGGGGAGTTTCCCTCCTAAAGCTTGTATTGTTCTGCTGGGAAAACATGGCTTGCATGCTTTTGAATCCCTGGTCTAACCCTTGGGTTAACTCAGCCTTGATACGTTTCTCAGATAATTCTTGAGAGTCACGCATTCTGGCCATCCCTCCAGCAAACATGTCATTCAATTCAGATTTCATCTCTGTCTTGAAACGACTCAACTCCATTGTGCTTGTTCCAGCGCTTCCAGCCCCCATTAAGGGTCCAGCAGCCGCTAGATTAGCAGAAAGAGTATTGGGTCTAACATTTATTTTACAGAGGCGTTCAACCAATGGAAATAGCTCTTCCAACTCAATGGTCTCTTCAGGTCTGTCAATCAGAGCTGCTTGAGCCTGTGTAGCAGCCGTTGTAGCTGGAAACCTGAGACGTGTATACATCTCTTGAGTAATAGTACTCTGGATCTCTGCCGCAAAACCTGGTTCAAACACAGTCAAGTATTTTTCAACCAGACTCGAATTCGTGACCTGAGAGGGAGGCTTTTTAAGCTTCTCGGCCTCATTCCTGAAGGATACTCCAAAGCGCTTAATAGTGCCTCGGTCCTCCTTTCCTAAGTCCTTGTAGCTATTGCAGATCTCATTCAGCCTGGCAATAGAGCCTTGCTTCATGGTCTTGATTTCTGGGAAAAGCGACTCAATCTCTGCGATCCAGGGATCAAGTACTTTCCCTTTATACGTGTCTAGAGTAGCCCACTCTTCCTGGATAGTCAGAGGCAGGTACTTTTCGAACGTGGCTATCTTTTCTGGTTCAGTCGCGATAGCTGCTCCTTCTATGATCATTCTAATATGTCTGACATATTTCAGGAGGCTTTCTGCCGTTTTTCCATCGAAACTCGGCGCCCCTTTCGGGTTCCAAGGCTCTGGGATACGGAAAGTCGACATCTTCCTTAGATAACTAAGGTTTGGTAACTGGTTCTGGGTGTTTACAACGGTTGTTACTCGTTGCGCAACAGGTAGGGGTCTGACTAGGTGTAGTCAAAGGGGAAACTGGCTCTTCAACGGTGTTTGGGGAAATAGGTTCGAGTCTAGATCCACTCGCAGCGTTTTCAGATAGTAACTCCTGATATGCGCCTTGTCTTTGCCTGGTAGCAGATGCAGCTTTTTCTCTGGCTTTATCAGCCGGAGAAGGACGTTTTTCGTGTAGAAGAGGAGGAATAGTTCCTGCTCTTTGCGACGCGCGAGTTTGTCTAGGAGGAGGTTTAACCCAACTGGAGCTGGCTTGTGACCCTGATCCTGAATGAACTTCTTCAGAAGTTCTTTTGTCTTTGCCTTTCCTCGCCTGTTATGACGAAGGAGAGACTTGCTTTGAGTTGTAATAACTCGGGTTTTTGTGCAGGGTGTTATGAATAACAATGCAGGGACAACTTTCTTGCTAGCTTGGTTGGTCCAAAGAAACTTTGGGATCCGACGTTCGATTCGAGCAATTTAAGCTATCTACCCCTCGCAGGTGGGCTCCAGATGAAAACGCTAACTCTCAGGTATGTGTGAATGCGAAATGCGAAATGCTAATGCAGCAGAGCTATGAACTCTAAACCACACACAACACACAACACTATCAACAACTAACCCCTCAATAGAGAGAGTCAGAGTGCAAGTTCGGGGGTGTAAGTCAAGTATTAGACTTGATAGCAGCTGGTTTCTCGGTCGATCGCTTAGTTAACTAAGGGTCGCTCGCGCTTTTGCAAGGTTTGACTGGTCAAGTCAAGTTGTATTGGACAAGTAACGTCTAGGACGTCAAGGAGACAGTATAGGGTAGGTTTTAAGACCGTTAAGTCTGCGCTTTTTGTGTCTTTCGACTGTTTCAGTGTTCTGTTCAATGTTCTGGGTCTGTTTGCCGTGTTCTGACTATTGCCGTGTTCTATCAATTGCCGTGTTCTGATTCTGAGTCTGGTATACGATTCGTTCAAAGCAATCTAACCTCCACGGCTATCAGAGCGACGGTTCCAGTGGCTGACACAACGTGTACAGCGCCCCTAGATGTGCTAGCTTGCCCTCTCCTTCTGCTGCCCTTTTATACTACTGCCCTATGGTTTTACATCACGATGATTACTGTACAATGTCCGTTGGTTCGCGGCACCCAAGTCCTAATCCCTGGCTCCTGATTGGTCGTGTCTTGTTGAGACATATGGTAGACATGTGGTGTTTGACACGACACATGTGATTGCTGATTAAGTGGATAGAAAGTGTCTTCTTCGTCTGTAGCCTCTAGTCCCGGGCCTGAATAGTCTTGAAGCTTCTGCACAACTCTTCTACCTTCCCAATGATACCCCATAGTCCCTGGTTCGGTTTGGTGGTTCATCCACAATATCGCAATCTCTCTCTCTCTCTCTGATTTATCCTCGCGGCTAAACGGCTGTATCATGTCCTACTGTTCAAGTCATCCCCAGACTCGGTCTGGACCCAATGCGTGATCAAACACGTCCTCAGTTTTGGGTAAAACAGGTCTAAATAGTCTTGTCGTGAATAATTGGGTTCTTCCCACTGTTGCCTGCCAGCAATTGGTATCTCGACCTCACGACCTCTTTGGTATGCTGTTTGTGTCCTAGCAAGCAGCCTTAGGCCTTGTATGTCCTAGTTTCTCTGCCACCATCGTCAAGTTTCCTTAGTTAACTAAGATATCTGGTGGCCCCATTTGTGAAGGTACCGGTAGAAGTCCTCGTTAACCTCGTAGCTTGTGCTAATAGACTGAACCACTCAGTCAGAGTGCCCTGATGGTCCCTCAGTGCGTGTTGACACGCTGAATCGTGCAAAATCGCAAAATTCATGTGTACTTGGTTTCACGGCTTATCATCGCGCTAGGATCTTAAGGAAACAGAACACAGAACAGACTCATAAGGGTTTCATAAGGGTTTCACAAGGGTTTCATAAGGATTTAGGCAAACGGACTTGATAGAACAAGGAACAGAATTTTAAGGGACCGAGAACACTGAAAGGATAACAACGTCTAAGGACTAATCCACCCACCCCACGAGATAAAAACACCTCTTGGCACCTTCTAGACCTCATCTGAGTCACTAGATCGGCTAATTGAACCATATCAGTATTTACGCGTAAATAGCTATTACTTATATCTAGCACAACCAGAGACCTAATACTTGGTCCGATCCCCGTACTCGCACCGTTTATTATTTGGATTTGTGTTCAGTGTTGGTTTTGTGTTATTAGTGTTCTAAGCGCTAATTTACATTTTACTACATTTCACGCTTGTTCAGATAGTCAGTGTTTCATCAGAGATGCAGATATGTGGTTGTGGCCTTGATTCGGTCATAGAGAGGGATAGTGCGCACAGAATAAAACTCGACACGGTCAGGTGACTATGATTGCTGGATGTGCGGAAAGCCTGGAGGGCCTGGTGGCAATGTGCTAGCCAATCGTCACTTCCACACCGTGCCCTTTGGTTGATCTGTCCACACATTGTGCTTTGCCTTTGTTTGGCTTTCTTGTTGACAGTCACTGTCGAGCATCGAGCATCTATCGAGCCTTGGGCATCTATCAAGCATTGAGCATCGGTTCCAATGGAGGTGGATTCAAATACTTTCAAAGCTCACTGTAAACAACTTCTCCTCAATGATGGTCTTGCTGCCACTTGGCAGGCTGAGCCCTCTCACTTTGTATCCCACCCTCCCTCCTTTTGCTTTGTTCCTGTCTGATTATTCTCTAGCCTTGTTGCACCTGCTCTAAGATCCCAGCCACCTGCACTCGGAAGCTTGCCTCTACAGGCTGCCTCCACTGTCTAACCAAGATGTGATCCAAGTGTTCTGTCCAAGAGGGTTTTCATTTCGCGCATGCACAAGGTCCCTTTGGCTTGTCACGCTCTGCCTTTGATGATGCCCCATTCTCTGCATACTCTTCGTCCTCGTCGAGCAGGTTGTGCTGCTGCTCCCTCTAGTAGCCAGGCTTGCATCTCCTCCATGTGCATAATTGTCCTTTATCTCTCTCAACGTCCATCCTTTATGAAGCTGGTATGCACAGTGTTGTCCGAGGCCAGGCCGAGAGTCAAAAAGGTCTGACGGATTTGACCTTGACGGCCGCTTGACAGGGTTTTGACCGTATTTGACCATGTTTTGACCGTGGACCCACAAAGCTGATTTACACGCTTCCTGCGCCTCACCACTCATAGTCACTCATATTTACATATATCTACCAGATCTTCTTCAGCTCCAGACCACTTTCACATGTCCTCCTGGGGCCAGGAACACTTCCGGCAGGGAAAGGTAAAATACAAAAACGATAAGTCTCACTGGGAAAGTCGCTGCAAGGCCTGTATTGCTCGACGGGTCCGGGAGTTGAGAGATGCAGACGAAGCGGAGGTTATTGCGGGTTTGAGGGAGTACGTGAGGTCCCCGACAGAGTTGGATACCCAAGGTGCGTAGCGCGATCACCGCGTCCTGATGACATCCTGACCTCTGACAGCGGAGGAAGACGTACCGCCGGTGTCCGGAAAATTGGAACGTTGGCTTTCCCATCTCTCTCGGTGCGATAGTGTGCCACCCGAACTGCAGGCTCTCGCGAAAGCGGCGTCAAAGAAGGAGAATGCCAACGGCCCAGGCATTAGACTATCCCGCGTGCAGGATGCCGCCCGTGCCGCTACTATCCTCCCGTCCCCACATCCGCGATTGACGTTGAATGGCCCCAGGCCGAGTAGACATCACGCGCCGCCTTCCTCGATTCTGAACGCGCGGATGACTTTGGACGTTCCCCATGCGATTTGTGAGCCTCAGGCATCAAGCCTAAGGTATGGGGTCATGTGGGAGCCGCCCAAGCAGGAGGAGTTTGCACAAGATTTGTGCAAGCTATTTGTCGCCTGCAATATATCATGGAATTCTGCAGCGAATCCGCAATTGAATCTGTTCTTTTCTAAATACGTACCTGAAGCAAAAATTCCGGATCGTCGGGTGCTTTCTGGGCGCATTCTGGATTCACTTGCCCTCCAGGCAGAAACTGGAATGAAGTCCATCGTCACGGGGAGACTCGGTACGGGGCAGTGTGACGGTTGGAAAAGCGGCGCCAAAGCTGCGATTATAACCACATCCGTGACAGTAGACATACAGGTGAGTTCTTGATCCAAAATATGTTGCACACCAACTGACACCAGTTGTCTCATAGCTATATATGATTGCTGCGCATGACGTATCTCCCGAGAGAAAAACGGCCGACAATTTGCTCCAAATTGTGTTGGAAGACATGGAGTATTGTGAAGAGCTTGGAATCATCATGATTGCTTATTGTACCGACGATGGTGGGGATGCGAGGGGAATGCGTGTCAGGCTGAAGCGCGTAAAGCCCAAACTTCTTGTACCCCCGTGTTGGGGACATCAGGTGCGTTTCAAATGCGGCTGAAGATCCGTTCTGACCGGCCGCCGTCAATCAGGTCAATCTTATCGTTGCTGAGGTCCTCGAACTTGACGTTTTGTGCATGCTTTCGATCGACGATGGCCTAAACATAGTCAAGTGGTTCACAAACCATAGCCGCGCAATTGGGCTGTTGAACGAAGAACAGAAACTCACAGAACGCTTCGAAAAGACCCATCGCCTTCTTCGGCTAATTTTCCCGGTCATTTCCCGCTGGATATATCATTTTCTTGCCGTACAGCGGATACTCACGCTTTCACCGCCGATGCGTACCCTCCACTTCAATCATCATGACAAACTGATCCAATGTGCTGGGCCAAAACGAGATGCGAGAGCGAAAGCCGAGAAAATCCTCGCCCCGATAGAAGACCCACAATTCTGGAAGAATCTTGCGGAGTATGGCCCTGCTTACATTTATGAAGAATCCAGTTAAATATTTTTAACAGGGTCAAAATCTTGTTGGAACCGCTGGCTATTGCGGCGAAATGCATGCAAGCGCCGGATGCCGGACTCGATCAGGTGCTGTTGATGCTCGGAAACCTATACCGAATCTACGGTTCCCCCGAGATCAACTCCCGCGTCCGCAGCTGTGTTCGTAAAAGTTTGGAGAAACGTTGGCTTGCCATGGAGCGGGAGGTGTTTATCCTAGCCGTCTATCTAAACCCTTATATCCGCGGCTCCGCCTTTTCACCCAAGAATCCCGCCTTGAAAGTGATCAGCCTCTACAATGTCGCCAAGCGCCTTTTTGTGCGCTTCTTTGACGTGGAACCTGATCTTGATTTCCACGCTGCATTCTTCGATTACAGCAAGGACCTGCGGGAATTTTCCTCAAAGTATATGAAACGCAAATGAAACTACTGTACGAGCGCGAGGTACGTGACTTTCTACGTCAAAATGACCTAATTCACTGGAAATTCTACTAGAATAAACGTGTCAATGTGGCGAAGGTGTGGGAGCAGCTGGATACCGGAGAAGCGAACGGACGTAATGGCCTGGTCAAGCTGGAGATTTGGATTTTGAGTATCATTGCGAATTCAGCCGGCTCCGAACGTGGGTATAGCAAGTTTGGATTATTTTTGACCAAACTTCGTAGCCAGCTCTCGATTCAAAAAGTTCGAAAGATGACGACGGTGGATATGGATCTCAAGCGCCAGCACGAAGAATTGGGGCTGACGACGGATCGGATCAAACGAAAATTCGTCCATTTTGCGGAGCAGTATGTGGACGTCGGCAACGGAGCCCAAGCGATGGATTACGACGAAGCTGACTCATTTGCGAGCCTTACGACTCAGCTCCGTGATGATCTTACCAACAGCCGGGATGTGCCGCCTGACGAAGAAGAGGAGGACGACGAAGAAGCCATGCCAGCTGTTCATTCACAGTCCAACTACACCCTCAAGGAACTATTTCAATATCCGACGGACAATACGGAGAGCCTCGAGAACGGGCTTGGGTTTCATTGGCAGGGTGGGGTGAAGGATCTCCAGGATGAGATGGAGTTGTACGACCTTTTGATGGAGGAATTTGATCTATAGATTCAATCTCGTATTACTGGAATTTTTTCTGATTTTTTCTGCAATTCTACAAGCGTTTAAAACGGGTTTTCCAAAAAAGGAAACCCGGCCTTTGACGAAACGGTCAAAGGCCGGTCAAAGGTCTTGATGTTCGGTCAGACCCCGTCAGACCCCATCAAAGACAACACTGGGTATGCAGGTGTGATTCCTGTTACAGATCCTGCCGTTGACCCTCCTCGTTCTTCTGCTTCGATTCCATGAGGTCCTTCTGTCCATTCATCTTCTCTTGACCCTGTATTGGTTGGCCTCTCTCGCATTGCTGGCTCTGTCCCTGAGACAGCTCTGCCCGATGATCTCGAACCTGTCGTTGACAATTGTGTGGCTGTTGTTCAGTCCTACCTGTCTGATGATAGTGTCTCTGGCTTGGACCGGGACCAGTTACTTTGTCTGCAACGGAAACATGGTGAAACCAAGTATGTCAACATATGAATTTATGCAACACTATTGCTGAATGACATGGGCAGATTGCAGCGATATTGTACCGTCTTGGTGACTGGATTGCATGTCGGGGCTGATATGACAAACAACAAAAGGTCCACACTGGGCGCAATTATGCGGACTGTTTCATATATGCAAAATCTTCACTGGCCTACATACGATTAGTCTCTCGTAGACAGACACTTCAACAAAAATCACTTTGTACCTCAGTTTGTTGAAGTCTGTTAGTTACCGTGGGGTCTTGATTGCGTAGAATCTTATTATGTAAACTTTATCCAAGTAAAAAAGCTCGCCACTAACAGACCTCTCGTTTCTTGCTGGATTACTCTCCCAGGAGGTGTGCCCAACCTACCTATTGACTATGGCCTCATCCAGGATTTTTTTGAGGGTCCATGGAGACCATGTGGAATACTTTCTGCACGTCGGCCGATGGATCAAGGGATTATCGGAGGTCCCTCGAAGGCAATATTCGTGCTGAATTTTCGAAATTCTGAAGAGACAAAATGAACAGGAATGGATGTAAGACTGATTCTGTGTACTCAGTCTATGCACGGACCCGTCGGCTCTGACCCACCGCTCGAGGGGAAATCAAACTCCGATGTTTATGTAATAAGATTCTACGGCGATCGAGACCCCGCGGTAACAACAAGACTAACATACGATCATACACATATTTTTTACATTACAAACATTCTATACTGTTGAATGACCAAATTAGCGTACAGACTTATGGAGTAGGCAGCCACAATGGGGGATTTCGAGCGTGAGGAAGAGAGCAGATCGGAGACCTCCGTAACATCTGATGTCGGCAGCGACTAAAGGACCAAAAAGAAGGGACTCGTACTGCCATTAATTGGCCCTCATCAACAGGTAATCACGCCCTTCGGTTCGAATCCCACTGAGCCTATCCCAAGCCCAATTCAAAGAGCCCAAGTGTGCGATATTCCAAGTCTACTGCTGTACATTCCCCGCAACTCGGTTCGACCGGCGTCGAGTCGTCTATTATACTGTTCAGCCAGATTTCGCTTTCGAATACTCTAGCCACTAACCTCCAAGTTGCGTTTTATCTCCTAATACTCTGATCTTATACCGTGTTTGCGAATATACGACTACTGCAAGATTAGGGTGGGTTCAACTCTCGGTCTCAAGTGCGTGGCCGTACTAAATCAGATCTACTGTTCTGCAAGATTTCACACAATTTTCACACCGAATCTACCGCGCCGGACGAAGCAGTCTCGGACGGATGCCGCGGTACACATGCATTCAATGACAAAAGTTGACGTCCCTGGAATGACAACTTCCAGTCGCGAATTCAGCCTGATACCGACCGATACGGGGTGCGGGCGGGACGCCGTGGAGGTTGTTGTCCTTGGTGCGCACACGCTCGCCTTCATATGCTTCTACTGCCGTCGCAGCCAGTCACTCCTGTGCGAGGCCTTCAATGCGTGGGGTGTCTCAAAGGGGTCGAGGTCCTGCGGAAGAGGTCTCGGCAGACCTCCTCAGGTGAGGGAGGTGTACAAGTCGATACCCGCAAAGAGGGAATCGATTTCGATGGAGGTCTGGGCCGCAGACGAAAGGGCGCGCTTAGCCTGCTCGCAGGCAGTACGCACGCGACGGAGGGCGAGCACGTTGGAGGACAAGTCTAAAAAGAAAGCACTCCTGTGCGAAGTGGTTGACGAGCCAATTGTCAAAGTCCTCGCCGCCCAAGCGGGTGCCGCTGCCGCGGATGTATGGCTTGCTGCCCGGTGAAGGAGACCGCCTCATGTCGGCCTGCACCTTGCTGCCGTCGAACTTGCGGCCGATGAGTCGTTTCGCATCGAAGATGCTAAAGGTGAGTCTATTGGAAAAGAAAAATCAATGGAAAAAAATGTACGTGTTAGATTCATCCCAATTTTACCTTTGTGCGACATTACTCGTCGAGACGTAGGTCTGAGTGGTACGGTTACCGGGGTCGTTGACGATGATCTCAACACGATCGTTTTGCCAGACACCGGCACAGCTATTGAAAAGATATTTAGAACAAGAAAGAGTGTGAGATTGGAGAATACATACGAGTAGGTGGCGCCCAAATCGATACCGATAGCTTTTGAGGCGGTCGTTATGCTTCGTTATGGTAGCGGACGAAAGAAAGATGCGGGTCTGTCCAACTTGAAAGGGGGAAAATCGGGGGAAATAGAGCAGTATGGTTGAAATTGACTCGGAGTGCTCTTGAGTTGCGCGAGGGCTTGCGAGAGTTCCACGGAGACGGGGAGTCGGTGGGCATCGACACATAACCGTGGGAATGCCCGAATTCAAGTCTCGTGGGAAAGTAAACACATGGGTGTTCGTCGAAAACTTCGAAGTCTTTCAAGTCCAAGTCTTACCCACTGTTACCCTCAGACGCGACGACCTATTATCCGGAAAACTGCGAAACCATGTCAGAAGCTGGGAGGAAGGGAGTGACTCGCGTCGATGACTTGTGGTTCTCCAATGAGACGACTGCGGTGCTCAAGGCAGGAACGAAGGAGTTTCGTGTCCCAAAATCCACCCTAGCCGCACGATCTGCTGTCTTTCGGGATATGATCGCGTCCCCACAGCCAGAGGATGGCGAGACGGAAGTCATTGACGGCAGCCCCGTCATTTTGCTGGACGACGAGGCGTGGGAGGTCTCAGTGTTTTTGCAGGCCATATTCGACTCCAGGTCCGTGGATTTATTTTGAAGAGCCCCGGAGTTTGATTGTCGTCGAAGCTTTTTCGTGGCAGAACCGGCGGATGCAGCCCTCTATGATATTCTCGGCATTCTTCGCCTGGCGCACAAGTATGATGTCCAATATCTCTACATCCGTGCCCTCGAAGGTCTGTCCGATAAATTCCACCGAGATTCGTTGGAGGAATTTTTCCAAACGGACACATTCCATATCGACGATCTTGAACCCCACATGATACATCGACACCATCCGGACAGTAACCGAAGTTCGTGCGCTGTGGCTGCTTCCCCTCCTCTATTACGAGACCGCTATATTTGCTATTGAACTGGACATGATTACAGACCTGACGCCGGAGGTCGGGACTTCTTTTGCAGCGGGCGCCTACCTCGTTCGAGCCACCTCCAAAATATATAGCATCTTCGCCAGGGAGTCGGCCCTGTGTGTGGAGAGCCAGCGGTGTTCTGCCCTCCGCGTCGGATGCCTGAAGGAGTATTTTGAACTCATTGAAAAAAATTACAATTTGGATCTGTCTCCTCTCGAGAAATTCCGGGACGGTCCCAGGTGGAACCAGATTATTGCAGAGTCATGTGGCCCATGCGGCGTCCAGTTAAAGGCTGACCGCGCGCATGTTCTCCAAGAGGTCTGGGACTCTCTCCCCAGCATGTTCGGTCTTCCTCCCTGGCCAGAGCTGCATGCGATGAGGGATGCGGCGATGAAGAACACTCCTTGATGTGCGTATCATATTGTCCGAGATTCAGATCTGGCATTGACGGGTATTTTTCAAAGGAACGAAAAGGCATGTTTGACTGCGGTTGGATTCAAAGTTCCCTGGAGCTGAAATTTTGAACCATTAGCCAGCGGGCCCTTGCGCCGCCTCTAAACGTCGGGACCTTGACTCCTTTCACGATGCATAAGACGACCTGGTCGCAGAGTATGATATACAACAGTGTATTTAGAAGGTCGTGAGTGGTCATACAATGCATGAAAGCAAGTACAATAGAAATAAAAAATCGTGGCAAAACCAACGCGAACCCGAACGAAAAAAAAAACAGAAAGAGAGCTCACAAAATCCCCGAAGCTGAGGGTAGCAGACCACTCTGATGTGAAATCGATTTGGGTCCTCTTAAGATCTGTGCAACGCTTCAACGCTGGACACCCGGCAGATCGCGAAAATGAAGTTTGCATGCGGGAAACTCACTGATTCGCCTCACTCGCCCTCGACTTCCGTATGACCTCCTCCTCCTCAAGCATGATCACCAAATCCGCATGCCCACGTTGCGCAGCTAGGGACTTCGGTGTGTCGCCATCAACGTCGATGTTGTCTATATGTGCACCGTGGTCCAACAGGAGGCGTGCAATCGCCCCGTACCCGCCGTAACCGCACATTGAGAGCGCGCTCCAGCCCCACCGGTCGACTGCGTTTACGTCCATCCCTATGGTACCGTCAGTCACTCGTTCTAAAGGTTTCCTGGCACGAGAGCCGTAAGAAAATCCATACCTAAACTGAGGAGACGTGCGACGCGGTAGATGTCGCCGTCCGATGCGGCATCCACGATTGCGGTTCGGTTCTGGAATAGCTTTTCAACGAGTCCGAAGGTACGTCTCCCGAGCACAACAGGCTGGGGAAGTGTCTGAGAGGAGGAAAAGGGAGTAAGGAGGGAGTCGGTCGATGCGGCTAGTGAGTCGAGAAGTTCAGCCTCAGCGTCGGACGTGTTGATCGCGGCGGCGCTCATGACCTCACGCCGGTGGCCGACCGTGTTACCTTCCGAGCTGTCGTGCGAGCTCAAGTCGCTATTAGTATGAGTGGGGTACGAGTTGGAGTCTTGCTCGACATCGTTGATCGGCGTGGGGCTGCGGCTACCGGCTGACATCACGGATCCTTCGCGCATCCCTGCCTGCACCTCCGCAATGAACTTGTTGAGTTTTTCCTCGATACGTGTAGCGGAAGAGCTGGGGAGATTAAATGATTTTAGCGGTAATACATAAAGAAGGAAAAAAACGAACTTCAGAAGCGCGGTATTGAAGCTTGTCAGGAGTGTGATACATGAAACGAGGCGTTCCCGTATGTCCGAGAGGTCCTTTAGACTAAAATGTATGCGGTTCCAAGTGCGCTGAGCCTGAGTGCCCATGCTATGATAGCGGCTGTACAGCGCGTCGAGGTCCTGCAGTGAGCCTTGGCAGCCCGCTATCAGGATACTCAAGCGATGTTTTCGCGAGTCTTCGAGCTCTTCCCCGTGTTCTTCTATGTGATCGCCTGTCTCACCAAGTACGGCGTACAACGACAAGAGTTCGGTCGACATGGGCCGGAAGTCCGAGTCTTCGGATCTGTGTGGTGTGTGTGTGTAAGTGACTCGGACGTGGAAAATAACAGCGATGGAAGAAGACTGAAGAAAGGACATACGACTCCTTACAGTTCTTATAAAGTTTCCAGGTAAGAGTCGTCACCGGGCCAATGTCTCCCGTTCTCAAGCCGAAGTTCCTGGAGGGGCCAGAGAGATACAAAGGGCGGGACATATCGGCCTCAGCGACCTCGCCCTCGATCACATTTTTGGCCAGCATCTGCGTATCCTCGAGTTTGCGCGCGGCGAGTACGTTGTGCCGCTGCCTGGGCTCAATCTTCTCCGCATCGCTGGCAGTCGCCAGCAGCTCGCCGAGCCCCATCTCGTCGTGGTCCGGGGGGAAACGGAGCTGGGACGGGTTTGAATTGGTGTTGCGTGAAAGGGACGGAGGCGTTCGGGTCGAGGTGGGGGATGGAGGACGGGGTCCTGATCAGAGGGTCAGGGGATGTAGGGCTGTCGGTCCCGACGTCACTGCCGGCGGGAAGCGTACGTTCCTGGGCTCCGGGGACATCCGTTTCCTCACGGTTGAGGGCCTCAGGGCGAGAAATTAATGTGTGCAGCCACCCACGGATCAGATTAATAGCTCCCGCCCGCACGATAGGGTTCTTCACCGACGTCGGCATTGTCCCAAACCATCGACGAGGACCGAAGGGATTATTGCTTAGGGTTGTCCAATTCGAAGTAGACGCCTCGTTCAGAACGTGCTCCGTTACACCCCCCACGGGCCTAGTATCGGGGCCATCTTGAACAAGATCATTGAATGGTTCGCCCACGCTACATAATAAACCAATATCTGTCGAAATATAACCATGCATAGCACACCAGTCAAGAAGTTAGTAACGCACTGTCGTTCTGGGCCAATGGGTGAATGTCGAGGTCGTCTGTCCTAGAGAAATCGTCAGAATAAACAGTTCTCGTCAATCTCAGACGTACACCATCGTCAATATATCCAGTATCGGAGGTGTATCGACGTTTGGAATGAGACCAAGAAGATCAGGGCTAGTAGCAAGATCCCACGACGTTGTTAAGATGGTTTCAGCTTGTGGCCTAAAGGAGAGGTAAATCAGGATTCGTTATTTTGGAAATGCGGCATACCTTCTGAGTAAACGAACGACCTCCGAGATATCACGATACCAGCATTCTGAACTCGGATGGGTGGTTGACCACCCGACAACACCGGTTGATATAGAGTAAACCAAAGAGTCAACACCCTCGTTATCGAGAACGGTGTCCACAAGGAGACTTTCATCTGAATCTATCCCGAGGTCTTTCAGGACGAGTGTTAATCGGTGCAACAACTTGCAGAATATCGGGATCTGAGTTTGTCCACTCCAGAAAGTGGGCATTTCGAGGATTCCAGCCAAATATCTGACAGCGAGAGCACCGGAGATTGTGAGGACACCCCTTGGATTGAGATCAACAGTTGAGTAATGGCGAGAGCCTTCAAGACGCACCTGCATTCCAGCGCTACCAACAGCCGCTCGATCACACTCAACACACCGCTCTCGGTTTGGACGGAGCCAAGGGATCGGTACGGTATATTCGCAGAATGCCAGAAATATCGGTTTCTGCTAGACAGGCTGCCGCAAGATTACAGTAGAAATTCCATTCTCGCGGATGGCTGTCATCTGAACGAGCCCAAAGCGCGGCGATGATTTCCTCGGTAGTTCCTGTACGCCCCAGGTGTCTTGATTTGAACATCAAGGTTCGGATGCCAGGATATCGTGTAATTATTGTCACGATGCTTTTGAACGCCTGCTCTTGCGTTCGGGCGGTTTCCCGCCTGGCAATTAATGCGCATTCAGTCACTGTTCGACCATAGCGAGGGTACACGCACGAAAGAGTATATTCCACGAGTTTGAAGCATCTCTTCTCCAGCCACGGAGATCCGTCCATTTGCAGTTCCTTCAAATTCGCCATCCGCTGCCCGCCCGTGCCAAAAAAAAGCATCGATGTGCTGGACCATTGCCGGCGGCCGCTGGACCCAGACCCCATGCATGGGCGGCCGACCTATTCACCTTCAACTCGATTGCGCGCCCGAAGCGAGA
Organism: Mycena maculata; assembly: GCA_029448575.1. NCBI lineage: Eukaryota > Fungi > Basidiomycota > Agaricomycetes > Agaricales > Mycenaceae > Mycena > Mycena maculata. Next base: position 40,754 of record JARJLG010000071.1, on the reverse strand, counting down.
ATACACTTGGTGCAACGCCCTTCCCGTCGCCGCATTAGACTGGGAGCCGCAGATGAGGGCGAGATTATTAAATGTGTTGACAGTCACGAGGGCGATTGAGTTATCCATTATTTGGTCGATCTACAGTTGGGGACAATCAAACACCGCTTATTTAATAGCACGTGAACCGTTCATTTTTGTAGAAATCTGACACCAGATTCAGATCCGGAGGGCGAAAAGGAGGCCAAAAACATACCTCCGAAGTTTTTCCCACGAGCCGTTGTTTTTCTCAATATTTTGGGCCGGTTGAACGGAATTGTGTGTACCCCTTTTGGCCCTGTGGGGGTACTTTTACTAACAAATCTCTCCCAAGTCACATATCTGTATATTAGAACCATTTAGCAGCCCACACCTGAGATACGAATGCATTTTTACGCTGTTTTCAGATCAAATAATTAACACATCAAATCATTTTTTTCCGAAGGAACAGCTCGATAGAATTGTTTGCTTTTGCCGGGATCATGACAAGCTCACCAAAAGGAGTCGATTGGTAATTTTTACGATATTTTTGCGATTTCTTTTGGCTTTTCTCAATATTTTGGGGTCGGTTTCAGAGAAATCATTGATTTGACAAATTCTGCTCGTGCCAATCTCTTCATTTGGGCCTTGATTCACATAGAAACTATTTCGTAGGTTTCCCGACGGCATTCCCCGCCCCTGGCATTCGACTTTCCCACGCGTCCCAAATAGGCGGGTTTTGATTGTCCCCAACTGTAGCAGCCCTCCTGGTGGGGACGGGGGAGAGACGAAGAGGGGAGGATAATTGAAGACTGACAGGCGCACAGCATTTCATACAGCGTTAAACTTCGGCGATGAGAGATGATTAGGATCACGGAAAAGCCAGTGTCAAGTGGAAAATGGGCATGGGCCGGGAACACTCAGAGCTGAGGAAGCTCTATGAGGAGAGGGAGTTTTGTATGCTTAGATTGTTAAGAATACATCTGCGTAGCCCAGTGGGCAGACTTGGCAGCTCCAGGAGAAGATTCGATCTCCGCCATGATTGGTCAACGAGACTGACTCATCCGTTACACTTGGTGACCGGTGATTAGTGCCGGGCGCAAGCCGGGCGCGTCGACAACTTAACATTCCCCGAAACCAACCCGAAACTACCACTTCTAATATTTCCCCGCACCAGTACCTGCACACAAGTGCTGAGATTAGATATCCAGTCGGCAACTTGAAGGTCGACTCTATGGCTCTACTGCTGGACTTACTCTCATCAATCGTCGACTGACGCTCGACCGCGGCCCACCTAAGGGACTGAGGTGCCACTTATGTAAAGGCCTGTTAGGTAGGTTATTTTGTAGTAGCAAAACCTACCTAAGAGGGTCCAGGAGACGAAGGCCTCCGCGTTCTGTTCGCTTCAACGGTGATCAGATCATTGATCTTCCCAATTCGGGAAAAAATCCCGTGACATTACCGCCTTCCTCTCTCCTTCCGCCAAACGGGTCCAGCAACAAACACTCGGTACGCGTGCACCAGCCCACTGCGCACGCCGGACTCAATACCCCACCAAAGAGCCGTCCAAGGACCCTTGATAAGCACAAGAAATGGGCCGTACTACCAGGGACTAGGACACACAGAAGACACCCGCTGTACGCCGCGTCTCGATGCTCTCTTGGAGCGGGATCTAGCACTCGGGATGCAACATCAACCGTTCCTGTGACTGGGGCTACGGATTCAGACCTCAATCTGGCAGATTGGATCAGTGTGGAGCCTCCTGTCGTGCCTTCGCCACACCTTTGCAGCCTCTGGAATCTGCTGAAAGCGTCTCGCCGTTTGTTGACACGTAGGATCGTTTCTGCCCCGGTCATAAACCTCTAGTCCCCAGTGCACAAGCATAGATGCATCGATCGTCTACGCCTTCGCCACTTCCGTCACCGTTGGCGAAGGCCTTCGTCGCTTTTGTTGCTACCTTCGCCAGCCCAGGTCCCATTTAATCAGCATGGAATGCTCTTCCTCCTGAACCTCTTGGCCCCATGCATGACCGTACACACCTCTAACCTTGTGATTGTCTGCACCCTCGCCACTTCCGCGAAGGCCTTCACCAGTTTTGTGAATACTTTTACTGGCTCGGGATCCCATTCATCAGCATGGAACTGTCGTCTTTCTCGGTTGTAAACCTGTCGGCCCCTGCATGACCGTACACACCTCAAACTTCCGAATGTTTGCACCCTTGCCACTTTCACGAAGGCCTTCGTGAGTTTTGTGAATACTTTTGCCGGCTCGGGATCCCACTAAAACAGCTTAGAATGCTCTTTCCCCTCGAGTCGCGAACGTCTCGGCTCCTGTATGACCGTACACCTAACAAACCATGTGATTTTCTGTGCCTTCACCAATTTCGTCCCCACCTTCACCCCATTCAAAGTGCCACAGTAGTGCCACTCAGTCGCTTGATTGTCACCTCTCTCACGTGCTCCATGGAACAATTGTACACCTGAAAGGCACCGGCGACGTCATCACCGTATTTGACAATGTGCGTCCCTTCCTCCACTTGTTGTGTCATCTACTAATGCACCGCTTGCTTCTCAGCTGCAAAGCCGACCCCGAGAACGAGCGCTGCCAGCGGGAGCTTGTTGACGCCGAGTCAGCAGATGGCGTGGCACTCATTTTCGTCTCGGCCGTGGGGTCTGGTTCCACCCCCTCATCGGCACCTCTTGCCATCGTGTTAGTTAATGTTGTACTGTCTTTCACTCAACAAATTTCTGTTATTCAATCTTGCAGTTGAATGGCTGGTCCTCAATTATAAGTCTAATCGAGAGAATTTGTATGTCTATCCGAGAGAATACAACATCCCTCCCCACGACTCATTGAAGGTCAAAGACCCAGCGGGGAAGGTGGGAAAAGGTGCAAGAAGGTGTCTAGAGGTCTGGTTGAGCTTTGTGCCCAACCACTGCCTGTGCTCTGGACGCTGTGAACTGATTGTTTCTTGGATTATACGGTCAATAGGATACTGAATATGACAATAAACACGCACCAGAGCCTTCTAATGCACTTGAGAATAGTTTCCTGACTGGTTGAGGCTTGCTGAGCATGGCAGAGGTGCTTTGCTCGACGGACCATAACAAAGATGATCATCGAGACCACAAAGCTAATGGGAACTTACCTGCCTTTCAGCTCGTTTCATGCATCAGCTTTCCATCATCGCAAAGAATTCTAAACCAAAATCGGAGGCCTTGGGGCGACCTAGCAATGTAATTTCCGGCGTTGAAACAGGCAGTTCTGCGAAGAGGGCCATCTATAATTTAAAAAATGAGCGGGCTGACGGTTATTCTCTTTCCTATTGGCTGCTGAATTGAGGTAATCCGAGGTGTGGCATCTGTCAATTACGTGTACGGTATCGGAGGAGGTCGTTGAGGAGGCCGGGAAGGTCATCGGGGAAAGGTTGTGAAGGTCACCGGGGAGGGTCACGAAGGCCGTCAGGAAGGGTCACGACGGTTGCCGGAGGAGGCTGCGAAAGCCGTTTTGGAAGCAAGAAAAGGTCATCTCGGAGTCATGAAGGCGGCAGGCATTGGAGGCGGTGAAAGTTGGAAGGATGCAGACGATCAGCCCGCTCTGTGGCGGTGTTTGAACCGTGATCTATCGGACTGTAACGTGTCTCCCTCCAAGTCTCCATCTTTCCGAGTCGTATTCCTAGCTCTACTTCCTCTTGTCTGTGGCAGGCCCTTTTCTCCTGGGACCATACACACTTCTCTAACCAGTCAACTCTCTGGTCTCCTCAAGCCTCTTGTCTCTCTCTTCTTTCCCCCTGGGCGTAGTGACCATACTCTCTAAAAGTTGATGGTCTCTCTCACTCTCTCTTACTTCTCATCTGGTCTCATCTCCTTCACGTCTGTGCAATCATCGACACTGTTTGTACAATTTCTCTCGCAATCGATACCCTTCTCAAGTCCAGTGGAGGTCAATCAAGTCTCTCACTTCGCGTTTCGAGCCTCCCTTGCGTTACCTTCGTGTTTCTCCCTCTGGCCAATGTTTCGCGCTGCTATGCCGTGCTCCAGGTAAGTCTGCACTGGTTTCCACGACCTCCCGAGATCTAACGAAGGCCTTCTTCTTTCCCGAAGACCTTCCTTCCCCTCCAGAAAAGTGTCTATCCAGCGTCTTGAATGTTCTGTCGTGTTCACACTCCTTGCGCAACTTCCTTGCGATGTTTTCCTATGCATCTTGCCCGGCCACCGCAATAATCGATTCAATTTTGAACTTTTCCCGGATGAACGAAGGCCTTCGTATGTATCATTTTGCACGTTGTTTCTTTGATTACCCCTTGAATATTTATGTCTTGCTCACTCAGCCTAACCCTGTATCATCCTAGGCTGATACCCAATCGATACCATTGATGTATTCATCCATACGTTGTTCTTATATTGTATACTACAGACTTTCCTGTAGATATTGGCTGCAGTTGATGTGATTCTGGTTATATTCATGTGTGGGTATATCCCTTGTGTGCCCGGCCGGTGCTCGCTACATGACAGAAGGAGACGGAGGCCAGCACGAAGGCCAGCGAAAGAGGCGAAGGGGTAACCCAATTAGGAAAGGTTGCGGCTCCCGAATAGAAGCATATACCCTTCGCCTCCCTGGGACCTCTTAGGTAGGTTTTACTATTACAGAATAACCTACCTAACAGGCCCTTTATGTAAGTGGCACCTCAGTCCCTTAGGTGCCGCGGCCTTTGGCTGGTCGACGGTCTGCGCTTCATACCCCACCCCCAACCTCCCCCGCGAGCGCCGCCGGCTTCTCCTTGCTCATCCCGCGCCGGCTCTCCGACGGGTACTCGCACTTGAGTGCGCGGCGTTGGCATTGGCTGCAGGGGGGGTGGTAAGTAGGAGGGAGAGGGGGGGTGGAGAAAGATGAAAGAAATGGAACGACCTCTCCCCGGCCTCCCCGAATCGCCCCAACGGATCGCGTCCCAACCCAAAAAGCTCCCACCCCGCGCCCGAGCAAATCGTACGCACGCCCCGGCCCGCGTGCAACCCAAAGATGGATGGACCCCCACGCGTCCCAAACCCAAAACACTCCCGCCCAAGCCCGCGCCCGCCCAAACCCAAATCGCATGCACGCCCGCGCCCGAAACGGGATGATACCCCGGCTTAGGCCCTGCCAATTGCCTCGGTCTCTGGTGCCTGCCAATGCAATTGGTGGGGAGAACGGATTTGCGTGGCGAACGCGAGGTCGGGGACAGGTAGGAGGCGGCGGCGCGGGACCCTAATTGGCGCGCGTGCGTGTGCCTCGGGATCGTTTGCGAGACGGAGAGAACGCGTGTCATCTTATCGCATCCTCGTTAGCCATAGCCAAGGTAAAATGGGCTAAGTCACCTGACGCGGCGCGGCGCGGCACGGGGGGAGGTGAGTCGGACGCGATCGCGACGCAGGATGGGAGGGGCGTAGAAGCCGATGCGCAGACGCGAGTCGGGTTCGAACAGAAAAAGGACGAGGAACGCGAAGGACAGAAGAAAAAAGGACGAAGGAGCAGAAAAAAGAAGACGGGTATTGTCGGAGGAACGAAAGCAAGACAAAGACACGCACTTGCACGCACTGGCCACCCCCGCACCCCCCACCGCGGGCCCACACGCGATCTTCCGCCCCTTAAAAAAGAGACACGCAAACGGCGGCTTCTTGTCCTTCTCCCGCTCCCTGGCGCCCATGCGCCACTTGCGCCCGGGCGGGTGCAGCGGCGGAAGGCCGTCGAGGGGAGTGCGAGTCGGCTCGGGTTCGGTCTTCATCGCGCTGTTAGTTGAGGAGTCGAGGGAGGAGGAGGGATGGGGAGTGAGGTCCGCGGGCGAGGGATAGTCGTGGTCCACGCTCGCTGCGCGCTCGCTCGAGCCACCGCCAGAGAAGGAGCTAGACTCGAGGGTAGTGGCTGAGTCGAATGCAAATGACTCGGAGGAAGCGTATAAGTTTCGCGACAAGCTCACATCTTCCTGGACTCTGAGCCTCGTTCAGTCAAAATCGATAGATTTTGAACATCTAAGTAGGATACCTTGAAACATGTTAAGTTCATCCAGCCCACTCCCAGAAAGTTTAAAAACCCAGTCACTGATACACTTCACGCGTTGATCCCGCACTTACGCGCCTCGGTTCAAATTGACGGAATAACGCTTTTTGCCACTGGCAACGTTGATGGCCAAAGAGGCGCATCATCAGAGGCGCAGCCGTGGGAACCATCACTGGACTGCATCAATTCAACCCTTTAACCAACAACTTGAAAGTTGGACCGAACGACCGAACATATCACAATGAGAAACAATTATCGATGTAAGCTTACATTTGACAATGCATGACTATTCAATGCTCAGCGTTTGAGCGTTACGCCACTGCACCTGTACCCCCGAATATACTACCAGGACCAAAGTCCGGCTCCCCACCCAAAGAGCCGAATACGTCCCCGATGTAGTTTGTCGGTTGAATGCCTGCCGCAAATTTGTCGTCCCACTCGCCCACGATCCCCTGGACGACCTTTACGCCCGCAAGGTGGAGGTTCAGCACCGACGGCTCATATCCCGGATGGCTCCCCAGCAGGTTTGCCAATGGACTCTCCCCTGAATACTGCCGGTCAAAGTCCGACGCGGTGCGCATGACGATGATGCGTGCAAAGTCGACGAGGCGGAACAGCGCGCCGCGCATTAGCGCGCTGAGCGTGGCATTGTCCTCTTGCTGTGAAGTGCAAAACACGCTGGAGCCGTTTGTGAAAATCTGCGTCGTGTTCTCGAACGCCTCGCCGAGGAGGTCTCCGCTCCAGTACACATCGGACGTCGCGGTGTCGCAGAGGACGACTTTCGGGCCCTGGGTCGCGGCTTCGTAGCCCGTGGAGTTTGCATAAAGGTTCCGCGCGAGCTGTGCCGCCAGGGTGTCGTTCAGTGTCGCGGTCTCTGCATAGTCGAAGGCCAATTGGCGGAGCGCATCGTTGACCTCGAACACTTCCGTGCCGTACCAGTGGCCGGGAACTTGGCCTGGGGCAAGGGAGTCCTGCGGGAAATACCCAGTGGGGAAGTCTGCGGGTATTTGACGCGCGTCGAACTCGTATTGGAGTGCAACCTAGACGTAGTCAGATACAAGTTCTCTTGAACAGTTATAACACGCTACACCTGCACGGCATATTTTGCAAATGTCACGTCGCCGATGGATCCTATTTTGGGATTGACTCCGGCGATACCGGTGATGAAGAAGTATGTGGAGGTGAGGTTGAAGGAAGGCGAAAGTAGTAGCGAGGAGATGGTCCTAATGGGAACAAAGTAAGCAAACTTCCGGTAGATGCCTCGCATATGCACTCACGATGCAGCATTGATCTCGGCCTCGCCCGTTGTGAGGAGACACACAGAACCGTCACCGGTACAGTGGACATCTGGGAAGAGGGGAGAAAATCCCGGAACAGTGATGTTTTGCTCAAACAGATTAAACTCCGGGATGTCCGTCCATGCCCCAAGCTCCGAAGTAAACTTTTGAACCACAAGTTAGTTCACATAAATGATAACTCAGAGTCGCTTAACCATCGTGATTATGAACACCTTGGGATTGATCGTCGTGGGGCCGTTGAAGCTTGCACCAAGGAGCAGGCTGGTGAGAAGTTGTACGAGCAGCATGATGTGCGCTGAGAGCGGGAAAAGTGGGACCAAAGGAAGTGACCACAAACTCTGTCAGATCCAGGGTAGATATATATATGTACCGCAGCTTAGCGGGGACGTCCCAGGACAAAATGCGGACGAGGCGTTACGCAATGGCTGCGGCCGTTTATCGCCCTTAGGTTCAATTGAAAGGTGGAATGCTATAAGCTGTAATCCACCGTGAGTTCTGATAGGCTGACTTTAAATAAATTCCAGGTGCCAAACCTGCCAGACCTCGCAGAAACGCGAAGACCTCGGGGTCCCGAGTAACGAGTGCAATATTCCAGTGGCGTGAAAGGTGGGGCACGGGATGCAAATGGAAACTGACGGAACGAGGCAAGAGACTGTCAAAGGGAGACAGCTTCTATGGCGTTTTTTGACGACCGGCGATTTGCTACAGCGGGTTGGACACCTTACGTTCTTCCTCATTTTGCGTTCACTTGCGCAATTTGAGGGGAGACTGATGCAAATTGAACGGCAACCGAAGCAGGATCGACCCCCCTTCTTCAGGTGATCATGCCGTGAAAGAGAAGAATGAGTGGTCTTATGACCACATAATATGACTGGGCGGAGTTTGTGCAGTCATGAACGTGGAATTGCGGCCGTCAAGAGTTTTTCCCCCAGAGCGAATGATGTTGGAGGCCACGGAGGTGACAGAATTGACAGAAATAGCATCGTGGGTTTGAAGGAGAAGACGCTGCTTAGGACTGAAGGATAAAGATACTGGCCTGATCTCCGCGATTCCATCTGAAATGATTCGGAACATAAGGCCTTGAGGGGTCCGAGCTTTCGGTGGACCAAGTTGAAAATGGAACATGGTAAGAAAGCAAGGAATATTCGATCTCCTGCTGGCATTCTCTTTTTCGGGCAACCAATGGCATTAATGGGTTCCGATTTCATCGGCGGAGTCAAAATTTCAACCGGACACTGTCCGGACTGTCCGGATTCCGACGAATAATTGGCCATCGCAGGGTGAATGGTGTGAAGTTGGCTGAGAGTCGGAATACCGAGGACGAAGCGAATGGTCTTTGTACAGTCCACCAAGACGCCCTGGATCGATTTGAACGCCTACCACGATTGCGCGTGTTTCAAGGCATGGACAACGAACGCAAGTCCCAGTGCGATGCGCCCTAGGTGGTAGACATGGGCCGGGCTGTTTCAAGTTCGGGGATACCGCTTCCGCCCCGCATGGTACAAATCTGCTTAACCTATGAGAGGGTAAATTTGGTCACAGGAAACTTGCACGCTGTTTTCGAAGCCGGTGTGTCGAGGCGCCTCTTGTTTATAGTCGAATTGGATATGTAAGATCCTGGTAGGTGGCTTAGGATGTGCAGTTTAGACGGATCTGAAGGCGCTGGAAGTCCCGTGGAACACTGAATAGATTGGCGGGATCGTGGGTTGTGCGGAGGATATTGGAGACTGGGTCAACGGAACCGTCCAGCCTGGTCACGAGATGAATGAGGTGAAACGACGGGTATCTTTGAAGAGCAGGAGGCGGCTGTAGAGAGCTGTCGGAAATTGGGAATTCTCCACCGCCAAGATGAGAAGAGGGTATGGGGTGATCCATCCGGCTGGCCTAGTATAAGCTCAATATAAGCTATCATTTGATGAATGCTGTGGATGTGCTTACTATTCTCGTTGCGGTCCTGGGTACTTTCACATGCAGATAGTCCAGGCGTCCAGCACTCGCACCTGTGCAATCTCCGGGGACGATTCAGACCTCAGAACCCCTATAAAACTTGAACATGACGGACAAAGCCAAGGAGGAGGAGGAGGAGGAGGAGTGTATTACTGCAGAGGTCCCAATCAGGAACAAGCAGGTACTAATTCAATGTCCGCCATCATTCAAGTCGTCAAAACTCGTCAACCAAATTGACTCATCGGCTTCATTCCGCCGCCATCAATTTGCTGCTCTCCGGTCTCCACCGTACAACGTTGGCCAACTACTCTCTCGAGTCGGATTCAAGGCTACACAACGAAGCGCATCTATCCCGGCGTTGCGCGCGTGTACTCGGATGCCAGTGATTGCACAGTACACCAGATCCGTATCGCCCATTTCAGTCCATAGCTTAATATCCGTCCTTCGCCCTCTTCTTTGACTTCCACCACCAGAGATCATGGCCGCCGGCAATGAAATCACCTCGACGTCGCATTCCATTTCGGATGACCATGATACCCTCGCTTCCGTCGATTCTCCCCCCGCCTCTCCCTCCGACGGCACCCACACTCCTACCACCATTCCCATGACCGAAGCCCTATGGATAGCCAACCTCAAAAAGCTCGACAAGAAGATCCGCAAATACAACTGGAAACCCGCGCACCCGCACTCCCAGAAAGATGCCCCCAGACGCGAGGAAGACGCCGCCAAGATCGTTACCCTTATGCGCGACCTCGGCGCGACCCACCCCGACCCGCGCGTGCAGGTGTACTGGGCAGAGCGCGCGGACGCGTTTGCCGCGGCGCCTGAGCCCGATAAAAAGGCCGTCCTTCGGGATGTCACGTCGGTCATACTGGGGTTGATTGCGGCGCCGTTTGCGATCGCGGGGGCGCTGTTACTAGGCCTTGGGAAGGCGCTGAGACTGACGGGCACGCTGATGGTTGAGAGCAGAGGATGAGGAGAGAGGAGGACCCGGGAACAAGCGGCGTATAGATGCGAGGAGGACGCGTTGTGACGGAGCACTGCACTCTTCACTTACTTAGACTCATTTTATTATCCTCTGGTATGCGCGCTAATCCTCGTATTTGATTCGTGAATTCACAGAGCTCGAGGATCGCCGACATTTTCTTCCACATCATAGCCTCGAACCCGTCACCTTTCACGAGGAATGTTCTGCCGATGAACCATCCATACCAGTGGATCAAGGGGCTCCGCTTTCCTGAAAAATGTACCCGACGTCGATTTTTGTTTTTCAGAGGTCGAGGGTACCCCCTCCCCCCTCACAGCCACATGATGCCATCAAATTCCCATTTGGGGAAGACCCCTAACTTCTTCTATATGTGCTGCTTTACCCCCACACGACCCTTCCACACACTCTGTATGGTACTGACATCTAGGGAAATTACCACGGCACCTCCACCATGACTCTGGGTTCCCTCTGTATATTTTTTGCGGCCTCAGGTAAGGTTTTCAGACCCGATGGCTCCTGCCTCAAGGTTTTCTGCAGGACACAGGTCAATTCAAGGTTTGAATAATCACAACAGGTTTTACCTACCTTGTGTCACAAGATGCTGAGCAAGCCGTCCAAAGATTTGGAGAGCCACCCGGGCACGGATGAAATTTGGGCTAGCCGTTGCAGGCGCATCAGGAAGAGTCCACAGCACCCTCAGGAGGTTGTACGCAAGGGATGCATCTTGATGATCAATTGGGTTCAGTAATGTATTGATCTGTTGTTGGCCGATACCGACGACTTGCAAGTGTTTGCTGACAATGTTGGGAGTGATGTGAAAGCCCCCAATATCAAGACCCATTGGGCGCGTGAGGAGTGATCACAAGGTTGTAATCATGTGCTGGATATCGCCGTGGGAACGAAACTCGTCCGGGTTGACTCGGAGATCCATTGATTCAAGAGAAAATTTTCAAGCACGAGAAATTGATTTGTCGTGGGAAGGACTGCGAATTCAACATCACCAAAGAATACATGCTGGTTCTTCTGGTATGGAAACATCACCAAATGCGGCCAACATAGGCCAACATCTACCCAACTGTGCCTCAACCTTCTTATCCACTTTATTGAACCCCCAGTGGACTCCCTGTGTGCCCAGACTACTATAGAAACACTCAAACCCTCGCCGCAAAATAAGGTATAGATTTTTTTTTTCGAGACCGAGGGGACCCCCCCCCTCCCCCCAAATATGGAAATTTCCTATCTTGGTAGCCCCTTGCAGTGGATACAGGTTCTTGTCATTGGAGTAATCGGATTCTGGAAACATTTTTTGATGCCTCAGGTTTCGTCGAATGCTCGGATTCAACACAACACATGTGTCCACGTGATTGGTTCAAAAACATCGCAACACAAATCGCGGACGCTGAGGCCCAAGGGGAGCTCGGGATTAAAATTTTGGATATAGGGTGGGAAGGGGGGGTCCGACCGAGGGTCGAAAAAAACTTTCCAACCTGATACCTGATTTCCAAATCCCGACTGCCCGCCCTCACAAAGCAAAACATGTTATACCGCAGAAGCGGATAGGTTCCCCAGAAAAATGGAGTACTTCATTCCTTACAATAGGGTCGTTCATAGTAGGATCGTCCACAGTTCTCCTCTTTCCCGCCTTTTTTGTCTCCCTTTTTCCGTTCCTTTTTCTGCTCTTTCTCCTTTTTTAAAGTATACGCATGAAAAACCTTCTGGGGCTCAAAATCTAATCCCACAAGCTTCCTGGCAACCGTGTAGATGTTTAGAGGCATGAGTAGACCTGTGTGAGCTACAGGGTCCTACGAGGGAAAAAGGAGATGAAAAAGGGAGTTACAACGGGGGGTTTCACAGTAGCCCTTTTTTCTTCCTTTTTTGCTTGCCTTTTTTTGTGGTTTTCAATGGTCTGTGCACTTAGACACGACATTTCCCCCCTTTTCACTCCTTTTTACATAGCTAAATTGAAAAGGGGAAAAGAACCAGCTGAAAAACGATGGGAATGCGAAAGCCTGAGAGGGAGAAAAAAAGGAGTGAAAAGGGGCTACTTAGACTGTGAACGACCCTAATGGCTGAATAATGGTCAGCTTAACACTCCGGCGCTCACACGCCTTCTTCTCAGCGATCATAACCTTAGTGTTGAACAGCTCCGCTACCCAGTCAGATACAGGTGCGCCATCCCTCGAGAGGAGCGGCTCTGTCGGTTCTGCCAAGTTGGTGTGGAGGATGAAGTTCATGCATTAGGGTCGTTCACAGTAGCCCTTTTTGTGCTCCTTTTTGTGCTCCCTTTTTTCTCCTTTTTGGCATTCCCTTCGTTTTTTGCCTGGTTTTTTTTTCCTTTTCAGTTTAGCTATGCAAAAAGGGGTGAAAAGGGGAAAAACATCGTGTCTAAGTGCACAAACCATTGAAAACCAGAGAAAAAGAGGAGCAAAAAGGGAAGAAAAAAGGGCTACTGTGAAACCCCCTGTTGTGACTCCCTTTTTTGTCTCCTTTTTGGCTTCCTTTTTTCTTCCGTTCACCCAAATTGGCATGTAGAATGTCATTCTTTTTGCAGTTGTCCCCCTTTTACATCTCTAAACCCAAAAGGAAAAAAAAACACAAGAAAAACGGAGGGAATGCCAAAAAGGAGAAAAAAATGGGCTGCTCCCTTTTTCGTCTCCTTTTTGCTTCCTTTCCTTTTTCACTCCCTTTTTCCGCTCCTCTTTCTTCCTGACTTGTATGAGTTGACCAACAAAGGCAGCGACCATGCTTGAACCAAAGTTGGTAAAAGGGAGTAAAAAGGAAGCAAAAAGGAAGCAAAAAGGAGGCAAAAAGGAAGCAAAAAAGGGGAACTGTGAACGACCCTATTGTTGGATTGTATTGCACACCCCCCACTCTCAGATTTGAGAGAGGACTTCCTCGCTGATGCGTTCACCTGCGATTCAGCATTGGAGGCTGCCTACAATATTTCCTCTCACTAGAGTTCTTGCGTAGGCTGATATCGTCCAGGGGTGCGGTTACCCGTGGGCCCGGTTCGCCAAGTACATGTGCAAGGTTCTGGCTTTGTTTGACAGTGTTCCACGTTATATTCCGGCCGGATATGAGATTAATTGACATCATCCCATTTCACTTTTCCCGTTTACTACCGAGTTTCGTGAGAAGATTTCTTTGTATTTCTGTCAAACCGATACAAGGGGTAAAATGACTGTAGCATATATTTAGAGGCCTTGTGTATGTAGGTACAGTACCCATATGTTCCTCAGTGGGACCACCACAGTAATACATCCTCCTACTCCTCCTCCGGCTGGTTCCTGTTCGTTTCCACATTTCAAGTGTGCACTTCCCTTTAGCTTTATGTAAGATAGAAGGAAACATGATTAATGTTCGAGACACGTTTGCCACCGGCCGAGCTTATTCACAGCCGAGTTGCATAATCAACCCTTTAACATTGTTCAAGTTCATTCCTTTCTCAGGGTTGTAGACTTCAACAAACTGCGGTATGGGGTAATTTTTGTTGAGTCTGTCTACGAGAGACTAGTTGTAGACATGTTTCAATATTTTTGGGGCACTATAGGGACATCTTTGAATCACTGATCAAGCTATCTCAGGCTATCCACTTGTGCCTCAGTGTTGGGTTTCAGTGTCGAGCTCCCAGAAAAAACTGCCTTGGGTACAGTCTAGTACGGGGACATGACAGTTACCATAGGTCGATGAACAAGAAAATCAATACTGGTTGGTTTCCATGAGCAGAACAAACAGTGGACACACAAGAAATAGGTAGTGGTAGTCAGTGTCTGGCAGAGGCATAGGGTTCGTCCGAAAGGCTTGAGGCCTCAACATCTCTTGACAGACGCCCTCGCTCGTTTCCGGGGGAACCCATTCCGCCCTCCAGCTCCTGTATCCGTGCTGCCAGCATCTCGATCCTCTCATGAGATGCCTCCACCTGCGCCTCCAGATCCTGCGGCCTAGATACGGGACGCAAAATTCGATGTGGCATAGAATCCTGCATCGCTGTCTGCTCCTGCGTGCTGTACAGATCACCCGGACTGACCACTAGTACGTTTGAGGTGTCAGATGAAGCAGTCTTTGAGCTTTCAATTTGCACGTTTGTCAGGGTGAAGGGCAATATGTTGGTGGTTTGGAAGTTTTTCATGCTCAATTCAGCTGTATGATTTCGCCGCCGTCTTAGCCAACAGAGCAGTACAACGGCCGAAGTCATGAAGGCGATTACCACCGTAACCGAGATGCCAATTAATATTCGTAGGGCGGTTCAACTCCTGCAGCGGCCGACGGGAAAGATCGTTAGAGCCGACTGATATACATATTAATATTATGCTGACTTGCTGTGGACAATCACGGTCGATTCTTGGGGCTGTGGTGGTGCACTGCTACTGATTCTGAGGTGATGTATGGGTGTGGTCCTGGGTGCATCTATGAACATGCTTGACATATCATGGCCGAAAATTCCATACATTTGTGATGCAGAGGGTGGAAACTCTGTTTCGAACGATGAAGCGGATCCCAATCTGGGTGAATACTTCAGTTACACGGTTTGGTGGCTGAGGCGGAATACTGACACACGTCTGCAAGGCTACGGAGAATATGGTCTTAGTCACAGTTGAGCTGACTGGAGTGGTAGCAGGATTCATTCTATGCTCGATGGTGAAACGAACACCCTACTAGAGAAAACGAAGCAAACATACGACAGACTGGTGGGAGGTATTGATATTGATATCCTTATCCTTCCATTCCCTCCCGGATTATTGAATCCCAGATGGCCACCTCTGTGTCCATTCCCGCCCGGATTTTGATGACCGAACATGCATGCGCCGGGTCTGGAGGCAACTTGGGGTCGACAGAGGGAGGCGGGAAGGTAGGAGAGTCTCAGTGGTTTCAGAAGGATAATATCCCCAACCGTCAAATGAAAAGTAGGAGTTTCACAAAACGTAAACCAGCTACTGGGCGAGTCAATGGAAAGATAAGACAATCCGATGACCGGTGATAAGCCGTGAAACCAAGTACACATGAATTTTGCGATTTTGCACGATTCAGCGTGTCAACACGCACTGAGGGACCATCAGGGCACTCTGACTGAGTGGTTCAGTCTATTAGCACAAGCTACGAGGTTAACGAGGACTTCTACCGGTACCTTCACAAATGGGGCCACCAGATATCTTAGTTAACTAAGGAAACTTGACGATGGTGGCAGAGAAACTAGGACATACAAGGCCTAAGGCTGCTTGCTAGGACACAAACAGCATACCAAAGAGGTTGCGAGGTCAATATACCGAGTGCTGGCAGGCAACAGTGGGAAGAACCCAATTATTCGCGACAAGACTATTTAGACCTGTTTTACCCAAAACTGAGGACGCGTTTGATCATGCATTGGGTCCAGACCGAGTCTGGGGATGACTTGAACAATAGGACATGATCCAGCCGTTTAGCCGCGAGGATAAACCAGAGACAGAGAGAGAGATTGTGATATTGTGGTTGAACCACCAAACCAAACCAGGGGCTAGGGGGTATCATTGGGAAGGTAGAAGAGAGGTGCATGAGCTTCAAGACTAAACAGGCCCAGGACAAGAGGCTACAGACGAAGAAGACACTTTCTATCCACTTAATCAGCAATCACATGTGTCGTGTCAAACACCACATGTCCACCATATGTCTCCACAAGACACGACCAATCAGGAGCCAGGGATTGGGATTCAGGTGCCGCGAACCAACGGACACCCCCGAACTTGCACTCTGACTCTCTCTATTGAGGGGTTAGTTGTTGATAGTGTTGTGTGTTGTGTGTGGTTTAGAGTTCATAGCTCTGCTGCATTAGCATTTCGCATTTCGCATTCACACGTACCTGAGAGTTGGCGTTTTCACCGGCGTCGATATAAAAGATCTAGGCGGCTATTTTGAGAGAGCAGGGTTAATATTCAACCGGTTGCTGTTAAAGGAAGGAACCTACCGGAATATTTTGGCGCCTTCTCCTATGACTACACCCCAGATTTAGAACTTTCCCTTGCCTTTTGACCCTAATAAAATGTGGATGAGGACTGCAATGTCATGAGTTTAATTCCTACCTGCCCACCCTGATGTTTTTGTACTTCCAGCTAGAGAAGCCGACCGAAACCTTGAGGTTGCACATTGGCAATCATGATCGGGAGTTGCCGAGAACCCAACACAGGCAATATACCGTCTGTTTGGAGCCGGCAAAAATGTAAGGCGAGCAGGAAGGTGCATCCCTTCCAAGATGGAAGTCTCTGTGGACTAAATAATGACGGAAAGCGTCAGTTTAAAGGTTGATTTATCTGACCAGTTGAAACGGCCGTCACTGCCGTCGTTTGACGGGCCGTTGCTTGAAGAAAAAAATGGTCGACGGGACGGGCACGGCACCCGTTCAACGGGTGCCGTCAAACCGTGGCGACGGCAACGGGCGGCAGCCCTAACGTCGTCGTCGTCGTTACGAAGAATTAATGAAGGCGCCGACGACGAAATTGGTGTTGGTGCTGCTTTGGGTGTTCTTGGGGTGTATCCTGATGGCTCTTCTGGGGAGATGGCTGTAGTAGGGGCGTTCAGAAAAACTCCTACTATATATAGTAGGTTCTGGTTGACACGATTCTGACAAATCAGGTGCTGATTAGGAGCGACCCCTTCTTTCTGTAATATGTGCTGGCGGACGTATTGAAATCAGGGTTATTCAATTACAATGTCTTGACCGATAACTTACCGCCGGTCCCAAAGCCTTCTCCTGTGATCCCCTCCGTCCTCCAAAATTCTCTTACAGCAATCCACGATTCTTGCTATCAGTGTCAGGTTATGAGCGCATGTTTGTAATCGGCTGTGCAGTGGGGTTCGGCTCGTCGCATCTTCCTCAACTTCCTCGACAAAAAAACCTCTGATCGCCATTTCAGTTTGTTCAGATGTTTAGGGTGAAGCGGATGGGTTATCTCCCCGTTTGTGAACACCATCATGCCTTATAAAATACCTGTGCAGTCAGGAGCTTCGTGCGTATTGATGAGAATTTTTGAGAGGGTCTTATGTACGATTGTACGATTTGAATGTGCCTTGTTTGAGATCTAATGCCCCCAGGTGTTTGGGTCAGGCGGTTTCCGTATATTACTACATGATTCGCTTTTCAGTAACACGAACAAAAATAGCAAAGTGTTGTTTATAAATAGCACCGGGTGTCGCTTCCAGATCAAGAGGTCGAAATATATGATCCCGCTAACTTGAGCGATGTTTGAGTCCAATGTTTCTCCTTCGAAAAGAGTTCAACAAAATTCACGTGATCGTTGGTTCGATTTTTTCTGAATCTCTCAGTTGTTGACTTCGGATACCAGTATTATCGGAGAAGGGGGGCATTTTATTATACAGCGCGAACGGCTTTACTGTACGGGCGTTGTATATATTATGTGGACTTTCTACTGCGCTACATAATGGCGAACCTGCAAGGGGACTGCATAGCCTTCCTCTCCATCCACCTTCGGTCGTGGAAGGATATTCCGATGCTGTCCAATGACGGTGTCCGGTCCTTTGGGGAGCTCGAATGTGAAGTTGCGGATGAGGACGGAGAGAACGGCCTGTGAACATGTCGATCAATCGTTCAAATGAATGTGCACACGAAGCACAGACGAACCTTGAGCTTTTAGAGCCCGAGAACTCAGTCAACCAGTCCGCCAACAAGTACAACGTAGACGCACCTCCGCGATCGCAAACCCCTTGCCGATACAAATGCGCGCTCCGTCGGAAAATGTGAGCAGGTGGCGGTAGCCGTTGATCTCCTGCGCACGATGCGGGTCGGCGCTGGGGTTGAGCCAGCGGGCAGGGTTAAACACTTTCGCGTCCGCCCCCCAGAACTCCACAGAACGATTGATGCATTTGATCGGGATGCTCACCATCGTGCCCTTGCGTAGGAAGATGCTGTCCACGAACGCGCCACCCGCGGTCTCGAGCGGCGCGCTCAGAGGGAGAATGTCATCCTCCGAGGCCTGCGTGCCCCATACATATGTGAGAAATCTAGTCCCGAACAAGTAGTTGAGGAATCGCACCATGCGTTGCGCTTCAAACAGAGGCGGGTGGACGCGCAATATTTCGCAAGTGAAGGCGTCTAGGAATGGCAAGCTGTTTGTAAGTTCGTCCCAGGATGGGTCTCCTCTTGTCTGGAGAATCTCGTCACGAAGCTTAGTCTGTATGACCGGATTTCGGGAGAGCTCGATGAGTGCCCACTAAACAAATCACGGAGGTCAGCATTGACTTCCCTCCGCACAACATTACCTCACAGTCAGGCTGACTTCGATAAATACGTCAGGTATGTAGCAAATACATGTGCCTTTGAACTTACTAGCCGTCGTTTCATATCCTGCAAGTAGCAGAGCACTAATCTGGTTGTTTTAAACGAGTCGAGGGAGCGCTAATGAAGTCAACGGACGCACCTGCGAAGCAACCTCCTCCTCAGTAATGCGCTCCGTGCTTGCTGACTTAGCTGCAAGAAAATAATTCAGAATTCAGCCGCAATCCACCGAAACAGTTGCCTCCATTACCGAGGAGTCCGATAACAGATTTATCGACGGTCACGTCGCGATTCGCTGCAAGGAACGTGTCCGCGAGCTCGCGCATTGTCGCGCTTAATCGGTCGAGCAGCATACGACGGCCGGTAGGGACATTGATGAGGAAGGGAAGGATAGGCAAAGCCATGAAAATGACCATATCGAATAGCGACGGTTTCGAGCCGAGGGAATCAAAGGCGGTCGCGACGGCGGAGGGTCGGCCAGAGAGGGTCCCGAAATCATGAGAAAATCCCGCCAAACCTATTGTGTCGAGACTGCAAGGGAAGTTCAGGTTTTCTGCACCGGCTTGGGGCCGCAAACTCACGATACATGGTTCATCCTGTCGCGGCGCCATTGTCAGAATGGAATGTTAATTCAGTGATTGAGATGACCAACCATTGCTGAACTTCAATTATCGCGCCGTCGGAGGGGCTCGATTCAAGCAAGGCTTCCCATGCGGCTTTCGCCTGATTTTATCGTGAACATTCCGGGGTACCAATGAAGATCCAGGGGAGGTAAATTACCTTGTACGCAGAGTCAAAGAAAATAGGAGTCAAGTTTTTGATGGATTCAGGACTGAACGCGGGGTTGAGTGCCCTTCGCTGCCTGTGAGTTGTTTCCAGTTAAGACCTGACCAAATAAGAACCACAAAAGCGCACCTTTTATGACTATCGCCTTCTGCCCAGAACAGGCCCCGTCCAATTAATCTTTCAGTGAAGCGCTTTGCCGGGGGTCTCTGCACATATCCATACGCGTCCCGGGAGAAAAGATGTTGGATGGCCTGCGGGAATGAAATGTTTGAATATGAGATGCATTCTGCCCACAGCATACTACGAACTTTGGGATCGGACAAGATGACAGTTTTTCGGCCGAGGATGGTTGGAATGGCAAAGACAGACCCATACGTGGCGGCCCACTTCTCATAGATCGCGCCGGAGTCCAGGGCCTTCATGATGGACGGCATCGCGCCGAACAAGAAGTTGCTGCTCGATGGCCCCTTCAGAGCTGTGGAACGGCGCCGAGATACACGTCGCAGCAAGATGTAGAATACAGAAACGGATGCGATCAGGACGCCAGCATCTACGGCTCTGATATTCCAACTCGTTGGTAGTGTGATGTTGGGCATTGTAAGGGACTGCATGTTTGGAGAATTGAGTCGGGAAAGAGATGAAAAGCACCCGAATCCATGTACTTATATGATCGATTTTATGGGGACTGAATATCAGTGGCACTGCGCCGCAGCCGATGAGCGTAATGTTGCTCTGCTTGCGGGTAACGTTCCGAACGGTGCGCAGCTTCGAACGTAACAAGGATGCCGCGGCGGTGATGCGTGATCGCATCGCGGGAGACGTCGATCTGGAATCCAAGTTGCCTCTTTACCTCACGACACCATGGCTTCACCGTTCGCCTCCAGGCTAGGGACCAACTACTGTCCCACCGATGGAAAAATGGTCGAGATTGAAGCCCTCCTCATCGGGCCTAGCCTTCGAATGAAGCGGCTTGACGATGAAATCGCCGAGATACAGAAGGCCCTCACCAAATTGACGGAGGAGCGCGATAGCCTCGGGGCCTACATCGGAGCCCACAAAGCTCTCGTCTCTCCCGTTCGACGGTTGCCACGGGATATGATCCAAGATATATTCATGGCCTGCCTCCCCACGCACCGTATGAGTGCGCGCGAAGCGCCTGTGCTCTTGGGCCGCATCTACAGTTCGTGGAGAGTCATATCACTCTCGACACCCGGGCTTTGGGTTAGCCTTCGTATTGCTGTCCCTGGGCCTGCCAAGGTTGTTCCACCCAGCTGGAACAGAGGTTGGCGGTCACCCGCACTTGGTTACAACGCTCTGGAAAATGTCCGCTGTCGATTTCGCTGCACACTCCCGAATTCATTCCTGCCAATATCACGTCCCCGACGCCTCCCTTCCTGCAGGCGTTAATCCCTTTCACATCACGGTGGGACCACCGAGACGTTGTCACAACCTATCATCGAGCACCCCCTTCTTCAAGTACTTGATTGCAGGGGTGTTGATGGCTTTCATGGCGCTGCTCAACCGTCTTTCGTTGCCGGAATTATACCATCTCACGTGTCTGAAGGGGCCGAATCGTGGGCGAGTCACCTCATGATTTCCAGCCCCTTGTCCATATCTTAAACTCCTCGTTGCATCTGGAGAGTTTCTATTTAGCGACTCCCCAGTTTTCAGCTTCATCTGTGCAAGAAATTCTCCGCAGTCTCCCGTCTACTATCCAGCAACTACACTTCGACGTTACACCATACACATGGACTGAGCCATCTTCTTGCAACGAGGACGTCCTAGCGATCATCACTCCCACGCCTGGGTTCACGCCGCTTTGCCCTCCCCTGCAGGACTTCCAAATCAACAATTGCTCGCTGATCTCGGACGTGGTTCTCCTGCGGTTTATTACTGCGGGGCGAGCACGCTGAAGCGCGTCCAGGTTCAATTCTCGAGACAAATGGAGTGTGACGTCTTCGGCGAGCTCCAGCCGTTGATTGATGCCAGTCTCGACGTCTTGATTTCGCACTTTTAAGCCCGTCCGGCAATGTTCGCCCTGGGAGGGATTACCCGATGCACCCTCATCACTACCACCGCCATTATATTAATTACACGGCCGAAAAATTCGTTAAATACAACTAGGGTGTGCTCAAATCTCGAGTTTCGAGTCTCTGGACACACGAAGTTTTGGTGAGCCAAAATCCCTTATTTGGATATGTTGTTACTTGGTTGAAAAAAGGTCCAACACAATCCTACGAAGACTGCAAAACGATAAATACAATTTCCCAAGTTTTCAACCGCGAGCATAATCATTGGATGCGTCGCTGAACATGTACGGTAATTTAACCAACAGCCACCTCCCGGTTGAGGTCCACGAAATGGAAAGCGTAATCTATGTAACCTGATGGATCACTGCTGCCGTATGGTGTATAGTATTTCGCGCCGTCGCCCTTGACTAGCGGAATGTCATGGAAGAGACGGCAGGGAAGGTCAGGCTGCAAAAAAATTCAGCATCAACGGAAGGTCGCTCAAATGGGAACCCTACGTTTGCGATGAAGGCCCGAGAATAAGCTATGATATCGCCTTTTGATTCCGCCATGCGAAGCCCTCTCTCCCGGTCGTCGCTGTAGCCTCATGCGCTGATCAGCGGCCTGTTTCCCCATATCTCGCGGATAAAGTCATTCAAGTTGGACCCGATAGCCGGCTCCTCGACGACGTGGAGATAACCAAGGTTCGGGTGACGGTCGCGGATTTCTTTGACGAGGTAGCTGTAGGTCGGAACTGGGTCCACCATCCCGGAATCTGAAGAGCATCACTCATTGTTCAAACGCAGATGCACCGGGGAAAAATACCCTGCAACTTGTTCCAAGGGCTCAGGCGAACTGCGGTCTTGGATGCCCCGACCGCCGGGACTATTGCGTCGAGGACCTCGAGGGTGAAACGGGCGCGGTTTTCAATGCTGCCGCCGTACTCATCCGTGCGGTCGTTGACGCTGTTCATCAAGAACTGTTCCGGGAGGTATCCATTGGCGGCATGCACCTCGACGCCATCGAACCCGGCTTTGTGGACGGCATTGGATGCCGCGACGGCGAATAATTCACTGTACTCTTTGATCTCGTCCACGGTCATTGGGCGCGGGACGTCGCCCGACCTCGGAGTGGCGTCTCTATGGAAGAGAATACCTAGCGTCTTCGTCGAGGAGGAGACATACGGATCTCCGGGGGCGAGGTGTTCAACGTACGCCGCGCGGCCGAAGGCCCAGAGCTGGAGATAAATGAACGACCCTTTGGCGTGGACGGCATCCGTGACCTAGGATTTCCATCGGTAAACCGAACCAGAATAATTGAATTGTACGCTGACCTGTTTCCATGCCGCGATCTGCTCCGCGGACCATATTCCCGGAACATTCCTGAAGCCCCCGGCTTTCCTGGCGATGAGGGTCGCCTCCGCGATGAGGAGTGTTCCGGGGGTGCTGCCGCGCTGAGCGTAGTATTCGGCCATACCGAGGCTTGGGACTCCCTCCGCATTCGAGCGGAACCGGGTCGACGGCGCGAGAACGACGCGGTGCCTGAGCTGCACGTCGCCCACTTTGATAGGCTGAAACAAGGTGGGGAGTCTGGAAGACATTGGATGCAGATGCGAGAGCAGCTTGTACCTTTATATTCCACTTGCCCTCATCAGCCTTAGTAAGGTACAATGGAGTTGAATAAGCCAGAAAACCTTACTAAGGCTTGTCCCTCTCAGTCGTGGGATGAAAACCTCGATACGCACGCGACAGCGCTTCTTCCATTTGCATAAGACTGCAGATAATTTTGTATCTAGATAATTTGTCCACCATCTCGGGTTGTATTGACCGACTGGACAGATTTTGAACTCGGAACGATCAGGAAGTTCCAATTCCGAGTTGCTCCGACCAGTTCGTTTTTCCAAATCGTACCTGAAGGGATCTACCCCAAAATTCAAGTTCTCGGATTTTGACATCCTTCCGGATAGGGCTTCGACCCATCCGTCCGGTCGATGGGTCGAAGTCCCATCGATGACGATTACCGTCCCGCCTCGACGCGCTGATTCAAGACGGGGTCGACGGGTAGCGCAATTCGGGCCAGAGAATGCGAGGCAGTGGTCATTTGACCAATATCTCTTGAACCCCAGACACGGAAAGACAATTTAGGGTATGAATCTCACAACAAGTTCATTTCGTGACTCCCGGTACTTTCCGAAGGGTTGCTGCATTGGACTGTTATCCTCGCAACCAATTGGTTCGACCTAGACCAAGTTCTAGTTTTCGGTTAAATCAAGTTACACTGCGATCCTTTTTTTTTTTAGCGTTTGGGATAATAAGATATTCAATCTGCAGAATCGTTCCAAAAGTCATCCGCTGGGTCTACCGGAAAATTACACTAATGCCAAGGAAGTTGCCCGGGGAGGAAATTCCATTACACACAAATACCATAGTGTGGGACTCCAGCCTGCATAAAATTATCCTATCCCATTTTTTGAATCTTTCGGTCTCAACAGCTGTATACCCACTGAAACCCCCATTGTGTATGTCCAGTCATCTGGCAGCAAGCTCTCATTCATTAGTAGACCACTCCATGTTCTTAGGACAAGTTCCTTATTCAGCACAAGATCATGTTTATTGGTGAGGATTTGATCTCGTCCTAGTGCGGAATTAACAGATTTCACACCGTGATCCTGTTGTCTGCGTTCCAAAAACGCCTCGCATCCGCCGCTTCAAACTTCAAACGGTTACCTCCCTCTTCAGACTCGCAAAATGGAACGCATAATCCGTGTACCCCGCCGGATCCGTGCTCCCGTAGGTGTAATACTTCGAGCCGTCGCCCTTGGTCAGCGGAATGTCGTGGAGCAGCCGGCACGGGAGGTCGGGCTGTCAAAAAGAAAACCGCTCAGCGCCAAAGAGGGAAAGGACAATAGAAATAGTAAAAGTAACTCGGAGGGAAGGGAACAGGACGCACATTAGCGATAAACGCGCGCGAATACGCAATCAAATCGCCCTTCTCCTCCACCGCACGGAACCCGCTCTCCCGGTCGTCGCTGTACCCCCCGGCGCTGATGAGCGGGCGCGGCCCCCAAATCTCGCGGATGAAGTCGTGCCCGCCGGCCCCCACGCTCGGATCCTCGATGACGTGCAGGTACGCGAGGTCCGGGTGCCGCTCGCGGAGCTGCTAGCTGTACGTCGGCTTGGGGTCCTTCATCCCGGAATCTGCGCCCGTTCCATTAGCGTCAAAATTCAGAGGCGCGTTGAGAGGGAGGACCGACCCTGCTTCGTGTTCCACGGGCTGAGCCGGATCGCCGTCTTGCGCGCGCCGACGGCCGCGGCGATCGAATCAATAATCTCGAGCGTGAACCGCGCGCGGTTCTCCACGCTCCCCCCATACTCATCCGTGCGCTCGTTGATGCTCGGGCAGATACCCGTTCGCGCCGTGCACCTCCACGCCGTCGAAGCCCGCCTTGACGGCGTTCGCCGCCACCTCCCCAAACAGCTGCGCGTATTCGCGGATCTCGGGGACGGTCATGGCGCGCGGGACGTCGGGCGGGCGCGGGGGGCCGCTGCGGTGTATGGGCGTGGTGAGGACCTTGGCCAAGGAGGAGACGAAGGGGTCGCCCGGCGCGAGGTGCTCGACGTATGCGCACCGGCCCAGGGCCCAGATCTGCAGGAAGACGAAGGAGCCCTTCGCGTGCACGGCGTCTGTGATCTGCGTATTAGGTCTTTATCAGCGCCGTTGCATTTGGTTTTGAAGCAGGAGAGGAGAATGGATCCCAACCTGCTTCCACGCGCGAATATGCTCCTCGTCCCAGATCCCCGGTAAGTGCTTGTAGCCACCTGCCTTCTGCGCGATGAACGCGGGCTCCGCGATGAGGAGCGTCCCCGGCACGCTCGCGCGCTGCGCGTAGTACTCTGCCATGATGGGGCTGGGCACACCCGCCTCGCTCGAGCGAAAGCGCGTCGAGGGCGCGAGGACGACGCGGTGCCTCAGCTGCACGTCGCCAATTTGGATGGGCTGGAAGAGCGCGGGTTTCGGGGTGGGGGTTGCCATTGGCACTGCGGGTATTTCCAGATAAATCCCATCTGGTAAATAGTTCCAAAAAACTACGAACCTGACGGGTACTCGAGTCAATGGCGGCGAATGGCATGAATCTCATTCTTGGTACATATACAACAGGTTCAAGCCTTGTAGGTCCCTTGTAGAGGTCTCGAATTAACAGGAAGATCGAAAATGCTAGCCGAAGTTGAAACTTGACTCACCGGCAACCCCCGGTAAATCTAAAAACAGGTCGTATCCCACGAGTGAGTTGTTGGAAACAGGTTTATAAACAGTGACAGGTTTACAAACACAGATAATATACGCGCCCTATTAGTAAGGACTTTGGCTTATTCATTCGATAGCCCGCGTGGTGCGCTATTGCGCTACTGGAGGCGATGCCGAGATGGCGAGTTCCCGAGGATATCAGGGAGAAGGAGAGGAGAGGAGAGAAAGGCCACCAGGGTTGTAGACAGCGTAATTGCACAGAGTCCTGTGCCAAATTTGATGGATCGAACCGAAGTTCAACTTGAGCTCGGAGCATTCCGGTTGATCCGACCAGATTTATTCCCACGAACCCGGGAGTCGGCCTAAATCCGATGCTGTAGTCCACAATCTTGATAATCTCCAGCAAGTAATCTCATTATGGAGGTTGAAAGGAGGATGCGGACCTGTCAACTCGACCGACCGAATAATTCCCGACGTCAACCGCAAAATCACACTTCGACAAGAGGGCGAGCGCCGAGGAGTAGCAGAAGTATCAGCTCGCTTTGCGGTGTACCCCATTGATCGTCAAATTCGTTCTGCCTGCGATACTCTCCTAGGCGTGATCATCCAGGACGCCAAAATCCGTCATGGGGCATGGCGATGCATTCATGTCATATGTGTGAGGAATAGCAAGTATGTAGAAAGAGCTCATGCGATTAGCGAAACAACTCCCCCTGCCTCCTTGATTTTGGCCCTATAAACCGGTCAGTATCTTTGCGCCAAACAGAACCGGACAACGCACTCTGCAATGGCCGATACAAAGCGGGCTTTTACGATGAACGGAAGCTTTGGTAGGCTAGCGCAAGACATATGAGAGTTGGACGTATTACAAGGGTGCTTATGCTCACACTCCGTTGCCCAGAACCTTCCCGTAGCCGAAGCGCAGGGTGTCGATGACGGGGACGACGTCCGAGTCGGCGGTGAGGCCCTTCTTCTCCTCTGCGGGGATGAGGCTCCAGAGCTTGTCGACGTTGATGATAGGCCGCCAGTGGGCGTTGCGGGTCAGGTGGAAGTGGCGCATACCGACTTTACCGAAGTAACCGGGATGGTACTTGTCGAAGTTTGTCCTGGAGGGTGCATAAGTACGGGAATCAGGAGAGAGATGTGGATGCTCACCGGTGGTGGTGCTGACCACCAGCGAGACCACGACCTCCAGGATGCTTGCGGTGCTTTCCCACACGTCCGTGACCAGCGGAGACGTGGCCGCGGTGCTTGCGTGTTTTGGAGAGATGGGTGGGCATTTTGGAGGGTCCCGAAGTCTGCGTCGTCGTTAGCTCAGTTTTTGGCTAAATCGTCATCCAAAATGAAAACGGCGAATCCGCCCCTTCCACGCTGAATCCGCCGTTCAAACGACCATAGGTTCGTCGTCAGGATGGCAGAGATGCATAGCAAGTGCGTTCAGACGTCAAGAGACTCACCTTGAGAGGGAAGGAGAGGGTCAGTCAAAGTCGAGAAAACTGCGAAAAGTTTGATCCCGAGTGCACTGCCACGTGCCGAAGTGTGCCGCCATCACCAACCACGTCTCTCCTTGCAACAGGTCAGTCTCTCGTCCACTTTGCCTTTACAGGATGGGCAGACTGCCAAATTTATTGTCGGTGACTCCTCTACGGAGGATCCATGATCGCAACCTTTTTCTGACTCTTTTCATCGCGTGCCACGTCTACTTTAACTGACTCTTTTTCTTTTCGCAGGACATCCTGCCTTTCATCGCACGGACCAGGTGGCCCTGCAGGCGACTCGCTCCAGCGTAGTTGGACACTTAGTGACCCAGGTGCGTGCGCGCTTCCCTCTCGACTACGCAGGATTAACATATATCATCTGTCAATCCCCCGAGCGTCTCGACGCGATGGCGAGACGCGATATAACTGCATGGCTTATATGATTCTCTTCTCATCTCATTCATCTGTTCTGACACCCTTTCTGACGTCTCCCGCAGCTGCTATCTCATCCCTTGGAAAGGACGCGTTTCTGACTCGTAGCACACGTCGTAAACCAGGTGCGTGTCTCAGTCCATCCCCACCAACGCATGATTAAACTACATCTAATCTGTCAATCCCCCGAGCGCTCGTCGCAATGGCGAGACAAGATATAATTTACTTAAATGATCCCTTCCCCTCTTCTCTCCTATTCCTATCCCTTTCGGGAGCACCATTTTGACACTCGCACAGACCGACGATGAACGCCCCAAACCGACACGAGCTCTTCGTCCTCGAAGACAACGAGAACGCGTGCGTCTCTGCTGCGCCGTCGTAGCGGGCCCCGCTGAATTGCAATTGGGCGCAGCCTCGAGGTGACGGAGGACACGAAGATCCCGAACGCCGCGACGTTCAAGATCGTCAAGCAGGACCACACCGTCGGGAATATGCTCCGGGCGTAAGTCACAGTCACCTGTCCTTCCGTTCGTTAATGCCGACTTCTTTGCAGGCAGCTCCTCGCGATGCCCTCCATCCTCTTCGCGGGCTACAAAGTCCCGCACCCCCTCCACCCGTACTTCCTCCTCAAGATCCAGGTACTTCTCCCTCCTCTTCCTCTCCTCCCTCCTCCTTCCCCTTATCCTATCCTTCATAACACTCACACAACATCCGCGCAGACGGACGGCACCACCACCCCGCAAGCCGTCTTCGAGGCTGCCTGCACGCGCCTCATCGGCACGCTCGGCGGTCTCGAGACCAAGTTCAAGCGCGAGTTCTCGTTCAAGGACGCGACCGCGGGCGATGCGCACGCGCACCCCGTCGGCGGGATGGGCATGGGCATGGGGGAGGACGCGTATGGCGGTGGCGGGGGCGCGGCGTGGGCCGGGGGGCGCGATTATTTGGATTTCTAGGCGAGGCTCGAGACTGCTGCTTTTTTTCGCTTTGTATTGTGCTGTTGTATTGAGGGGACGTTGACTTGCCATCAGATGTCGCAAATCATATGGATACTTTTATTGCTGTTTTCACAAAAGTTGGCGTGCCCGATTTTTTTATGTTTTTTACGCTTTTTGCTGGCGATCTCCACAACGGCTGCACCAAATCACGCAAGTCTGGCACCATTAGAAAGCCCTCATCCAGGGCTAGTATGTCCCAGCATTTTCTAAGCATTAGTGGATGTCCATTCTGGTGGTAGCTCTCAGGCATATCCATCCGTATCCGTGGCCCGTATGGATGAAGAGGTTGTCCTCCAATTTAGGTCCATAGGTCCTCCATACCACTATCGTGAGGGAGCCGTCTGTGCACGACACCACCAACAACGGCTGATTCTGAGAGTGACATTTTAAACCACTTTAGACTGACTCCCCTTGGCCTTTCCTAGGCATACAATCCCCCAGGGATTATATAGTAACATTCTATGACCTGCTCAAAGGGCACAGGAGGGGTTTTTGGCTGTTGGATGGCCCCAGAAGTATGATGAGTGGCATATAGTTCTCAGGGAGTGGAGGGTGTGTTTCTGACCTTTCTTGGCCTCACATATGCTCACAAATGTGCCATTTTGAATGTATATGACTCGTATAACAAGGGAGGATGTTGTTTTATGCCGTAAAGTGAGCGGCAGGTGATGGTCTAGAGGGCTTTCATAGGTGTCATTTTGTTCTCAAGTATTGGGTACATTACACACTGAAAACTCACATAAATAGACTGGGGCAGTCTTGTGTATAGTCTCAAGAATGTATATACAAGTTATCTCCTCCCCATAGTCCCTCTGTCTGGTGCAGGATGTTGCCAATGAAGTTCAGCAGTTATACAAAGTCACGGAGCTTTTACTGCTCAGAACCTTCCAAAAATGGTGGGGTGTTGTAGCCCTGGATCAGGGTGTTCTAACAGTGCCAGACTTGAGAGTGATTTGGTGTAGCCGTCGTGGAGATACGGGCCACCGAAGTTGGGCCAGCAAAAAGCGTAAAAATGCCTGGATACTTTTAAAAGTATCTGGGTTCTCGTACGTGTTGCTCCTTCCTTATTAGGACAAAATTTCCCGTTATAGTAAGGTGCTGCTCCCGTTGGTTACACTGCCACTGATTCGGGTATTGTCGGGTTCCGGAAGATTCCGGATGGCCATATGCCCGAGCCGATGCTGATTGACCCTCTGATTCATCTGTTATTAGATTTGCACAGCGGACAATTGCTCGCTGCTGATCGTTGCATAAGATGAATCTTCAAAATTAGGTCAACTCAGAAGCTAGAAAACATTGTGGACTTGACCATCAAAGGTGCTAATTTATAGGAAGACAGGCTTTTCGAGCAGTATTCCCCAAATTCATGGAAATATGTGAAGATTCAGCAAAAGAGATTTGTTTGAAACTAGGTTTCAGAGAAGACAAACCTGATGAAACGCTGACAAATAAAGCAGGTAAGGCCGCCAAGCGGCAGAGCCCGGTAACTTTGTCGTGCTTTTGGATGAGGTTAAAACTCAAATAATATGAAGTGGGTAGGCTTTCTTCGAGCTCTTGGGGATCAGAAAGGCCGAAGATTGGCACAGCACACTACTGGTATTCAACCAAAAAAAAATTCAGAAGATGCTAGACAGCCTCGGTAAATTGGCCTCGCCATCTTGGCAGATTTCCTACGGGAAGCACCACAATTCAGGTTTTTAATGTCCTCGTGCTTCGAAAGCAGCACTGTCTGCCTCGGAATGGGAAAGAGTCCCCAGGTCCCGGACAGCCCATGTCGGAAATTTGATTTCGGTCTTACAAGAGAATCTCTATATGGCCTTATAAGCCCTTGCCAATCAGCGGCAAATCTTTGGGAGCCATATAAGGCCTTACAAGAAGCAGAGCCCAAAAATGTTTTGCAAGTAGAAGATGATTCCGGCCGTTCCTGCTCTGCCTGGTGCTTGTAAGGTATATAAGGGACCCAAGACTTAATTCCTAGTGGCCCCAATTTGAATTGCAGGCCCAGGACAGTGAAGTCTCATAAACCAAGTTTTCGCATATGAGTTTATTTTGAAAGAGTTCCCACGTATAACCTTACACTGCCTTATAAGCGAAATTACAATTTCCGACACACAGAGGCAGATACTCAGGGCTGAGTGACTCCACAGTACGTAGATGTATGCCTCATTGAATAGGACATGCCGTCCCAGGCCAAATTTTGGGAAGTCAACGCTTTCCTGTGGTTATTTGTGAGTACTGGTGATCCCCGAATATCCGGCTCGCCCTGAAGAGCCTAACTCACAAAATTAAACCATTCCGACCAGATTTTTTAAATTCTTTGCAGCGCCTTGGTCTCCGGGTCTGTGCACATGACCTACATAATCTAGTTCACCCCAAAACATCTATTTTTGCTTGAGAATGTGAAATTTGTACACAAAGTGTTGCAAAGACCAGGAGTTGATTGTAAATATCATTTCAGGTAGAGATGGCAAAGTTCGGTTCAGTGCCATTTTCCCCGAATGCCAAACCTGAACCTGGCCTTCGGTTCAGCAATTTGCTGAACCCCAAACCTGAACTTGGCGTTCAGTTTCAGCGCGTTCGGTTCAGGGTTCAGCAGTGTTCGAACACCGAACCAAACTTATTTTTTCCTTCGGTTCTCATTGTCTGTGAAGTCTCAAAGTTGCAGTATGAGTCACAAAGATATTATGATTGAAACACATGAGTTTTGGCCCAGTTTCGGCACACCATTCACATGTCAGAGTAAGTCCATACTACCGAAACTATGGTATCTTTCAAGCCCACACAAAATGGGTGGAAAAGTTTAAGGACAACTCATACTACCTTCCTCACATTGTGAAACATGCTTTCTATTGTATGTGTGCGATGGGGCAGCATTTCGGTGGGAAGCGACGAGATCATGGTTAATTAACAGGTAGGTTGTTCATTTTGATTAATCCATTAACCTATTGGCTGACCTTCAAGTTACTTGCATACTGAAAATTTTATCAAACACTGTACCCACGCTGGAGTCTGTGCCAAGAAAATATCGGCTTCCGTATGCCTTGTACACCAGCTGTTGCCACCCACCCATACCCATCTTTTGTAAGGGGAGCAGTCATTTTTCTGTCGCCTGCGTCACTGGCATCCCCATTGATCGCCCTAGAGACTCCAGTCATCCTCCCTGCAAACAAGACAGAAAATTTAGTGGAGCATACATCCGTGGTATACCTGTGCATACATGCTGCACCTCTTTGTTTTAACCCGGACTCTTCATCTTGTATTTTGAAGCTGCAATATAATTATTCAATTATTTCCTGTTTGTCGTTTCAGCAGATGTTGTGGGAGGAAAGGAAAATCAGAGTAAAAAGAAAAGAGTCACTGACCTAAAGGTTCAGCGCCTGCCTCAAAGAGGCCCAATCCACTCATTAACCGATTGGCTTCTGAAGCCTACACAGAGTCTAGCCATTGAATGGGCAGGGTTTCCAAATCCGGACATGCACGGTGATGAGATCAAAATCATGCGAGTACCGGTGGCCAGTGGCTGCACATTTCACGGGTTTTGGGAAGCCTCTTTGATCCCTCAGTTCGTCTCGTGATCAAGAGGTTCTTGCTTACTAAAATGACTGGTAGCTACACGGCCAAACAGAAGTTTTGTGAAATCTTAAGATCAGTTGTTGTAACTTTTCCTGAGACCTGAATAGTGAACATTCGGCTAAGTTATTCTTACAATAATTGTAACAATCTTTTTTTTCAGGCATTGTTAAGACTTTCCTTACCAATTTGTCAAGACCTGTCGCACCGTAAGAAATACTTGTTGAGCCGTAAGACACTGGCACGGTAAGGGAGGTGATTTAGTGCAACCGGTGATGTCCGACATTCTGGAATGCTCCATTGCTATTGACATAAACTCTGTTGCTATTTGTTTGTGGTTCGAGTTGGGCACGTGCAATCTCTCTTCTCGCCAACGCGCCTGACCTCAGGGTCTGCACCGATTCCTTCCTGTGCTCCCTGCGCCGTGGGTGGAGTTGAAAGGTTCCAACATCAAGACTTCATGTGTCACTGGCAAGACAGCTTTCAAGTATTCCAAACAACCGGTCTCGCGCAAAGCATTGTGCTGGCAAGTCTTAGAATTTCTCTGCTCAGCTCTGCTCTTGCCACATCTCAACATGACGGGGTCAAGACTGCAAATCTAGCTCTGGTAATATCAAGACCTTCAGAAGATGTACAAAGAACTTGTTGGAACTTCCTCCATGTCAATTCTCAAGCCTGCAAAACCATCAAAAATATTTCCTGCAAGACCATTTCCTCTGCCGCATCCCAAATGCCACACACCTCGGCTCTTTCCACCAAAATCAAGAACACCCTCACACCATTTACTAGGTTTGTGTCTGGTATTCTCTGCTCCCTCCCTCTCTCGACAGGTCTTACCTGAAAGTGATGTTGCAATGTGAGTTGGCCCCAGTCGCCAACAGCGCTGGGCTTAGTTTATTATGTTCTTATCTACATGGCTTCAATATATTCTGCTTCCCTCCTCCATGAATGTCCTGAGCTGTATGGTGGGATGCAAGTGTGGCGCTGCCAGGCTAATATTCCAGTCTTAGAATAATCTTATGATCCTGTGTTTTAAGAATTCATAACGGGTCCCCAAGCTCAATTATAGTAACAAAACTGTTGTGAAATATTAGGCCCCAATCGTGTGCCCTGCCTAGCGAAGGCAGCTGCCTTCTGGCTGCATCAGTCACATCAGTCACTCCGGCTCGATTGCATCCGGTTATCGATAGACACTTTTGGCAACAATATTTCGCAACGGACAAGAACGTCTGCTCATTGTTCCCGACCACGACGGGTGTCGGTGAGTTTCAAAAGTGCTTGGATTTAAGGCGCTTTTGTGTAAACATCATGCTAAGCAATACTAAGTATCATCACATCTGTATTTTATCTGAAATATTTCCTCGAACCATTGTTATCAACAGTTTGAAGTATGGCGGGGGCGGCAGGGTGAGGCGGGAATGAGCAGGAGACGATGAGGAAGGGTGGTTGATGGTCATCAAGGAAAGATCCGAAATGATGGATCTAGGCCCAGGTGACAAGGGCCGAATCACGCCAAGACGAAGCCGAGCCGAGCCTAGGCATCCGCCTATCTTTTGGCAGGGTCTGCCTCGCTAGGCAGAGCACCCGATCGGGGCCTTAACTCCTTGGAATTTTAATGAAGCATTAAGTTAATGGTGCGGCCGTGTAGGTTCAGACCAAGGCTGTCACCCGTCCGTGTTATATCCATGCAACATCCCAAAGCCTCCCATCGACCTTCCGGTCGCTCCGGTAGGTTCCGGAGCTCCGGTCATATACCGGAGCCTCCGGACCTTCCGGAAGCATCGGGTTTTTACGCAATGAAGGCTTACTGAGCGTTTCCCGTTTACCCGTCTTCTTATCTTCCTTTTAATTGTCTCACAACATATCATCAGACCTCATGACTTGTCTTATTGTCATGAACCACTCTCCTTCCTATTTGGGAATACAATTAGGTATTCCATTTAAATACTACGTCTTTACTTCATGTATTGCAGTTGGATTATTAACGTTAATCGTTGCCTGGTTCTTCCTCTTGATCTGAGTCGTCTTCGTACCTCCTTATCACCTCCGGTACCTCGACTTCCGGTTATTCGTCAGTCAAGGCGTTAGCTCACCCTTAACCCCCTGTGGTGTTGCTATCCTTCCTTTATACTGCACCGGACCTCTTCCGGGCCCTCCGGTACCTCCGGTCCTAACCGGAGCCTCCGGAACCTCCGGCCCATCTTCCATCTCGTCCTAGGTCCATTCCGGCACGGTATATAACAGTATAATCCAACTCACCGTCTTGGCTGGCAATTATGTCTTATTCTTCCTCCGGCACCACTCCTCTTGTCTTTCCATCGCTAGCGGACTCTCCGCTGGGCGTTGAGGAGTGTCACCTTGGTCACAACACTGCCACACCTTGTGATGCCTCGGAGTCGACTTCGTCCTCCGACGTATTTTCTGCCAATCCATGGACCCCGTACCTTGTTCCGGGTACTTCCAGTCCAATCGGTCCATGGAGCTCGGGTTTTCATCAGGTCTATACCGGCTTTCCACGACCCTTGGCGTATCCTCCGGAACCTCCGGAACCTCCGGTTCCTGTTCCGGGATTCTCCGGAGTGTTCTCTGGAATCGCTGAGACCGGACAGACTTATCCCGTCCCATCCGCTGTCTTCCATCACTATTGCCAACCGGTACATCATATCCAATCACCGGTGGATCCTCCATCGTACTCCGGTTCGCCGGACTACAGTTTCCATGGCACTCATGACAGCATCGGCGGAAATCTTTCCCATCACACCAATCTCCTTTCATCGCGTCCTCCGAGCTCATCAGCGTTCACGGACGGAGTTCCGGATACCATTCTATACTCCTCCAACGCAGCTCCTCGTTCGCTCCGGTCTAACCTCCGGAATCCGGAATTCTTCTACGGTACCGATCCCTCGAAACTCCATCCTTTCCTCGCCCAATGCTACCTGCATTTTGCGGAGCGTCCCCGGGACTTCCGCACGGACGACGACAAGAACTTATTCATCTTGTCGTTCCTCCGGGGTGACGCTGCACGCCTATTCGCAACCTCCAGCACGCAGCAGGAACGTCCATGGCAAGGAAATTTCTCCTTGTTCATTATGGAGTTTTTCGACGTATTCGGTCCTCCGGATCCGACCGGAGTCGCAGAGGATCAGCTCCGATGCCTCCGGATGAAACATTCCGACCGGATCATCCCATTCCTCGTAAACTTCGACAAAATCGCTTCTCTTCTCGATTGGAGCGATTCCGCTCTCAGTCACGCTCTCCGCGCCGCTCTCCCTCTCCGGATCACCTCGGAGATGGATCAGTACACCTATCCGAGCTCTCTCGCAGGTGTCCGCGCAATCGCACGCCGTATCGACTATTGGTACTGGCAGCGAATCGATGAAGAGCAAGGCGAAGTCGAGGATACTCAACTTCCGGATGATTCCGGATCCCTCGGAGGAGATTCCGGCAGTTCCGATTTTGGCACCCTGTCACCGGCACTTTCCGTCCTCAGTTTCGCGTCTTCGGCACCATCCGTACCGAAGTCTGCAGCACCGGAACTTTCCGGTCAAGCCTCCGGAGTCTCCGGGGCTCGTCACCCGAAGTTTCCAGAGTCTGTCAACAAGCTACTCGGTAAAAACAGACGGATTCTCCCTGCGGAACACGAACGACGGAAGGTCCAGGGTCTTTGCATGTACTGCGGAGGCTCTGGACACCAAGTTGCTGAGTGTAGGAAGCGTCCGGCTCATTCCGGCGCAAGCTCATCTGCCAATCCCACCGTTCCGACCAATATCAGTGCCTAACTGAC
Source organism: Mycena maculata (assembly GCA_029448575.1). NCBI lineage: Eukaryota > Fungi > Basidiomycota > Agaricomycetes > Agaricales > Mycenaceae > Mycena > Mycena maculata. The sequence goes on along the minus strand of JARJLG010000071.1, from coordinate 4,929 downwards.
CAGCAGCCTCGAAAACTCGCACTCCGGTCGTCCGCGTCGGCCTCCGGAGGCCTTTCCGAGTTCATCATAACCACGCATCCATTCTTTTTCCACTCTCACGACAGTCCCGCTCTTATGAGCCGGATCTATGATCTCATTATCTCTATCATCCCAGAATTTGCCGTGGTTTTCAACTTCCGTCCGGAGACTCCCTCTCCGTTCCGGATCTGTTTTTGTTTACTTATCTGTGAATCTATGGGTTTTGCTCCGTTCACGGAAGTTCCGGACATAATCTCCCATCCGGATCTCATCGGCATCTTCTTCCCTCTAATCGGCAGCCTTGTCTGTCATAATTCCATCATCTGGTGATGTTCCTATTCGGAACTCGGCGTCATCGATTCTGATTCCCCATCAATCTGGTTCCTGGATACCGGCAAACTCCACCGTATCAATCCGTTGATTGACTAGTCGGAAGTTTCCAACTGATCTGTTCCTTATTCACATGGGGCTTAGTGTGCACACGACCGGCAGCAATGTCGGATATTGGTTCGGTACCCAATCACGGGTAGAGCAATGCTGCGCCGGAGCTCCGACAACCTCCGCTGCTCATACCGACAATTTTAACGCCATCACCTCGAGTCCCTTCGGTCTCATTGGCCTGCGTGCCACCGTTCCTCCGGAACGTCATCCCGTTCCTCCGGAACATCTCCGAGACATCTGTCTCTCTTTTCCGGATTTTGACTCGTCACCTTCTTCCGGAAGTCCTTCCGGACACTCTCCGGTTTCGGACATCGTCCCGGATACTCTCCGGACACCCCTCCGCTCACTCCGGTTGTCTCGTTGACATCCGTTGAGTACTTTACTTCCGGTAACCTCCGGAGCAATATTGCTCTGTGTAATCTCCGGTCATACCCCGAGGCTATTCGCTTCACGGTCCTCCGGCCGTTCCGGCATTTGCTTGGTTTCCGCTTGTGGATCGCTCTTCTCAAGAGGCCAAATAACCTCTTTCCCGATTTTACATTTAGGCTATTAGCCTTATTGTTCATCCTCGCCCTTTTCGGTCTTCGTCTTTCAACAATCATTTCGAAGTTACGCCATTTCCTGGACTCCGTGGAATTCGGATCAATTTCCACGTCGCAAGTCAGGAAACTTTCCTTGTGCATCCAAAACTCCTGTTTGAACCTTTCGACCAATGTCCTCCGGATTCACTGCATTGATCATGGGCACATCATCCACTTCTATTCCGGAGCCTCCGGAGACTTGCATTCTCCTCCGGCTTCCTCCGAATCTTACCCTTGATCTCACCTGTAGCCCATCGTTCTCCTCCGGGTTACAAGTAGGCCATCTTCCGATAATCTCCGGAGACCCGACCGCCTCTGGCTTCTCCGGGTCACCCGTAGTTTCCTCCGATGGCCCCCGGAGACCTATGCTTTCCTCCGGCTTCACCGATCGCCTCCGGATTATCCAGTTCACCCGTTCCATCGTAGGTCATCCTTCGATGACCTCCGGAGATCCGTGTTCTCCGGCGGCTTACTGTCAATTGTCCTTGACGTCTACGGATTACTCATACGTTATCCTCCGCTGGCCTCAAGAAACAGTTTTCAACAGTCCTACCAGAACGTCTCCTGGACTCTGTCCGGAGACGTCCGATCATCTCCGGTTCCCTCCGACAAGGAGTTCGCACATCGTACAAAAACAAGATTATTCGCTTGGCAACAACTTCGAAACCTCCGGTTCTACCGTTCAATTATCCCACCTTTGATTCCTCCGTTCCAGCATCATCGTGTGCTTGATCCGGAGGCTCCGGACACTACGTCATTACCGGAGCCCCCAGACCATCCATTTTCGAGTGCCATTATAGCACTCATCGATGTCTGCATTTTCGGAGTCAACGTCTTTGAACCGGACGTACTTGGCTTGAAGAATTTTTCGGGCACCTGGAGCTTTTCCATCAAATTTCGCCTTTTCCATTCTATTCTTTGGCGAACAGCTCCACCCATTCCGCCTCCATGTATCTTCGGAGGTGGTGTTCATCCGGTCGTATTCCGAGTTTGGTCGCTCGGACCTCTCGGAAACTCTCGCCACATCTTGGAATCCTCGCCTTGCGGCGTTCCGACGCTCCGAATCAACCTCCGGTATCTCCGATTTCCGCAGCTCTTCTCCGGAGCCCAAGATTCCAAATTCCGAGTTACGACCATTAATCCCTACCGCTCTTGTTGCAGTCGAGATTTGTCCTGCTTTCGAGCTGTCGGGATACTTCGATCCTCCCACCTTCCGGTGGTTCTCTGGCCTTTCCGGGGCTCTCCGGTAATTTCCGGAGTTCTCCGGCGCTCACCGGAGCGACTCAGAGGATGTGAAATTGTCGGCAGACGATGGGACGTCTACCCTTAAGAGGGGGATAAGCCTATAAAAACTCCGATAATTTTCAACTTTTCTGTGCAGGAATTGCCGACTATTGATCTAAACGTCAGCATACCACGCGGAACACACATCCTCTCAGTCCATCTCTTGTCGTTATGCCTTCCTCCCTGCAGACGGCACAACTGCGCTCGCTATTCGATTTCAGATCCAATCAATCTTCAACCAACTACCACTACGCATTCCAGGGTATCATTCATCGGTATTCCGGTATTCCGGTCTTGTTCCGGACATTGTTCACCCTCCGGATCATCCACCAATTATCCAACCAGTACCAGAACCATCCGACAACCCATAACCATGCATCAACGGATCCTTCCGTGAGCTCCGGATCCTCCGGAACCTCCGGAGTTTCCAGACATAGTGGTCGACAACCTTCTGTTATCTATATGGCATCTGCGCATCTGGGTGCATCAATCTGTCTATCCGATTATTCCACCCATCTTCGCCCATCCCTTCACTTCCGGGCACATATCGAGTATTATCTGATTCCCCGAGAGTCGTCACGATCAACTCTTGCATCGGTACTCAATTCACATCACCTTCTCTTATCCCATTCGGGACCTTGGGCAACTTCATTAACCACTCCTATGCCCATCCACTTTCCCTTCTCCTTCTTTGCCGCCTATCCATTGGGATACTTCCGGATCGCCTCCGGTACGCTTCCGGAACCCTTCCGGTACATTTCCGGATATTCTCCCCGGAACCCTTCCGGTGTCCTATCGGCTCTACTTCTATTCCTTCCGGTTTCCTTTCGGATCGCTTCCGAATCCTTCCGGTTCTCTTCCGGCATCACACTCCTTATCGACAGACGGAGTGGACCAATCAACATCCTGATTTAGTCACTTTTCCAATCAACGGAATAACACTCCTCTTATCATTCATTGATATTCCAATCATTCATCATTTCTCCAATTATTCATTCTTTGAATGCAACAGTTCCTACAGTGGAACCCAACCCGTATCGTATACGGTGCGTTCCGGTTCCGAAACTGCTCCGGAACGTTGCCTTTCTATTCCGTCACATCGGAATCCTCACCATTCTTTCTCCGGACCCTCCGGTAATAAACCGGAATCTCCGGATCCTTTCCATTTCACTCAAGTTCAACATAAATCAACTCAAGACAAAGATTTTCCAAATCCACAAATACAAAACATTCATTATTTACAATTGTCTCTATATTGTTCGTCGGTCACTTTGGACCTTCACCCTCACCTCCGGACGACTCCGGCTTCCCTCCCGGAGCCTCCGGCTCCCCCATCTCCGCATCCTCATCGTCCAAGACGAACACCCCGTCCTCCTCGTGGAATCCCGCTGGCGCTCCTGGCTGGAGCACCAAGGTCTGGAACTCTCGCTCTTCCGACTCCCTCTTCACCCGTACCGGAGCCTCCGGTACAGGTGGCAGAGTGGGAGGCGGAGGCGGCACTGGCTCAGGATCGGGCTTGAAGGTAAGGACCGTGATTGTCCTCGCCTCCGCCTGGCCCGTGGTGCGTTCCTCGGGCGTTCCCTGCCCCTCCGGCGCCTCTGCCACATCCAGCTCCACGACTTCCCCCATTTCCTCCGTCTCCGCGGGTGCTTCCGGGGCTTCCGGAACCTCGGGGACGTCCACGTCCATCCTCTCATCCTCCCCGTCGTCCGTGGACCGGAAACCCTCCGGCCAGGATTCGGAACGGGCTCGGGGCGCAACCGGAGTTTCTGGTTCCGCCTCCGAGTCCTCCGACTCGACGGGTTCCCCCTCCTTCTCCACCACCTCGGGGCTTCCGCGCTTCATCAACCTCCGGCGCTTCGCCGGGCGCGCACCCTCGTCCATCTCCGGCTCCTCGGTGGCCAGGTCGAGCTCCGCCGCCTCCGCAAGGGAGAAGTCCCATTTGGAGGCCTCCATATCGGCCGCCATCAGCCGGAGCATCCGCTCAACACCAGGCGGCACCTCCCGACCACTCTCCGGCGCTGCGAGCGTCTTGAGGATAAGCTGGCACGCCCGGTATGCCAGCTTATAGCGCAACATATTGCGCCCCACCTGCTCCCCGAGGTATCCGACGTGGGTATCGAGCTCCCGGAGCTTCTCTCGCACACTTTCCTTTCCCTCCGCCTTCCGGGCCCTCCGTTCCCGTTCCTTCCTCGTGCGATCCCGCACCTCGCGGTCGCTCCGGTCGCCCCCGACGTTCCGGGTGCTCCGGCGCGTCCGCGAGGGCCCCGCGACAGGTCCGGAATCCTGTCGACGGGCCTTCGCCATCTCGCGCTTGTTGACGCGCGGTGGACCGAGGGGGCGGGCGCGACTGCAATGAATGTGTTTGGCGCGGCAGCGCCGGCACGCAGTGCGTCCGTATTCGACGACGCATACCTCGCTGCTCTTGCGGCAGGAATCGCAGGCTAGGAAAAAACAAATATTAGGTTAGTACCGGAACCTCCGGTATGAACCGCGACGCACCGTTGTCTCCCTCCTGCTCCACATCGCTGTCGTCCTCGTCGTTCAGCTCGTCGTCGCCCTCGCCACCCTCCGCATGCTCCGGGGACAACGTTTCAATTGCCGG